>VCRD01000211.1:67911-195438 GCA_006783055.1 Trinorchestia longiramus | reverse complement strand
CACGTGTCTGATGCACTAACTGCTACCTCTAAGACCTTAGTACTGACACGTGTCTGATGCACTAACTGCTACCTCTAAGACCTTAGTACTGACACGTGTCTGATGCACTAACTGCTACCTCTAAGACCTTAGTACTGATATGTCAGCTCTATGCCGAGTAAGAAGAAGCACTGACAAACTTTCTGACCAATGCAGGGCAGTTAATCGTTCCACGTGTAAATAAAATAACACCGATTACATAATGAAATTATGAGCATGTAAAAGAGTCTGAAGACTGAATTGACTGAATTCACCATGTATTTATTGAAATTTTTTGTAAATGTGACTACTCCGAGTGATATAACAAAAATCTGCAATTATGTAAGCAGTACACATTTATTAAATTGTCAAAGTACCACATTAAATTGAAATAAAAACATTTTTGTGAAAGAAGGAATACTTTACTGTTTGTTGATCAACATCTTTTGCGTACTAGAATTAGTATGGAACAGCGTGTGAAGGCTGAAATTTTCTAGTTTAGTATGCAAATTTAGGAGCTGAACAAACAAGTGAGGGAGCGTAATTTGACCATAGGTTCATTATTCGTTTCACCGCAAAGTTATCTCGCTGCAACGTCCGGTCGATAACTTGCAACGGATGAACCTCGTCAGTTCACAGCAACCTCTATAAATGAATCCAGAAGCCCTCAGCAACAGCGAGCTCTTGCACTTAATTCAACACATAATCCACGTACTATATAATAAAAGCTGTAGTATACTTATTCATGAATAAATCTATTTTGTTTTCCTCACTGCCAAATTAGATAGGAAAAATTAATTTTAAATTAATTATTAAGTACCCAAAATGAAGTGTTTGTCTTAGTATCGATATGTATTGACTTTTCAATGGAACGAGTGTACAGGTATTTTAAGTATTGTATGCTGGGTACCAAAGGTTCCACATTCGATAAAATACACAATTTCTTTTGTATTAGCCTTCTTCCTCTTCAACGTGGAAACTCTTTCGGAAAAGTGGCGTCAAATGGCAAATGAAAGAAAGAAATTCGCTAAAAAACACAAGTATTTTTCCGATGCAGGTCTTCTAGCTTTGAATGAAGAAGCCTTTGATCTTGAGTCTACATAAATATGAAAAGAAGCTAGTAAAGTTAGATACAGTACAGCGTGACAACAAAAGTTGGATTCGATTTTTGAATGGCTAAAACTCACAACTATTGTAAGTAGAAGGATGAAACAAACACCATCTGAAAAAATTGCAAAGTTTTTTTAAGTTTATTTTGCATTTAAAAGGCTCATCTTCATTGTGGATGCCTTTGTTCGTACAGAGAGCAGAATTTGCACTAACAATATTTAAAGTAGTAACATTTATAGAGGCAATAACTTGTCGTACAGTCTCTTCTAGTTCTGCTAAGGAAGAAGATTTTGCTCGAGAAACTCATCATTTAACAAAGCACTTTTATACGAGAGAATTTAAAGGTAACAGGTCGTGGGATCTAGCGAGCGACGGAAAATCAGAACGATACAATTGGGATACAAATCAATTCCAAAGCCACGCCATTGAGTCTTTAGAGGTAGTGCTTTTAAATTTGTCTTGTAAACTTAAATTTTAAATCAGTACTGACTAGTAGACCCACACATGAAAATTTACGTGTGTTTTGCTGATTTTTTCGTTTGGTATGACAGTGGACGAGAGCTGTGTGAAGAAGTTTCCATATTAAAGGATGTGCCTTTATAAAAATACTTTTTTGAAATTGTCACCATATACTTTGCTTATTCGGCGCTGGATTTCAGCAGCATTGCGTCCTTTTGTTAGCAGAAAACGGATTACTCTTCGTAACTTACGTTCGGCGGGAGCATCGATCGTAGGCGCCATGTTCAATTGCCCGTATTTCAGGCAATCAAGCTGTATCCGTTCCAACATTTATGTAGAGAAATAAGCAAAACCCTGCAGTACTCTTGGGAATAACATTTATATTGTATGTGAATTTTCTTTTTTATAACACATCAGAGGTTGAAAAAATAGCCCTGATACATCAACAAATTTAAAGTGTTGAAATAAAATCAACGTTGAAATTTGGGCTGCCGAACAAGGGTAGTTGATGAAACTTTCCTTGAACGGCATTATGACGTTCAAGCAAACTGCTGGTGAACGCTGAACCCAGCGTACAATACTCTATTGCGATACTCATGTATTTTCAATTAATATGTGTCTCAAAACCCATCATCGAGACTCATTTCATAACGGAAGTTTTATTTTCTCGTGTAGACCTCTTTTCACACTGAAACTACAGATAATTTTTGAACAAAAACACTTTCTAATGATAGCTATCAATAATCCAAGATATGAAACTTGAAATAATAATAATTTCAAACTCAACCTTGGCAAATTTAATCTCTTTCTCACATTTGGAGTCAGAGTGAAACGAATTGTCCTTTATGATACCTTCCCTTCTATATTATTGCCATTCGACATCAATTTAATTAAAAACTCATGAACTTCTTTCCCTGCGATTCGATTTTTTTTCTTCATTTGTCGTCGTCAGGGTATAGAAAGTCGATAGAGTCCGTCTGTCATTGCTGTCTCCAATATTTATTAGTTCGTAGGAGGCCAGTCTAATTTTCCTGGCATGTCTTGGGGTACTCATGATCAAGCTTCTCTTAAAATAATTTCGCTAATGAAATACCGTAAAAGTACACGAATTGGAAATTTAGAAATAAGGTTGAAAAACATTCTCACTTCTAGAAATTTTCTATTCTGCTTTGTTAATTTTCCGCAATAGTAAATCTGAGGTCCATACATAGTCTGAGATAGTCACTGACGTTTGTCAGTCTCGCTGCAGAGACCACGGAATGCAGCTATTTGAATCCAGCAGGAGTTGTAAGCCTGGACGAGACAAAACACCTCTCAGAGGACGTGTGTACAATATGAGTGTTTGCACAGAATGAGTGTATGTACAGAATGAGTGTTAGGACAGTATGAGTGTTTGCACAGAATGAGTGTTAGCACAGAATGAGTGTTAGGACAGTATGAGTGTTTGCACAGAATGAGTGTTAGCACAGAATGAGTGTTAGGACAGTATGAGTGTTATGACAGTATGAGTGTTTGCACAGAATGAGTGTTTGCACAGAATGAGTGTTAGCACAGAATGAGTGTTAGGACAGTATGAGTGTTTGCACAGAATGAGTGTTTGCACAGAATGAGTGTTAGCACAGAATGAGTATTAGGACAGTATGAGTGTTTGCACAGAATGAGTGTTTGCACAGAATGAGTGTTAGCACAGAATGAGTGTTAGGACAGTATGAGTGTTTGCACAGAATGAGTGTTTGCACAGAATGAGTGTTAGCACAGAATGAGTGTTAGGACAGTATGAGTGTTTGCACAGAATGAGTGTTTGCACAGTCTGATTCATAAATCAAGCACAGATGAACCAACACATGCACAGTGCTGCCACTCATGCACTACACGAGCCGAACGTGGCAACTTAATGCAGTAGTTTGACTGAGAGGATCTATTCATACTAGATAGTTCCTGAGGAAATTCTACGGTTTAGAATTAACTAATTTGAAAGTATTAGAAAAAACGAATGTATTAAAGATTTACGACCAATTATTGTGTTTTAAAAGAATATTTTTTATGAATATACAAACCCATTCTGTACCTTATCTACCGATAACATGGTCTTGTAGGCGTAAACATCTAATAATGCAGAAAAATAAAGTGTGTTTTAGTAATCCGGGGCCTTTGGTATCCACAATACAATGCTTATAATACATGCGTACCCGTTCTCATTTTAGTTCAATAATTTTTCTTCAGTAATAGATTGGAAGAAATGTGACAAACACACACAGATAGAAAAATAGAGAGATAGACGGACAGAGGTGGAGATACACTGTGTATTACGCGTATTACATAAGTAAACTCCTGCAAGAGTTTGACTGGGGAGATATATTCATACGCACGCACGGCGGACACGAGGGATTGAAATCCGATATGACTGAAGACACTTTGTTTGTCACCAGTTTTTCTAGTTCTTTGATATTTTTTAAACGCATGTAAAAGTCCGACGCATGAGACCACTTTATTTACTATTACTTTCAGTTAGTGCAAAGACTTTAAGCAATACTCAACTAAAACTTTATTGAAAGAATATTAACAGATTTTGATTAATTTTTTAAACCATAAATATTTAAAACATGCTAGATATAACATTTCTAATTGTCTTGAGTCACTGTTTGAGATTTTGTAATATTTTTGTTTACTTCAGTAACAAAGTTTGTTAATTTGGAGTCAGCAAATGAAATCTTTCTTCAGTGACACCCACATAATTATTTCTTATCAGTGTGTCGCCATCGTTTCAGATTTAACGCACAATCAATTGATCATCATTCAACAAATATACATTAAGAGCAGCATTAAATACATTGACGAGGTGCGCCGCTTCCAGCTGTGAAGTTATTGCCTTCGTAGAGTTCAGTTGCGATGAGAAATTTATGTATCAGTTTTCTGATGCGTAGCCTAGTTGTCCTCCAAGTCCAAAGCTCGACTCCATGTTCTTTACGATACTCTGACGCTCATTTCCCTTGTGATTTGCAGAAATGTCGTTGTGGATGGAAGAGGAACTGGAGTACTCCTATGGCCAATGGTTGGTTATCCGATGCAGGACCTTCAATTCTTGGCAAAATGACATGAATAGAATTTTATACTTCTGTACGACGAGTGGGAAACCTTTTACAATGTTGGGATATATTTTAGAACAAGACAGTTCCAGTGGAAATTCCACGATTTAGGTTCAACTAATTTGTAATTATTAGGAAGATATAAATTAATGATAAATTAAAGATTTACGACAAATTCTTGGATTTACTCAACTTACTGAACAATTCAGGTTTACACAAAAATTGAACAGGGTAAACAGAAAGATCTTTGCGAGGAATTCATGATTTGGGTAAGGAATCTCTTTAAAAATAGAGTCGTCATATTCGTGAACGCCGAAAACTGAGGACCACAGGTATACGCCAAAGCGACGTCGGTAGTTCGACTCAATATTAAACTCATTACAACTAGAGGTCTTTGAAGTATTGGATAAAAGGAACAATATCCTTATCTGTGTTTTCATTTATCATCAGGGGAAATAGAAAGGATGCTTACCTGAAGGAACTTGAGTTATGTATATGAACGCACAGTTGATTGTTGTTTACCGTCTGCCTTCCATTCAAGCAATGAGTTAAATTGTATCTATTCCCTTTAAACACTAGTCAAGATTGTAACTTTGCAATTCTAACATGAGATTATTATCCTATATTTTAGTTTCTCTTCCAGTTGGTGATAAAGTTACATAGTTTCTAATTAAGTTCATCCATAATCTTTAGCGAGTCTCAGATTTGTTTCATATCCCAAGATTACAGAAAAATCGTTTTATTTTGCACTTCTATTTTTATCAACTGTTTACTTTTCATTGAGAGACAAATGCTTCTGATCTGCGTGGATTTACTCAAGAAGATGATCTGGCTAAGAAATATCTAAATTGAGTTTTTGAGACTTACTGCTATTGATGTTTTGTTAATCATTCCCACTTAGACAACAACCATGATCATCATAAGTGTAGTTCCTTAGAAACTCGACACTTGCACGTCTGGGAGTTTGATTGAAGTCTGCCCAAATCTTACGAGCAAATATGTTAGTTCATTCAGATACTTGCATAACATATATGATTGAATGAAATCACGTATTATAATCGAGTTCCGAACTGTTCAAATTAAGCAGAGATTTAAAAGTACCGAATCCAGTGACAGTTAACAATTATGCAAGAGTAATAGGAAAGAATACCATAATTACCAATTTCGCAGAATTTATAATTACTCAAAACGAGCTCAGAGTAATTAACAAATTTTCCAAACATATTACACTCGTGCAGGCTCATTGAACTTGAATATTTTAATGGATTGTACCGTGAACTTTATGAGCCTGGAATTTAAGTGTTGGACAGATCAAAGTCTGGACTCATAATGAGACTCAAAGTTTTGAACTTCACTGAAGTTTCGCGCAAATTTTAATTCATGCTTCACGATTAACCACATAAAATTTTCCCCAATTATGCTTCTTGAATGAGTTTAGATGCAATTTTCAGGACTAAAAGCACTAATCTCGTCTACTTCAACTGAAAATCCTTAATCGACAACATGCGAATCAAGGAAAGCTTCAAGACATGAGAAATGGCTTGGGAATGATGCAGGTAATAAGAATTCAAATTGTGAAGAAAGTAATGTAAGTAAGTTAATAAATGCAACAAGTGTAAGTTTAAAGTTTTGAAAATTGTTCATGAATATTATCATATGTTAGGAAGGGAACTTGAAAACTAGGCAGCTGAACATTTCTAGCCGTAGCTCAACCTCAACAAGGTATCTTAAAAATTATAAGATTTAAAAATCCATCATTTAAAATAAATAATCAAACTAATACGCTGGATATGAAAAAAAAAGAAAATACAGAAGCCCAAAAATCTTTCATTAATTGTTTTTGAAAGGCATACGTCGTATTTCCTCATCAGAGAGTTAAATTAAATTGTTCAAAATACAACGATTTTAAAATCCAGGGGCGAATTAGGCAACTAGTATTTACTACCCAGTGCTGTTATACAAATGTTAATGAAGTAACATTTATGTGAATATTTCGTGAATATCGTCCAGTTTTTTATTTTGTATTTACTTTATCTCAATTACATTCAATACTAATTTTAATTCGACCTCATCTGCTAAAAGTGATACAGAGCTCATATAAAATGATATTAAAAGACTTTAGATTCCAAAAATCCATCAACAAATAAATTTCTATACCCTGAATATATTTAAATTATTTCGTGTGGTGCTTACGAGTTAAGTTTTGCACATCTTTTAATGCACATGTCCTGCTTGGCCGGCAGCGAGTTCAGATGTGGCATGCACTGTGTTCAGAACAGACCTTTAAACATTTCAAAACACTCACAATCATAATGAAATCAACCACCTCGTCAGAATGTTGCATTAACTTCAAGTATCGTGTGACCTAAGCGACAAGCCAATTTGATGACCTCGATATAAAGTTATTTCATTTCTATGTTTGCTGAGCACCATGTTTGGCTGTGGAAGGCCTTGTCAACCTGATCGTGTGTCCAGCACCGACGCCAGAGCTGCTATATACCACCGCTCTTTACCCAGACAAACACACGTAGCAATAAAGGTTGCCTCTCTTTTAGTGGCAGAACTTCCCAGTCTCTTTCAATGCTCTATGACTGGAGTTACGCTGTCTTAATGTCGGTATTTTGTTAGGTTGGATAATTAAAATAGAGTTGCTTTATCGCCAAGACATCCTTTTCACGATCCCCCAGTAAAATTTTTAGCATTTATCCGAAACATTAAATATACTATGAGTTCACAGCTGCTGTCTCTGAAGGTGAGCTTATAAAGCGACGTAAGTTAATGATAATGTCTTTCTTTCTGGATGAATTGCAACAGTCATTATCTCACAAATCTCACTCTACTCTTGAATCAGAGCTTTATGATGCACATCTTTTTATTGGCCACAACAACAATGTGGATCAACAAAGACGTTTGACAACAACCCTCGTTCATTCCTTGTGCGCAACATGGTCTGTAATGTAAGTGACTTCATTATTAAAGTAATTACACTGCACTTACTAGCAGAGCACGTTAAAAAGTTCCATCTCATTACTCTTCTTTCAAAATTTGCTGCCTTCACCTCCAGTTATTGGTAGAACGTAAATGTATTTTAACATGTTTTACACTTCATACACATGTGCCTACCACACACACAAATGATTGCTTAAATTGATGCAAATGATAGTAACTCTCGAAGGAAAATACTATATAATTAATTTATACCAAGCTTGTATAGCCAGGTAATTGATTACCAGCATACAAGACTGGTAACAATGTGTCGGAGCATGGGCCGTAGAGCTTAGCATGTCATCAATGTAACACAACGACGAACAGAAATGTAGGCTCTTGCATGTCTTAATACTTCTGTAAAATGAGATTAATTCATCCCAAAAACATAGAGCAGAGTGGCTATGAATAGTTCTACATCACTGCGCACTTTCCTTACAATACTGAAACGAAATTACCTTAGCAGGCTTTCTATGGTAATCGTTATGATAAAGAATCCAATAGTCATTTGCTTTGTTCACAGATTTGCAGTATCCTATTTGACTCAGACCAATACCACTTACAGTCCATGATGAATAGATCTTCACATAAAGTCTTGCTGGGACTCATCAAGTTGGAAAGCTCGAACTTATGCGTCTCGAACGCGAATGCAAGTCTCGAACTTACGCGTCTTCAAGCTTCTGATTTAAGCACTCTTCTCCAACTTATACTCCGTAACCGTAGTATGGAGAAAGAAACCTGAAATAAAAGTCAACAAGCAGTGAAAAAATCATATCTTTTTTGCACACAATGATAATTTGCTGCGCACCTAATTCTATGAACTGGGAAAGAATTTCAATTTTTGGTCTCACCCTCGTTTATCTTTGAAGACAAGCTTAAGCGCCCAACATCAGATAAGCCCAATCATCTTCCCTGAAGACTCAGTCGACCAGAATACACTGAGGATGCCAAAGAGAGTAATTTGCTTTGTTCGATTTTTATACTTAATGATGCGCCATTGATTTTGAGAGCATATAACACTGCAGAATCTCTAACAAACCAGAGAAGATGATATCAGAAGAAAACCCAATCATATCTGATTTCCTTATCACACAATATGTAAAAGACCACTTAGAATGCAATATAATTTATTTCTCAGTAGGGCTTTTGTATTTAACTAAAATGCGTGCGTATCGAGTTTCTCTTATAAGAAATAGTGAGATACATTATGAGAAATAGCAATCAAGGTAACAGGAACTATATAATGTTGAAGTCTCATTTGAGCTCAATCTTTGGTACCTATGAGACCTGAAAATAAATGTAGGCAATTAATAACTACTCGAATTTCATGCAAAGTTTTGCAATTGTAAAAGTCTTGAAATTGAACACAAAAGTGATTACTGTGGCACTCTCGCTTGATTTGTCAGTTGGATAGATTCAGAATAAATTGTTTTTTCACACTTTTCCGTTTGAATGAAATAGCTCATCAACGAGAAAAATAATCTACTGTCTTTATTTTCGACAGAGAAGAACTCGAAAAATTCGAATAGACCGCAATCGCTGCATAATCAGAGGAGAAACTTAGGAGGTAAAATGATTGTCACCATGACGGTTCTTTGCATTAGAACAGCTTTGAAATTATTAGAATTTTCCCCTCATTGATGTTTCCTACGTCATTTAACACACAAATAACAACAGAGAAAATTTCGTCTTCCCTTAGAGAAACAATAATCGTCATGGTTTCTTGCTTCAATTTACGGGCTGTTTTCTGAAGCTGTTGCTCCTGTGTTTCGAGTGCTGACATATCGTTTGAAGAGAGCAATAAAGCTGACAATCGCTTTCGCCTGCACCTTCTGTCAGAAATGGCTACACTCATTATTGATACGCTTCATAGACCCAGCAGCGAAGAGGCTTAAGGATCGTGTATGCTATCAAAGCTGTCATTCAACGGAAAAGGGTTTTGGGGTCCCTTGGCCAGCCGAGTCTCTTCATCATCATAGATCAGTAGAAGCGCAGAGTTCTAGTGCTTTCATATAAAACAACTACAAACTCTTAGGAAAAGAACGAAAGAGACTTTATTCCATTCAGGTATGCATGAGATATACAATACCTTTTGAATTATCGTCGCTAACGTCTTAAGACTACTAATAATGCTTCCATCTTTTGACTTGAAGTAGAGGCTTGGAGGAACACGGTATGATGATCTGGAAGTTTAAGGTAATAGTCAGTTATAGTTAAATCAGTCAGTAAGCCTTCATGATCATACTACACAGGCAGAGAGAATCCGAGGGCTGCGTGTGAGACTGAACCCTCATGACCAGGCACTCACCAACACAAGCACACAGCGCTAACCACCACGCTACTGAGGCAGGACCGAACGAAGGAACTGTAAATCCTTTTGCTCTGTGAAACTTTTTTAAAATGTTGATGTGACCTCCCCTGAGTTAGTAGGTGGATGTGCGGGTGTGACCATTGGCACGTAATATGCTAATTTTGAAGCATATTGCTTGGATGCAGCCACAATAAATGAAACTTCCCTAATTTTTAACAACAAAGACACTCATTGAAGAAGATGTTGGTGCAGTGTTTTATTCACTATTCAAGCCACACAAACTTTCAACTTTGCAACTTAAATTAAAATCTTCTAAATAAGTCTACTACAAGGGGAACTTAATGATTGTTAGCGCAAGAATCGTTCTTTATTTCAAGAAATCAGTTCGACTTTTCTTGGTTCTCAAGGTTTTTATTGTCGTAATAATTTCCCATGCGTTTATCATAAACATTCTTACGACCTATTTTCTTCGTTTCATGACGCAGCTCTCATTTGCAGCTCTCTAAACTGCTCAAATTAAGATGCTTCCTATTTCTTCGCTCGTTTACCTTGAATTGTAATCCTTGCAGCAAACTTTGAAAGTATAATTTGATCGCTGGTACAGGTATTGAGCATTTTTTCATGAATATATTTTTTCATAAGGCTCTGTTTTAGTAAAGCAATTGCAGTTAGATTTCTGACCAAGCTTGGCAGAAGTTATCGAAAAAACAGATGTATGCACACATTCTATTTCAATAATCCAAAACTGGCGTAGGAGCATATGCTCGAACATCCTCCTATGAAAAATATTTAGCCCAAATCATGACCTTCCTGGTGGTGTAACTGTGTTCCATCATTATAGTTTTCTATAATACGTAACATATTAACGGCAATAGACGTGTGTTTTTTATTTTTCTGGCGTAATGTCCTTAAAACATCATTTTTTCCCCAGACTTCTGCGTGAGGAAATCTTTAATGACACGGAATATTTATTTCGCCGGTAGGCCAAGGCCTTTTTAGCTGAAGACATCGCTCAAGCTTCCACAACCTAATACCGTTCAATCCACAGCCTTTCATCTCAAATCCATCACTGCCTGCACAGGCTCAAGACATGATCTTAAAAGGCGTTGAGCTCAAAAAGGCCGCGAGCAAAACATCCGATCTGACAAGCGCCGTAAAAATTTGCGAACAAGAACCTACCACAAGCCCTAATTGTGGCTGCATCCATTCGCTCGTTCTAGCTTATAAATGATGCCTGCACGCACGGCGCTAGCAAGAACAAAGTTTAATTTGAAGCGGGAAGGTGCTGCAACTTTTCAGGTAGCCCATGCAATCTGTAAAAAAATAAAAGATGCCTAAGAATGAATCTGTCCATGTTGCTCGCCAACCAAATATTTAACGAAACTTCCCATAACTTCTTCCGTTGCTGACATTTTTAGAGCTATCGATCACTGGACTGAAAAATCTTTCCCGTGACTTTCATGACTATATTGTTTCATGGTAAAAAATGTCTCATATTTTAAGTTCAGCCCGTTAGTAGCAGCTGAAAATATTTTCCCTGAACAACTTGCCAGGAATAATTGGCTCAAATGCTACCTGGAGTAACGAATAGTTGCCAGTAAAGAATCATCTACGGTTTATAAAGGTCATTTGAGACTTCAATTTTTGTTCCGCGAGTAAATTGTTATAATAGGGATCAAATACCGTTAAAAATAAATGTTGTGATATTATGTTGTGCCGACTAACGTGAATTTGGAAACATACGTCGTAAATATTTCAATTCTTCAGTATATATTGTCTGGTTGATCAGAAATGTATTTTCTAAATTTTTAATTTTGTTAATTGAATATACGAGTATTATTACATAACAGCTTCGTCAGACGTCGCATTCGAGGAAATGCCTCTGCATTGTAAAACTATTGTTTTCCTAAAACTTTTGTGTCGGCATAACAGAATAGTAAGTTTTCAATTTCTTTTCAATCGAATAGACGAAAACATCATTGGTCTTCTGTACCCAGCAAGCTCATTTTCACTGGATGTACTCTCCAGAGCTCCTCACGTAGAAATCAAACCTCTGACACCTCGAGAGCATGCAAACTTCCAATCCTACAATATTAACTTTAAGATGTGAAGTCAGAGTCAGGCTCTGGTAGCATCAAAAATTTTGAATCAAATCAAAAGCCCGGCCCGAATTATGAAGTGCAGGTCGGCCGAGAGCAAAGCAACATGGAGACCTGGTTTATGTATTAGGGAAGCTATAGCGTGCGAAATTTTAATGTCACACGAAAAGAGACGAAGATAACACAAGAAAGAACGTACATCCAAATCCAAATAATAGTTTTCTATTCTGAAAACATATTGAGTGATCGTAAAATTTCACGTAAAATACTGAGGATACTTAGTACGGACCTGTAATGAGACTACAGATATCAATACTAATTTTTCAAATAACTCAAGTGCATCCATCCTTTCATTATCACTGAGCTTTAGTGCAGGCTAGAAAATCTGGAAGGCACAATATATTTTTCATCCATGACTCATTACAGAAATATACAAATAAAATTCATTGTACTTATTGAATTATGATTTCAAGGCCAAATCGATGAGCAGGTGTACGCATTACTAAGGCTTGGCCTACATTTTAATTGATTTGATGACTTTTTCTCAACACATACCACGGAAATGAACGAAATCGATTGCTTAATTGCTCTGCCTCCTATTTGGATATTCCAGTTAAAAGCTCTGCAGCTCCCAGGCTCCTGCAGGGTCAATAAGTTTCAACAAATTGAACACAATTTAAAAGAAATATTAATCAAACCAACTGCAGCAAACCCTCAAAGATCGACTGAGACGTTCGATGAACTGACTGCGTGCTGGAGTCAGTCGAGCGTTGACAAGTATGACAGAGCTTGAAAGTATTGCAATTAACCGCCGTGAAGTTAGACGTAAATCAACTGCTTGTTCCAGTTTCTGGAGCTAATTCCACTAATTAGCATCGCTTAGCCTCTGATGCTGTTCCATGCCAGCTTCTGGTAGCCAAGATTCTCCTTCAGTAAATGCATCCAGAACTATTTAAGAGATTGTAACTTCTAATAAAAGAAAATAGTTTGCAGAGATCTATGTATGATATATTTCTATCTCCTATTGCAGATCAGGGTCCACTTTAATATGTTCATTGCGCACTACAAATAAATAAAACTAGTAATTTTTTAATTGTTTTAAGTCGACCCATTTAAAAGAGGCATCTGACAGCTGCACAATAAGGGGAATCCCTTTTCAAGCGAAGAGAACAGATTCAACAAACTGAATTAAACGCTAAAATTCTGGAAGCGAGCAATTTTTTCAGCCCTCTAAATCACCTTTGATCAGTACAAAATGTAAAGTGTCACATCCACATATCCTTTTTGTGATGAAAGACCTAGTTTGGATGACCTTTTGTCAGAAGTTGGACAAAGTTTCAATAAGTGACTTTACTGGGTGACACCATAAAGGAATGGAAAAGTGGAAGGATCTTCTATGATCTCTCGTGACAGTTCTAGACAAACTCCTTACCTGCAGGCATCAGGATAACCCAAATCCAAATAATTTCAACGATTTTCATTGCCAGAATTAAATAATTATTTCAGGTAACATATATGTTAACAGTTGACTTTTTGGAAATTTCTATCACTCCTTTTCCTTACTTATTATTTTCTATACTGTAAATTCTAGAAAAGAATTAAATTTCAGAGCGATATTTGCATCTTCAGGACGATATGGATGTCGGTCCTTGCCTTGGAATGGACCGACTGTGTCAAACGCTGATCTCGAATAATTACCAACGTATAAGCTCAAGATCGAGGGTCAAATTTATTAGTTGCAAAGAAGACTGTTTACAAACGATGCTCTCTTGCTCTGATTATTACGACGTTAAAATATTGTTTGATCATACAAGGATTATCTTGTATGGTGAGATGCACAAGTTGTTGAAATTAATTTTTCATCACTAACTATAGAAAAATTATTTTTTAACTTTGAAAATAGATCTTCGTTCTTTTCAAAACAAATTCAAGCAACTAAAAAATGTTCACACCGTACAACATTGAGAGTTATGAGCTTCATGCGATGCATACAGAATAACATCGAAAATAAAAATTAAAGCTTCAAATTACTCGAACAGAATTATTGAAAGCTCGTAAAGCAGTAGGAACAATTGTTTACCATCTAGCTCTGACCAATAGAGCATGAATTTCAGAGTACTCCTGTAATCATGATAAAAACATTTCCGTTTAATTTAGCTTTGTAAAACTAATCATAATTCATTAAACCACAAGTAAATACATCCTTTAAATGATAATAAATGTTTTTCCCCTAACCTTAAGTGTTAGTAAACTTCTGATTTTTGTATTGAACGGGTGGAAGTGGCAGTGTGATGACAATATTTTGAAATAAGTGGCAGTGTTGTGAGAACATTATGAAAAATGTCTACTTGAAAAGAAGATATTTTAAACCCATTTTCTATAATATACCTCTATATCTAACCAAGTACAAAACAAGCGAAAAAGGCATTGAGTTTCAACAGTTGTGACTTATAATTGCATCATTTATCAGTTTCAGTGAGATCAGACCAATCTGTGGAGTGGCTGAAGTGAATGGAGCAAGCGCAATTAAAACTCCACACCGTGTGGTGTGTTGACACAAACAGACTGTTACTGTGATTTACATCAAAAAATACTATTCATTATAAATAACTGAGACCGGATAAATTAGTTAAGTTTTGACTAATTCCATGGCTGTTTAGAGGTTTTAACTATAAATATGCGAACGCAGACAGAGATGTCATTGACTTGGCTCTGTACAATCTTACTAAATCAACACATTAAACCTAACAAAAAATATTCATTTCAAAAAGAGGAAACCCTCGTCTACTGTACTTCATAGCTTGGCTGAAGAGTACAAGAGCTTTACAAAATACGACCAAGATCCTGGTTGGATTTATTTAAGGGACAAAAAGGAACGAAATCCCGGCTCTGCGCATGTAAGCTTCACTAAATCGCGCTACAAAGACACTCACTCTTCTGAGACCCATTACTGCTCTAAGTATTGACATAAATTCTTGAGTCGATCGCAGTAATGAAATAAACAGGAATTTGTAATTGTTGTTCAAAGTTACATTTTTAAACATGAACGTTATTTTTACACTTCCTGAAAAGGATTTTTTAAAGAATTACTGAGCAATGATTTAAACAAAGATGACTGCAAAAAAGCTCAAGCAATGAGCTTCACCAAGTGAATATTTTCTTGTATACTTCTCTAAGTTTACTTCTCTCTTGCATGAGTCGTCAAAAAACGTTCGATAAGTCCAGATCAGGAATATAAGCTCCTGGACCAGCACGACACTCTTTTGTTTGAACCAAGCAATAACTCGCTGACTTTTGTCGAGAGTCAACTCCCGGAAAGAGGGGCGGAGCGAACACAACTTTTAAAACAACTAAAAGCTTTTCAACTCGAGAAGAGTGTGAGCTTTTGCTTCATTTCAGATATAAAGAAGAAGCTAGCCTACTCGGAAATGTTTGCTTCGTGGACTCAAAAATGATTTACGGGAACTTTTGTATAGTTTTACCATCTACTGCACAAACCAAGATGTAAGAAAATAAAAATATCGATAGAAATGACACAAAAATAAAAATCATCAGTACAGTCAACATCATGCAATTTAGCAGGGAACAGTTAGGGTGAATTTTGTTCAAAATTTATTTTTTATCGTTGACAAAAGATTCAGGATTAAGTAAGTAAAACTGAATTCCAGCACGAGATTACAAACCAAGTCAATGTGTCCCATATCGTGGGTGTTACCACCTTGCAATACAAGATATTACTTGCAGAAAACGACGCCTTACAGCTCTTTCGTTCACAAGAACTATGTAGTTATAAATAAGCGCGTTACACTTCTATGCTATGATCTTGCCCTTTAAGTAAAGCTTTAGCTCAGCTGAGCACTGCTTACAAGTTTGACATGGTCAACTGTACTCGTGCTCATACCCACAAAGCTACAAGTAGAGGAAGCAATGATTAAACTTGTATTCAAACTAAAAAACCCTTACGTAATGTTATTCTCCAAATGCAGTAGCCTGAGCCATTAATATATTTTAGAGTACGTGAAAGTTTTGGGTTGGCTCAACGAAATTTAGAACAGCACTACAATAACTATTAATAGAGTTCAAATGTAAGTCGCAAATATTACTGTACGTCATCTTCGTAACGATGTTAAAGACTGAAATCCAGCCTATGATGATTTGCTTCAAAATCTGCACAGCTGCAATGGTCTAAAATTTTCTGAGGGGCTGCAACCGTTAACAAGCGCGTAGTGCGTAGTGAAAGCGTTTTCTTCTCCGCAGTACACTGAACAGTATCTTATCTCAGAGCTGGATATAATGTTAGGTGCGCATCAAATACGTGCCAGTGCTGCCTGAAAAGCTTTGATTGCTTCCATCTGTAAGACAACAACAGCAGAAACATGCCCAATACACGTAGAGAGGTCCCTGCAACGCTTCTTCGCCATCGGATCATTTTCTGCCAGGTTCTTTGCCGAGGTTTCTCTACAAAGTGCACTTGTCATCAGAACTCATTCTCACCTGCAACCAATGCATGCAAAGAGCTGCATAATGTTCCTATTTTAGGAATAGAAATTGTGTTCTTCTAGAGAGTTCTGCAGATTTGAGGAGCTGATGCGCATGAAGTTTAAGTTGAAGTGATGCTGCAAACAGAATCCATGGAAAATAGACGAAGCTGTTTACACGAGTTTGGAGCGTCGTTTCTAATTATCTCTTCAGCTTAAGTGCGTGCTTTCGCGGACTCTACGCACGAGCGACGGAATTTGGTTTCGTTTATTGATCGGTAAGCATGATCTTCAAGACGCCTTCTTGGAAGATTTAAGACGTCTTCTTGGAAAATATATTCTTGTTAGAAAGCAGATTAAAGCAACGTGTCAGCAATCTCCTACATCAAAATATTTGAGTACTTGCATTCATATTCGCTAATAGAATATTTCCTCTCCCTCTCCAAAAAGCGAAAATTCAGGCAAGTAATTTCCAATGAAGAATTATTTTCAGCTTTCTCTGGACTAGTTAATAACTTCAAATATTGCTTCCAACTTTTATTCACTAGATAGGATGTTGATCGCTCAAGTCATCAGTGAAAAGACTAGGGATTGGTAAAATATATCGTGTGTGAAGGGTCTGCACAATCTTTTACGCTACAGTCAAATTAAAAGTTTAAATTATTGATGTGCACGCCTGTACTCTCACTATCATAACAAGAAACTTGAATCTTTATCGTTCTAGTAACTACAACCCATTTCTATCACGATCTCAATTAAAATACTAACCTTGACAGTGCGTGATTGATGCAGTGTTCTCAATACAGCTATTTAAAAAGATGAAAACATGGTTGCTATCAATGACTGACCATTGCCATTCTTGAGAGTAAAAATAGCTTAAACATTATTGCATAATCTGTTGATGTTTGCTCGAATATTTTTGTTGATAAATTCTAGTAAAGCGAGCGTGGGTGGCTTCTTAGCATTCATATACATATTCATATGAGCATGATGAGTGCAGTGATTCAATAATTCTTGAAGTATTGAGGCCAATAATAATTTGTTTTCCATAGTCAATTGAACATTGTGCAAATTGACTTGAAAACAAGTTTTTTGAATAATATTATGGAATCAATGAACACCGTGATGAAATCTTGGAATTATAGTGAACTACACTCAGGTATGTATGGTCTTGATGCCTACTTTTGGTTATCAAAATAAGCCTCACTGGAGGCTTGAATGAACGCCTCACATTCAAGTATTGGTTTGACGAGGCATGCGCCCAACAATAAGTCTAAATAATTATGATTTCACAGAAATTTGGGTTCAATTCGGAACTCTTTTTTGATCTTACTTCGGTAATTACCTGCCATCGTTAGAGCTACTAATTGTTTGCATAATTAATTACCTTCATTGTATATATCATAGTGAATGCAGTATTTGTTGTGGTAATTTTAGCATGTTGAGCATTGCATTGCCTAGAAGATACACTCTCCTTATTGAGATAAAAACTCAAATAAAGTAAGGTTTCGTGAACGAAAATAGTTTAGAAGTTCAATTACAATTTACATTTTCTTAGCATTTCTTTTGTTAGCATTTTATTAGTAAAAATTAGATTTTAAGTAATAGAAGCAGACCAAAGGTGCGGATACCGAGGCATTGGTCCGAACCATCGTGTCTCGCTAAGCTCATCAGAGAAATGAGATGCTGGCACCAGCACATAGTTTTTTCTTCAATACGGAGCCAGAATAGGGGCAGTGGCAGCACCTTACTCTAACCCAACTATAGTGCAATTGACTACACTTCTAATTGAAAGGAAAGATACCGGCGTGCATTATACATCAACTCAAATAAGACAATGAAATGTTCAAGTAATACACTCAATATCAACTGCGTCTATCAGTGCTAAGCTGCTAAAATTTTGACTAAGATAAACTGCACACAAATTTTTCACCTGTGCACTTGAGCTTTGTAACTAGGAGTAGCAAATGTTAACGCTACTAGCTGTACTTGGAAAGCGAAGTGAATATCAGATCAACTCAAACGTATAAGTATGTGATGACGGACTTTCTGAAAATGCATCAAACTGAGCAATCCACCCTAAAGTGGTCCCGTGTATGAACAAAACAGGCATCACAAAACATTCTGGTTCTTCTCTATGGCTTATGGGAGCTTCTGAATACTTTTATTTCACTATTATGGCGTTTCTATTCACATCCGCCAGTGTATACGCGCTCAGTTTTATTTAAACCCTCTATTGCAGCAATGATGTGAAATAACGACTTTTCGCTTGTAGTTATTCAAATAAAATTCAAACGTAGGAAATGGTTTGAAAAATTCATAGAAATGATACCAGTTTCACTCAAATATTTAAAAATTCATTTCTCAAACTGGTACTATTTCACGTGTTCATTCATATATTTCATTATTCGTCCGCCTATGCATTCCACCTACAAAATATTAAATTTGGTTTGCTCGATGATGATTTTATTGTGCGACGTCAATTTATCATTTGCAGCTACTCACGCCCACGTCGTTATAACATCTAAATAAATCAAAGCCTGAAAGAGAAAGTACTCTACAACGAAGGTCAACTCATGTACCGCCTGGAGATTTCGTGTCACGTGTTATCTCAGTTTCAAGGTATTCTGTAATGGTTCATCAACGTACAGACGTATTGCTGCTCGAAGGTCATGCGTTTATAATTTGAGTGTTAGTAGTGGTAGAGCTTGTGATAGCATCAGTACAGGTGATCGCCACACAATAGTATGTGCCAGCGATGGAGAGTCTCATTATGACTTTACTCACAAAATCTGAATCGGTGATCGTCGAATTTCTTCAGCCAGTGGTGGTAAAAATTACGCCGGTATCAGCCCTTTTTCGGACGGCATCGACTCAAAGTTTGGTCATTGGTGCAGAGCTCACATGTAATTTCAATTAAGGTTCAGAGGCTCGTCATAGTTTTGTGTCTGTATTGCCTTCTAGTGACTGACAGGTCGCTAATAAAATATGTATAACAAATAAAAGCGCCGTCAGATGAAGTGGTTGTTTTCGCACACGAAGCCGCATTGTCCTATGAAAACATATCAGAATTGCGATGAAACATGATAATTAGTTCAGCGTTCTGGTTAACTTCTGATAAAAGAATTCCCATTGATTTTTCTAGGGTTCAAAATCAGTGTCCAATTTGGCTTTATTTCGTATGATGGACAGAAACAACTAGCAAAATTGATTATAAGATCTCGTATCAGAATAAAACAGCATGCCCGTCGACTTTTGCAGCGACCGCTACTTCTTCAGCCCGTTAAGAATGGTAAAATATCTTACAATGAAAATGGTTTGAAAGTAAGTTTCCATTAAAGTCATGAAATGAGAATAGAAATTGTTAGAAAGTCAATCGTTGTCATTCTTTCCAGTACTAAGCATCTTTCTATCCAGTTAATGGTTCAGAACGTGATTATGTGCCATTTATTTTTCAACGTGTCGAGTTTTTTGATATTTTGAAAACATGAACCTATTGCTGGCATTATTTTCGACCTCATGCCGTTGAGACAGTAGCATGAACTATTCTTGGTTCCATAAGTCCTAACAATATCGACCGCACAATATCGAATTTTTCTTCTCAAATGAACTCTCCTGCCTTTGCACTTTTCCCTCTTCTGCACGCCTAATTAGTACACCTTGAGGCAGTGATTCAATGGTTCAAATTCCCACAAAGCTGAGGGTCGGACATGCCACTTTTTACACGGCATATTTTTCACTCATGCATCATGGAGCATTGAGGGAACAAATGCGAGACAACTGGAAGGTTCTCCGTCCAAATAAACTTTCCAAAAAATAAATATTTACTGTCTTCAACTAATGAAAAAAGGGATACAGGAAAATATTAATAATGCTGCAAATAGTGGGTGCAACAGATGGTATGAAACTCAGCAAAGTTTATCATAGAGGTACATTATTTCATATATGATAGAAGGAAGTCGGTCGCCACGTCAACAAGTGAACAAGGGTGAAGGATATTTACAAATTATTATGTATTATTCGAAGACAGAAATGGCAATCCAGAAATGACATAATCAATAAGCAGTGAGTTTAAACTCTCGTGTATATGACACAGACATCTCTGATGAACATGTGTCAAATCATAAGTTAGTTTATATGCAATTTTCTTTGATGGGTTCCGTCATTCTCCGTAATGGTTTTCTCTATTTTGGCTTCTTCTTGTACTTAACAACATAACGAAAGCGTTAGTCACGCCGCTCGAAGTTTAATGAACTTTTCTTGTCAATAGTTTTATTAATAATTTTGGTGATAAGAGCAAAAATTTGGTTATGAACTTAAAAAGCGAGTGCTTTAGGATTCTTCAAAGACATTCATTAAAACTCGACGCACTTACCAGCCTCATCAGCAACGCGTTTTGTGATAAACTTTGCCCAAAAACGAATTGTAAAACTTGAGCGTAGTGGGTCTTTTGGGAGCTGGGATTTACGACTCTCACCTTTGTTGACGAGCCAAAGAAAAGTAGATAGGCTTCTGAAAAACGAGAAAGTTAAGGGAAATGAGAGAAAATTTGAAATTTTTTATAAGAAAAGAGCAGAATAAATGAAAAAATTGACGGGATCATTGATGATCTTTCGAGCAGCCAAATGTATGCTGTAATAATACAGAACTTAAAGTCCCTTTGGAAACACGCCAAGCAAATGAATATACCGTAATATATATTTAGTTACAGATTTTACGCATTCTACTGTCATTGATAAGGTCAAATACACCATCTTTGGCAGAAAATTTAAGAAAAATTTTGCATCTTTATTTGATGGCAAATAATAAATATAAATGATTAAATAATGATTTGTGGGCGTAGAGTGTGAATTGACGAAAACACAGTGCGTAATTCACGCGCCTAAGCGGAAATATTCACAAACTCTTGACCATCGTTAAATTTGGGTGCGAACACCTGCACGGCTTTGCATAGAGGCGAGTCATCTTATTTACCTTATGTTGTGTGGTGTATTTAATAAAGTTCCTTGTATGACTCACAGATCTACCACACACACAGCCTTGCATGTGGGTGCGTCACAGGTTGAATGCTCCATGCAAATTGATTGCAAGTGAACTCTATAAACCTTTCCAACTCTGTGGAGATGTGAATGTTATCAAAACAGAAGCATTCTTTTGAATCTCATGATAAATGGAAGCTGTTCTTTCTAGTGAATATGCACAGAATCAAATCAATACAGGGAACGTTATTTTCAATATATTTACGCTTAGTATTTCGGACGTTTTAGTCTGCAAGCAACGTGCTGATATTAACTTTTTTAAATGTAAAAAAAAGAAAATTTAGCTAATACCAAGTCCACATTTGCTCAGCTGGCCATGTAAAGAAACAGTGCGTTGTCCCACGACAAAACGCTCTTTCAATAAAGCAATTCCAGCGTTCATCATTGCGCTCCGTTGCATTCGACAAATCCACAGGCTAGGACGAGCCAAAAACAGCCTCCTTCATTTCAAATTTCATCATTTTGAGCTGCTCTCGCTCACTTCAAAACGCTATTGAACATTGGATACAATCTTTACAATACATGAGGCAAACCAGTTCCATAAGAATAATGCGCTTATTCTTGACACTCAAGCAAAGCTTTGCGGCCTTTGTAGTTAGTTTTAGAGAACACAGTCAGTAGTTTATATTTAGACAAATAAGATTCACCCTCACATAAAATGATATTTTCTCCTCAGTATCTATTATAATTCTTTACGTTAGTGGAACTTTGCTCTAGGAATGTTCCTCTGACCATTATTATAATACTATATTTCTTTCTTTGTCATGTCGAAAAGTTTTCAGATTTATCTCCTGCACAAATTGTTAACATATAAAATACTATGGATAATGTTCTTGAACTTCTTTTTATCAACAATTGGTGTCAGTGTATTGTAACCATTTGTGTGATATCTGTGCAGAATACAAAATGCAAAATCACTAGATCCTCAGAAGTGACTCTAGAGGGTCGACGTTCATTCATTGATCCATGACGGAATGAGAGCCTGGCATGGATATGACAAAAAAAGGTTATAATACAAAGAATTTGTAGAGTTAGCTCGAAGCTTAGCAGCATCCTCTTTCAATACTTCTGTTTGCGTGAACACTCGTAGTCTGAGACTCTTCAAATTTTAGTTTACTTCCGGAGACTTTAAGTTTCGCAAAGAAGCATTACTCACAATGATTTTAGTATTCAATCACTAAAGAATTTTCCTCCACATAAGTTGTTTACTAAACAATGTTACGATTAGAATTCGCAAATTTGTTACTCTATAATAAAATATGGAAATCCATAAAATTTGCAACTGTGTTCATCTTAAGAATTTCAGAAAAAATATCGAACAACCTCTAAGCTTCATATTTTTTATAAACAGTTTCGATAAAAAAATTAGCAAGGTAAGAACATGAAACACGATCCCCTACACATCAAATTAGTTTTAAAACAAACGTTTGTTAACTTAACGGAGAAAGAATACAAACTGGGCTTTCAAATCTTAGACAATTTACTGGTTTTAGCCAAATTTGAAGAAATTTATATTTTAGGCATCAATTTTTAAATTTGTGATTCACATAGCTTTAGTATTTGTAGCATTGATGAAGAAATACAACTTCTGGGGATAAATACATAAGGTACGAACATCTTCGCTGCTAGTACCATGCAAACAGCTCCGGAGAAAGTCCCAGGCTTATATAGAACCGAATTAAAAGGTTGGTTCCGTGGGCATTTTCAATCTTTTTCACATCACTACCAGTCGTTGAGGTCACTGAGCTGCAGGTACAGCAACGTCTAAAGCAACGTCATAACTGCTCGCCTCAATTGAAGAATGTTACTTTACTAATCATTGGGCTGTAGATAGCAATCATAGTTCAATTTCACCAGCAGTGTCATTACTGCCCAATAATGGGATCATTACCCTCAAACGGTCCTGCAACCCCAATACTGAACAGATGCTCTGCAAACTATCTCATTTCAAGTCTGATTCCGGAGCGGGAAGCAATCCCAGGTGATGCCTGCGTGTAGCACGCAATCAACTTGAATTCCAAGTTTTGAAAGCTGTGCCTTTCCATGCAAAGGAATGGCCATCAACTTCGTTGCTTGGCAAGGCCTTCGGTCGTTGCTTGCATCAAACTTAGGCTTGAGTTTGTGTTTACTTTTCGTGCATTATTAACTTTAATGCAAATATACTCTCTCAGAGCATAACTTTAAGAAGTGCTGAAACATGGAACGTAATTTCAAGTGTGATGAAATCACGAGTGTTCGATGTGAAGAATTGACTTATAATTGAAAATTCTTCCTTGTGATGTCAGAAATATATTTTATTTATATAGTCTCCTTGGCTAGGCTTCTCCCTGTAAAAGAAGTTGTTGTTTTTTCCCCATTTAATATGAGGCACATTTTTTTGGTCCCTGCGAAGGAACTTTCAGTAAAGCAAAGTAAAAAAACATTACGCTGAAGCTACAGAATGCGGAGCACAGATTTTGATTCGCACTCTGCAATTTTAGACAAAAATTAAGAAGAGGAAACCTGCAATTTTAAATTGGAAATCATCATACCGAACTGCTGTGGTTAGTGACCGCGAAATTTATATGAGTTGTCAAAGCAAATTTTTTGTTCTTTTCCCTTTAAAATCTATGAACATTACAGTATTGAACAGGTAACTAATTTGAATTCAGTTATGATAGTTTAATTTAACTTTTAAAAATTTTCATGAATTGTTTGTTTTTTAATAGAACAATTAAATCCCACAAATAGATGCGCTAGGTACATGGATAATTGAGGGTAAAAAATCAGGGAATTAGACAAAAAATTCCATGAAATCACAGAATGTTCATGAATAAATCTTACCTGCAGGCGTCAAGCGTCAGCACAACGACCGTTCACACACACAGTTAACGGAGCAGCAGATTGCACAACCTCCTACCCTCACAGTTCACAAAACACTGCTGTTCCCCGCGACCTGGAATTCGAGGGAAGCGTGGACGGTCGCTGGAATTGAGGGTCTGGAAGTCGTTGGCCAGCTATGCAAACTGGACAAAACTCGACGTCACGAGTTACTTCGAATCATGGAGGCTGGTCGATGAATATTTTTCGCAAAAATCTTAGCCCATTAGCGCCCACTGTCCTCATTTGAGGACAGTCTATACAGGCGAAATCAGCTTAACGCCAAAGTTATTTCTCCACCGAACGAAACATTGCGTAAATTACCCCTTATATATACCTTTTTTATGCCCAATTTTAGAACGAAGCATTTAAATATAGGGTTAAAGCGAATGATTTCTAATGGACTTGACCTACTATACATAGTATGATGGGCGCTAACGGGTTAATTAAGATCAATGTTATCTCATCTATGAAAATAAAGGTCATTCCAAATGAAAGTGACACAACATTGACAGTAGACAGTTTTAAGACAATAAACCCAAATAAAATTGATTCCAGTTATAGGAGTTATTGGAATTGCTCTTTTTATCGAAAATGTAACTAAGTATAAAATATTTCAGACATATGAAAAAAATTCCTTTTCAGCGAAACCAAGAGGGGTTTTTATTTAAAAAATTATGTCTAGGAGACTAGGGAGAAAGAGAAAGCTTAATTCTGTTTGTGTTTGTCAGTGTAGCGCAGTGAGCCCCAGCTTGTGGTGAACTCTGATATTTTTCCATAAATTTTGGCTCTTAAAATGATCTAATTAATTACAATATCGTACAATAATATTCTTGAGAATGTTCCATTACCAATTAGGTCTCTCTGAAAAAAAGAGTCTAATTACTTAATGAGCTGTGCAAAATTCTTTTATTCTTTTTACCTTTTAATTTATTAAGCTTTTATTTTTTCCTCGAATTTTTCAGAAAATCAATTTTTGAGGATACTAGGAACCTTTAAAGCAGTATTCGTATTTCAATTTACATTCATATTTGAGGCAGGTATTGCTCAATTTTCATGATATTTGTATTGTATAATATGCACGCACTCCGTTAAAAAAAATTAATATATGAAATGGAAGTTGTACAGATTTGCGGATTCCGAGAACTCGAGAGGGAATTGGAATGAAAACAATTTTTTATCACCTGAAAAATATCAACTTTATTCAGAGACTGGCTGTTTTTTATCCATTCATTTCAAATACGTTGAAAAGAAAATTATTAACAGCAATTCATTTTATCTTCACGAAATAGGAATATGATAATAAAGAAAAAAAGGACCGTATTTATTCTAGAAAGGTTTTAAAATTCATACTTTAATAATTTACATTCCAACTTTTTTGTGAGTTTTCCGATGAAAATAATTCCCATCAGTTGAAATTATATTTTTTTGTGAAAGAGGAGAAGGGATTTGGCAAGTAGCACTACATATATTGATCAGAATTATCGATATCTATTGAAATAATAAGGTATAAGAAAAACAAAGAATAGCAAATAATCTAGAAACAGTTTTTGAAATATGGAACCATGTCAATTTTTTCCCAAGAATGTCGAAAAAAATTGTACAGGAAAAATACACGACAGAACTAGAATCAGATGCACAGCAGAACTAGAGTCAGGTGCACAGCAGAACTAGAGTCAGGTGCACAGCAGAACTAGATCTTGCCACTTTGCTTCTTAGAACAGAAACGATTTTGACTTGGCTGTAGACTTTCCCTCTCGTGAAATTAATTGCTAACTTCAGGGGAAACTTTTCTTCTGTCAAACAAAGAAGAAAATAATACAGATATCTCAGAAATGAGAGCTGACATCTCGAAGCTTCGCTGTCGTCAAAGAGTTTACACCTGGTTTCGTATCTACCAGCACTGCCATGAGTCTGGTTATTGTCTTGTTAATCATAATAATCATATTATTATTATTATTATTACAATACGCTGACAATATTTAAGCAACAGAAATACCCATAAAAAAAATTACCAAAAATAGTAATGGTAATGATGATTGCAACAAATAAGTAATAAAACAATAAATAGTAGTGGATATAATAATAGTCAAAACTGTAATCTTAAGAACAGTGGTTCGGAAATTAGTAAAATAATATTTAGAAACATACTTATACATATGTTGCAGATTCATCAGATTCTGCCGTCAATTCGAGCGTTTGTTAACGATGTCAGGCTAGAGTGGTAAACGATGCGTGTAAACGTTTCTTCAAAGTATTCAATCAATTAAAAGATTTGCTCTTGTCAATCACGAAAATAAAAAGAAAGCAAACACCGCCTGTTAGTTATTCCTCCATTGTAGAAATAAGGTTTCATAACATTTTATGGATCGACGAGCTGTAGCGTGTTCGGGCATTGCTGGGACTATCGAAGAAGGATGCAAATCTTACCTCTAATTTCATGAGACACGTTTTTGAACTAATGTTTTCTGCACATAAGCCTATTTCTTGCTGGCATATCGAATGCAGGAGGATGTTATGTTTGAGACGCTCACCACGAGGGAATTACGTGTATTTTAAGGTCTATGAAGTCAGAGCTGAAGAATTTACGGTCACTGGTTGGTAAAAGAACCTAAAGGATTTTTCGTGTAGAGCACTGGAAAATAAGGACAGTTTTGGTGGCGGACCATAAAGATAAGTAGTCCCTGCCCATAGGACAGAGAAAATAGTCAGGCCTCGTATCACACCACATGTATATACTTCCATGCCGACGATTCACCCTGTCTAAACACCATCCTTCTGCCCTCACAAGGCGTCCCACCAACAGCAGGGAGCTAACGCATGACTACACAGAACACTTTTTAGCGACTGCTGCGCCAAAAAGATTCTATGTATACCATGACTAGGGTCAATTCTGCCGTGTTCCTCTTCCTTGTGAATGCATAAATGATAATAAAGCCTAGTTGTTGTAACACGAAGGCATGCGAAGCTTATACATATATGGAGTCCTATGATTCAAAAAGTTAGGGAATGATGCCGAGAAAAAATAGAAAGGATAGTTTATTTTAAGTTAGCTTTCTTGAGCTACGTTGTGTCAGTGCAAAACATTCTAAATCGTTTGTTATAAATTGAAGTTGAACGTAAAAATAAAATGCCGCACATGTGTCTAAGGCCGTTTTACGTTTGTCTCTCTACGTACGCCCTTCCCTTTTATACCTAAACTTTTGATACCATTGCTATGTCATTGGCTCATCTGTCAATTTTTTCACTCAAGGTGAGGAGGAAGGCTACGAAGCAACAATTGTTAGCCAGTCTTAAATTGCCGTTGTCAACGTTAATCAAACTTAACTTTACACAGAAATTTAAACCTTTTTATTTTATTATTCATTTACTTGAACGTGTAAACTTTTGTAACTCGAATGATGTCTCACAAAACATTACAACATGGGCAGAGGAGAGACAATATCGCTTTCATGGACAACTCGTTAGGTTGTTGACAAAGAGAATTTTGCGAGCTGTTATCGAGCTCGCGAGAACAATCACTTTTTTTAGAAATCACACAATCAACTATCTACCACCTGATCTTTTCAATCGAAAATAAAACAATCATTTAATACATTTCTTCGTGATGCATGGTGCTCGCACAGTCCAGTATTCATTTATAACCTATCCAAGGAAAAAAGCAAATACGTTACCTGTTACTGCGGAAGAATTTAACAAGCGCATTCTATAACGAGCATCAGGCTGTGTGACGTGGGATTTTCGCTTTAAATTGACAGCATTTGAATTGAGTTCCATAATTCAGTACGACTGGAAATATTCTGCCTAAACAACACGCGGAAAAATGTTCCATTTCCTTTGTTATAGGAGATTAGCTATCACAACGACTTGAGGGTAATTGCTAATGAAAACAGGAAATAATTAATATGGAATATAAGCACAAAAGTATTATTAAGAAAACAAGGTCACACGTACACGAATTAAAAATAAAAATAAAAAAAATTTACTGTTTTCCCGCTATCAAGTTTAATAAAATAAATTAAATCGTAGAAGCTCATTGGAATGCCAATTTTAATCAAGAGATTTAGCATTCTTGTTGCTACATAAGATATTAGTTTGTACACCTGATCATTTTCTTCCAGCATGCCTGTATTTATTTCCTTAATTATACGCATGAACGATTCTTTCCTCAAGTTTGGTTGTCAATGAAAGTATCATTTCAGATCACTGGTGTATGGTTGAATGGCTGTCTCTAATTTTTCTTTTCTCTCTGTCATTACACCCTGATTTACAAACACTGCATCTACAGAACAGTGAAAGTGTTGCAAAATATGTTGTCTATTGAGTCAATTCTGTAAACATTGTTCAATTGTATTCGTATGATACATCAATTTTGCAAACATTACTTTTTGGGCTCACCTACATTGCTTGTGACAAAGCTTTACTAACACAGATTTTAGCCAAATTTATTTACATGCAAATGTTACTTTTGCTATCGAGCATCGGCATTAGAAGTAATTTTTTGCTACGGCGCAACATTGCTTGAGACTTCGCGAGTCAGTTTTATCAACATTGCTTCTGCCTTGTGGAACACAAGCTCCGCACGCGGCCACTGAGGCAGTCAGGAAGCGTGATGTATCTCCATATCTCCACTGATACCAGCGCCCCTTCACCGCTGTCGTCCGTCTCTGTAAGAAATGACGGAAATATTTTTTTTCTCAAACTAACGCTGCCTTCGTTTACAAATGATGAAAACTGTATTCATCCAACTCGTGCCAGGTTCGTTTAGAAATGACACTGGTTATCCAACTGATGTCTTTGACGGACAAACCTTGATATTAAGATATTGCTTTGCTATAACAGACCATCAGGAAAATGAAAACAATAACTGCAATACTTTGAGTTTTACCAGCCATGAAATAATCGCTCATCGACCAATGCTAAATCGCCCCTATAATTATATATAAAACAATGTAATTATTTTATTGTGCCTGTCGTGATTGCTTTGGGTTAAATGTAAAACGAGTTAGATAATATTCTTCTTCGAACAAAGCACTCTATCAAAGTGAGAATCTAGAGATCCTTGCAACGCAAAACAAAGGAAGACATATTTACCAACTGCTCTTAAATGTGTTGGCCTTCATTGTTCAGGTTTGTGAAACTCGAATAAAATCAACAGTAAAGATCATGATGATGCATCTATGAGCTATTTTGTTGTCAAGTTAGATACATAACTTTTAAAATACCAAAAATAGCTTTAAAGTTATTCGTAAGCACTGAGAATTTCTAGAAAATAGTTCAGAGAGCAACAGTTTGTCCTAAATTCGACAGATAAAGTATCAGATGAGACTAGTGCGTGTGAGAAAATGTCTGCTCGTTGAAATTTACAAGTAATGGAAGACATTCACAGGAGGAACAGGAAAGCTATAAGCAGAAGCAATGTAGTCAACACATCCTCTTTTAGAATTCAGAGTCTAAAATGTATTACGTATATTCACACACACATAACAAATAAAATTTCAGATTCTGAAAAACATTTGTCACTGCCGTAAATAACCAAAACATTCAAAAATATTTTGAAATGCATTTATCGAGATGTAAAATTTAAGATTTAAATAGATTCCTGTGAGGAAATACGTCTCAAATTATGATGATAGATGAAGCTATAATTCTGTGTTGCTGCATGAAGCTCTATTGATATCCTCTCATAAGAAAGAACAGAAATTTAGATTGGCGAAAACTTAGCATTGTTTCACCGTCTCGTCTGCCACCACATGGGCTTCAGTGATCTCCATCTTCCCTAAGACTACAATAAAGACAACTGCGCACCAACGCTTTGTCTTGCTTGAATTTGAAACAGCGAATTTGGAGCGAACTTTAATGATGTTGAGAGCGGGAAGGCTAAGCCGCTCGGAGCGATGGTATCATTTGTGGGAACTCTGGAATTTGGGGAGGAGGAGGAGGGTTGAATAAACTTCGCAGTTCTCTTTCATTTTGCGCCTTGACTTTCCAAAACACATTTCCACACTGTGTTTTTTCACGTAAGACTTTTAAATTTTCAATAAACGTGAAGTATACATTTACAAGACGTAGAACTAGTACGTTATAATACTGGGGGGTTCCTGATGATGAAAGTCAAAACAGAGAAGCTAAAGAGTCACTTCATACTTTTTACTTCTCAGGTCACGATTTTAAAATCAGATGCATGGCGTCAGAAGCATACAATTGTACAACAAGCTACTGTAACATTGGTGTTCATACGTTATGGGGAATCGAAGGGAAAAATCATTGCGAGGTTATGATACGCTCGACTGAGTAAGTTTCAATCAAAAAACCTTCTGATGAGTGTAATCCAAGAAATTGGAGTAAATACTCATCACGTGTCTCCGATACACTCCTTCTTTTACTGTAATCAATCAGAAAATGTTTGCACAATCGTACGTTTTGCTTGCGTTATAGTGACATACACTTAAGTAGCTCGAAATGTGATCCTTGAAGTTTATTGTCATTCCACAAACCTTTATGTGTCACTAAATTAGAATGCTCAATTTTGAAATGACACTTGTATTTTTGGATTAAAAAATCGACGTTGCATTCATGCTAATTCTCGTGGTGGCTGAAATTTTTAAACATTTTCAAAATTAAATTTGAATTTTCCGTACGAATATTTCTGAAAATATTAATCGACGTCTTTGAATTGTCTGGGAATGATGCTCCTAAATTATTTAATTAGTTGAAGCCCTGTTTAAAAATCCTAATGATGTATTCGTTAATTTATTTTACAAAAACATGCGAAGATAAACCACTCGAGCATTTACTGTATGAAAGAGATTTACTGAATTTTTACATTTGCAGTTACAGGATCTTATGTTTCGTACTCAAAATTACCACACATAAACAATTTTGTAGGGAATGCAAACTATTTGCTTTCATGTACTCTCAATCCTCATGCGCTTCAAGATAAGATGAAAATTTTCGTGCGATATGATGAGCAGCGCCGCCATTCCAGAGTCATTCGTTGGCTCGCAATAGCTGCTTGGACTTCTACCTAAATGAAGGCGTGCAATAAAGCGCTGTATACCGCCAGATATCGCTGAGTGTGCTTCTTTAAAGGCTCCTCACTCCCTCCGACACTTCTTGGCACGGCTGTAGGACGAGGGTTATTGGGTTCGCTTCTTGACTTGAGAGGATCATCACGGCCATAGGTTCTCGAATTTGTAAAAATATTTCTGTACTTTGAGACATATTGTATTGAAGTACGTAAGCCCAGCAGTATTTTGGATGTAAATAAGAATAGCACGTAGTTCTCCAGCGAAAATGAGGCGATAAAGGAGTTGCTCAAGTGAGTCTCCAGCGCTCATAATCTACTCAGCGGCTTTCGGCACCGAGCCAAGCTATGACTGCTGCAGTAAGTGAGAGCTCAGCAAGACTTTGACACCAAACATGGTCGACGCCTGTCGCCTCAAACTATAATCGAATTTGTTTCATGTGTTTCCCACTACATGAACTATTAAACGACATGACTGATATTTCTTTCAAATCATGAGCACGGCGGTCATTTTAAGATGTCAATAAATACTTTACAGTTTTTAAATTTTTATTCTGAACTGAAATTGCTTATTAAATTAGAGGCTTAACAATACTATGCTGCGTAATGTAAAAATAATTTGGAGTGTTCCGTTATTAAATATAGATGAAGGGAAATATGCATCGTTTCAACTATTTATATCGTGCCTTCAATGGAGCTGTGGTATTCATGATAGCTTATGAAAATTACTTTGGAATCAGTCTAATGGGAACACTAAGAACAGCCACATTGAATTTTTGGTTTGCTAAACAACATAACTTACGACTACTAAATTGAGTTTTTCCGACAATCAAAGACCTCGACTTTCTAACTTCAAGCTGGAAACGAACGAAATATATTTTTTATTTCAACTAGTTCATACACTATTTCGAAGAGCACTCGGTTTTTTCCTCTAACTTCTTATTTAGCTGAAACTCTCAAGGAACGTAAAACTTGAAGCTCAAGTTTTGAGTTTTTCAGTAAAATATATTTAGCGTGAGGAACCATAAGACGAAGGAAGGTCAAAGAGTTTCTGAGTAAGACACGAAAACTGTTGGGATATTTTTCCCGACTACAGCTCGAATATCCTACGCAACAGAGCGAGTATCCTTCTCAACAGCACAAGCATGCAAGATAACTTGCTGGCAATTTGTAAGAGAATTATTTAACCGAATGCACGAGTAACCTAGGCAACAGCATGAGTAACCTTGGTAACCGTAATAATTATTTAGTCAACAGTACGAGTAACAAAGACGACAGCTCGCGTAACAGAAATGATAACAGAGGCTTCTCAACATTTCATTCGGTACACACTAGGACAAAATACAGAGACGGAACTTTCTATCTAGTTTAGTAAGGTGGCTGATATGCTAGAACGGAAACGTGCTGACATTGCTTAAGAAATGTCATTTCTTTTGCCGAATATATTTCAAGTACCTGAGAGTTTTAAAGACATCAAATAACATCTTCAACCCATTAGTTGTTAGATCGTTGAAATGAGGAGTTTATATATCGTTAAGTACATTGTTCCTAAGATTGTAATGATTCAGCTGCATCTACGTATTAAAGCCCTTTTCTTCAGTATGCTAGGCCAGATCTTCTTCAGCAATAATAACCCTCTTCTATTGCCTGCAAAATTGGTGATTTGGCGTACAGCTCCTGCCAGCTGCTCGTCCTGAATTCGCTGGCACAGCGCCAGAGTTCATCGACCTCTCCTGAACGAAATCAGGCCTGCAGATGCGCCTGACTAGGTCAGCGTCTTGTTTTGAGCCTCTCTGCTGTCAGTTGTCCTCAGTTCTTCAAGTGACGCAACCATCATCAAAGTCATTACGGTTTACCAATAAGAGAAGGTTGATGGTTATCTGATTTCAACGTTATTAATTTCGAAACTGCTTTTGAACGCTCTAAAAACCCAATATGATGAGTTTGTTGGGGCGAAAGAAAAATCTGATCGTTATAGCCAGCTTTTATTTTTTAAGGTCATACTTTTGAGTGGGTAACTTTAACACGTTTGTTGCGATTGCCTGATTGGTGTAAAACTTCACTTTGTACGCATAGTCACTAGAAGGATCTGAAAAAATTACAGAACCTAACCTAAGTGACCCACCGGTGGGTCGCATCGCAACAAACGTGTTAATCAATTTTTTGGAACATCGAGTCGTCTTGAACGAGCCAAGCTTGCTTAGCTAACTTGACGTGAGTGTGAACGGCAAACTAGTGAGGTGCATTTTGAAGACGATGCAAAGAAAACGTCGTAAAAGATGAATAATGAATTTTAAGCTAATGGTTAAAGAAAGTTACCTCAAGGGATCGACTAAAAATTACTATCGTTAGATTTTTTCAAAGAATGTTTTCGTTGCTTTGCGCCATAAATTGTAAGCGGCAGTCTGAAGCCAGTGACAACTTGTGAAGCAAAATTATCTCTAAGTACAGGCTTTTGTGCATAAAGTGATGCTATACATTAAAACATTGAAAATATTCTGTGCAAAACCAAACAGCTCTCTAAGCACATAGCTAAGATCCACAATTCATTGAGAGTAATGTACGCGACCTTCAATTGGTAGAAGGCGATCCAGATGTGATAGTCAAAGAATGCCAAATTTGAAACCTCTTTCGATGAACTTGAAGCCATTTATTTTTTAAATACACTGATGTATCTTCTTGTCCTTAAAGAACACTACAAATTGAAGAAAAAGGGTAAGTAGAACACAGAGTTGCAACCATTTTTTTTGTACAACTAGCAATGACGCAGCGTGATACTCGCTAGTACAATGTCATTAGCAGACTAGCAAGTCACGGTGAAAAGCAAGCCACGGAGAAAAGCAAACAAAGAGCTTGGTATTGCAGCAAGGATAAATAAGGGAAATATTCGCAAAATGGAAGAGGTTAGGAGTGGTTTTTATCACAGTAACAACTCTAGTGTAAGCAGAGTTCTATACGAACTAAGTAATTAGTTAACAAAGTTACAATTAAAAACTTCTCATTTTCCAGCAACTGATTTGAAAAATACATGGTACATAAAAAACTAAAGGCCTTGAGCTATAATTTACAGTCAATTTTAGAAGAATGGTACTAATCTCTTCGATCTATCTTGGATAACTTAGTTTTTATTTTCTCAGCGTCAAGTGCTTTATTCTTCAACTGAGTCGACGACGTTTCGAGCGACTTTTGAAATTTTTGTACACTATTCAACTGCTCAAGTTTGTCTTTCATTTCATCCTTGCGCCCTTCAATCCTGCTTCTCATCTCCTTCGTGCCCGTCTCGAAGCGTTGTCGAAAAGCCTGATGTTTTTCTGCCATCTCATTGCGACGGTCCTCAAGCCGACCTCGTAGTTCTTCACGCCTTTCCTCGAACTTTTCCATCATTTCATCCTTCCTTTCTATCATTTCGTCCTTTTTGTCCTGGTACATCTCTCGAAGTTCCTCCTTTGAAGGGACAGGTTTGATATGTCCCTTGTTCTTCAAGTAGTTTATTGAGAATGTCGTACACCCTGCATAAACAAAAGCCAATGATCCAACACCTCACGAGTAAGATTATGTACGAACAACAAGTGATTACAATAAAGAATTAGACGTATATTTTATAACGTAATATAGAAAGAAAAACTTCAATATTCAATGAAAACATTTAGGTACTGGGAATTAAGGCAAAACCGCCTGTCCTAAGAAATAAGAAGCAGCAAGAACTGAACAGATCAATAATCAGTAGTTTGCACAGCCTCTTGCCTTTACACAGAACACTTTTGGCCAGAATTCATTTACAGAACACTTTGTCCTAACTAATACATAGGTAGTAATCATTACATAATTAAGCTACAGAAATAGAATATGGGCTTACTTTACCATGAAACATCCACGTCTCAAAACCCTTTGAATTGTTCACGCTGCATGAGACTTGGGTATCACGGCATGGGACTTGGGTATCAACCCAAGAATGGGCCAAACGGCTCGTTCCTATTGCCTCATTCTATTCTATTCTGTCGAATTTTATTTTAAAAATTAAACTTCATAATACGATTTAGTCTGAGTTCTTAGATAAAAAACTTCAAATATACTGAAGTAATTCCCTTCATTTAATCACTGTAATATATGGACAACTGACCTAGGGTAACAGTGTAACGCGCCGGCGTGGCTACTTTGTACATGGCATAAGCGATGGCGTAGTAGCCAGCGTTGCTGTCCTTCAGCACGCCCAGGATCTTTTCACTTGTAACGCCCATGGCCTCCAACAGGGGTACAATTTCAACACCACTGTAAAAATAGGAACATTAATACCAGGGATCTGCAGTGAAAAGATACAATTTTGAAGGATTATTGATGACGTAAGGGTCCACGAAAAACACCTGAAAGATTACATGAAGTACATTACATTATACGAGAAACATTTGGCTGCACATTTGTTTTCAATTGGTAAAGTGAGCAAGTTTTCCATAAGAAAGTTTTCGTAAACTTGATGAGCATACTTATAAAAAACTTCAAATTCAATTGATATAACCATAAAGAATTAATCTTTCATTTGACATGACTAAATTGGTCTCTCAATGTGAGTACAACATGCAATTAGAGTTCACATCAAAAAAGCATCAGCAAAATGAACAGATTCGTTTTCAGTAATCAAAGCAACAAAACTTCATTGCCTCATAATGTAAACTAGCTACATCTTCATACTTGTAAATGTGTAAACCTAGAGAACAGACTATTGAGTATTCTTAGATGGGTAGATATAAGTTTACCAAATACTCACTTTTTAGCAGCAAGGAAGAAAGAGCCGTACCAGACAATGGAAGTGGCCCCATGCACGGGCAGCAGCACGTACCAGTACTGGCGGTACATCAACTTGAAGCGAGCAAAAAGGCTCAGTTCACTCTCATCAACGATCTTGTTGCTCTTGCGATTTTCCTTTGATGATCCATCTACAACAAATAATATTATAAAATCATTATTAGAAAATAAAGACAAAAATAAATTACTTGAGTAAGAAACCAAACCTTCAACACATGTGAAGTAGTGAAGCTGGGCACTGCTAACCAATAAAAAGTCGTGGATGCAGGCCAGAGGAACAGTCTGAGATAGTTAATGTAAGGTTCTTGAACTATTGTATATTACTTCTCATTGCCCTCTTCTTAAGGTGCAACATGGCTATGCCGAAAAACCGCCGCGGTGGAGCGCTTGTTATTTCTTAACAAGGACATCATCAGAGAAATGATCTCTGGTGCCATTGGTTATCAGTACCCAGCTGTGTCAAGTAGTAAAAACAACATATAATTCAGCTAAATAACCGCAATAGTGAAATATTAGTACATGAATCATGGAAAATAACAAAAATATTACCTAACTATCCAACTTTTCATCAGACATTTCTAGAATGCACCCAGATACATGTATTCCTTTTAGTGCTTAATTTCTGAACTAAATATGCATTAAATACAAAAATAAATTAGGTCAGCTCTTAAGTGAAGAGTGCAAATTTTTATCAAGCATAAATCTACAAACTCATTTTGTTGATGTAAATGAATGCTTAAGCATAGCCCCAGAAAAACTGATGAAGTACCATATTTCAGCAAGACTAGAGAATATTGAAATTTTGACTTCAAACCATGACACTCAGAATCGTGTTTTAGAATTAAGTTACATAGACAAAACCAAATTTAAAACATGGTCAATGCAGTACAAATTCATTGCACAATCTCATCAACAACTTTGCTATGCTTTGTAACATCCTCTTCCATTGTATAAATACATACTGGATGTTTTTAGTATTTCCTGTTAACAATTCCTGTCATATTTTCAAAGTAGAAAATTTTTAAGATAATTCAGAGTAATCACTCTGTTTTTTTCATGCTGACACTAAAATAGAGATGGAATGCACTTCCAGAGCATAGAGTACAGAATCACCATCCATGATTTGATATGACTGAAATTAAAGATATTTAACAGGTACCAAGATGCCTGTCATTGAGGGCTAACTCATCTTTCAGCTGCATGATACAATGCCTCAACAAGTAAAGGATGACCAAATACACAATAGTTGGTTGGAAACTAATAAAAATTTATTTCTAACTTATAAGTTAATTTACTCACAAAACTATTTAAAATTTTACAGAAAGTGGAAACCTTGGCTGGGAACTTCTCACCTTTGGCACTAGAAGACATCCATCTTTTCCCCAAAGCTCCAGTTCTAGCCCAATAAGATAAGAGAACTGCATTTGGTGAGCTAGGAACAGAGAAGTGTGCTGGCTGACTGAGAAGTGGATGACACAATATATTAGCATTGTAGGCAGGAGAATGCTGTGACCTCAGAGACTGGTGACTGCTACTGCACAAACTTGAAATTTGCACTGCAATACCTGAAATAAGAAAATGATGAAATAACTCTTTTAAATACAATCTCTGACTATGTATAAGCTACATACTTTTAGACAATTCATCATAGTTGAATAAAACAGGCTGGCCTTGATGTTTCTAATGAAATAACTATAATTTTAAGTACATATTCACATTAAAAAAATTAAGTACAGAATTAATAAATTTATGTATGGTCCAGTAAATTTTCATAGAATGTATCCAAATAGATACAAATTAACATTCATTTAACAATAATGTAAAACTTCAAGTCCTTTTCTCTCTTCTACTAGTCTATACAAAGTATTAATTGAGATTTCCCTCAATTTCTGAAAAATAGATCATCTGAAACAAATAAGTTATGAATTATGTCTTATGATGATGCAGTACCAAGCCATCATACCATGAAAACACTATGAGGTCATCAAGTAACCAGGTGTCTGAACAAGAAAAAAATCCAACCAATATGAATGATTGGAAAATGTAAAGTTTATTTAATAGTAAAAGCAATCTGTAAAACAACTATATAATATAATGCAAATTCAGTATTTCAGCAACTTAGTTTAACCTTAAAAAAAAGATATGTGATTTACAATTCCTAGGTTATAAACACAGTAGATTTTACAATGCCATATTCAGAAGATCTTGAAGATAAGTACTCACTTTGTGAATATGGATGACTGACATTTTGTCTACACATATGCAGAAGACAAAGATTTTTCCAGTAAGCACAACTCATTGCAGTTCTTGCCATCTTATTTAATAGAATAGTACTATTACATAACAAGTTTTAAAACTGAACTTTTTGGAAGTTATCTGGAAATTACATTAATATCTGTAACTGAATATAAATCAAAAGCACATGCATCTCAGATGGAAGATCATCATATAACTAATTTTAAGAAAACAATAAAGACTTTAGAGAAGAATGGAATACAAATGAGTCCCACAAGACTATTTTCACTGTATACAATAACTCAGTCTAAATCAAGAGGTTAGATAAAACAAGAGAATATATTTCTAGTTTTTGTACTTTTTATTCTTTTGTATGATAAAAAGTGAACTCAAGTAGAAGAGTAGCTATCACAAAACTGCTGCTTTTATACATAAATTTTCATACAAAGTTGGACAGATATAGAACACAAGGACTGACTTAGACAGATTTGAGGGCCAGCTGTGGCCTTTGTAATGGCCCTTAATTCCCTCTAATATGCACATACAACATGTGGCTCAACAGACTGGTGGCTCAAAGCAAGCAAGTGATACATTTTGATCATTAAAGTTTTCCATATTTTTCACTACAAAGATTGTTCATGTTCAAAAGCAGCCACAAAAGCCTTTAACATTGACAGTATTGTTCCAGTAGCAGTAAAGCAGAGAATACAGTTTTTGATAATCTTACCATTCATGCCCCTAAATTCTTTTGACCCAGTTATTGTCATGATGGCACAAATTATAGTAATAGTTATATATTTAGAAAGATTTAGCTCACCTCACATCCAATACACTTTCTTAATAGCAAGTGCATTGTGAAGATGATACTAAACAAACACACACAGCTCACATGATGAACACTATCATGACAAGCACTATACATGCCTGGACTGCTCTCTTTAATTGGCAACCTTAATATATTTGGTCATATGTGTACATAGTCAAAAGTATTTTCTATTTATAACTTTTTATGGCTTTCCAGCCTTTGTAGATCTAGTGTGACAAGCCCTCAATACCTGTTCAGCCTTAAAATACTCAAGAAACTTAGAAATAACAAAACACTACATTTAATGATTTTCCCTCCAGACACAATTATGTGTGTACTTACTAAAATATTCTTTCATGCCCAATACATAAACACATACTCAAAATGATAACATGAACTGGCATTTAATATCTATGTACAGACTACTCGCGATGAAATAAATCATGCACGAATTATCATTTCGATTTGCTAGTTTCGCAAAACTTGTCCAAGCAATCCAATTTTGCTTTGTCACGCTGCCATTTCCAGGTATTTAAATAAAAATTAATCAAACATTTTAATTTGACCAAAGCTATAACAGTATACAAAATTTTTTGTAGCAGATTACTAACCGTAAAGTTAAGTTAATTTCCAATCCCACGGGACAGTGACAAGTCTATTAATCCACACAACTAACATTCGAAGCTAACTCTTGTTGAAAAGTCATTACATGAGCTCACGGTGAGCAAACACTACATGTTGATCCGCTTGTACTGAATTACATGACTTGTGAATTTTCTGCATCTAACAAAATGTGAGCCATAAAATGTCTCTTACATAGCCTTTTATTTAGGAGTAGTTTATATTTTCTTAAGTTTACATAAGTATTTATTGAAGAACTTTTAATGGTTTAACAGATAGAAATATGCACAGATATTTTAGAAATGACAACTGTATATGACAGATCTAAAGAGATTTAGAGTACTGGTCATTCTTATGCTTAGTAATACCAAAAATAAAAACAATCGCTCAAACTTCCATTCCAGATTTTGAAAGGGACGCTGCCATGACCACTGAAGTCGTCATCGTCTCAGCTTATGTGAAACAAATAATTTCCATTCTAGTGGAATAAACAATACATCCATGTATATTACGTTTCTAATTCTTAATGCTAACATCTTGATACTAAAGATGATACTCAACGATTCTTCTTGCCTTTTTGTGTTGTGATTTGATGTAAAGGTTTGCAGTACACATAAGCGGGAACTTGAGGAAATATAGATGGAAGGAAATGAAATAATTTTTCTAATTATTTGAGAGTGCAACTGTGCTTCAATCCTCTCACTGAATATTCAGAAATGCCATATTTATCTTTTTATTTTCTTTCATCTTTTCAGTTATTTCATTTAGTACAAATAAATTGTTTTTAAATCATTTGTCTATGCTTAAAGTATTCTGTTCTTGACACATAACCCTTTTTTTCTGTCACAACTTGTTTCTTTCAGAATACCACAAAAAACTATATCTATTTAAGGGTATGAAGTCACAACATTCCGCACAATTGGATGGATTCATGCAGATTTCTTAGCCAGAAAGTAAACAATAACATCTGCACCGGAGTAATGGATCATGTTATCTTTCTTGCTCAAGAGAGATTAGAAGGTTTCCAGGTAAGATATTAGTGTAACCAGTATTTAAAATTGCTTCATTTTTAAGTTTATGTTACTAATTTAACAATGATGGATGTTTGAGTTTTACTACGAGTACGTAAAACTCATTGGTTGGTCGCTAATACGTGTGCATTACTCTGTATAGAATGTTTTGCTTAGTGACGACCTCTTGTATTCATGATATGTGCAGAGGATGCTGAAAGCTAATTTAAATAGTAGTGGCTATTAGTTGGTTCATTAATCTTTTTTCAAATTAGGTTATAGTAAAAGTTTTTCTAAGTAATGTGAAAATAAAACTTACATTTGTTCTAAATTTTAAGATTATTTAGCTGTGCAACTTATCTACTATATAATCAATTAGCTTGTATTAACAAATGTATTGTCACATTGTACAAACTTCTAAAATTAGTGTCATTTTCTACAATAGAAACTTAAAGAGATGCTAAAGTAGTATATGTAGCAATACATATACTACTTTTGCAATTTATTTATTTATTTATTTTTATTGTATTATCGTATTGTACTATTGTAGCAATGAAATGGTACAATAAAAATAAATAAATAAATACAATAATACATCTCAAATATTGACTAATATAATGTATTCAGCCAAAGTTACAACTTCAGTAAGCATATATACAACTATAGTGAATACTAGTAGAAATGATCTTTAATATTGTTGATTAATGTATCATACATTTATGTAAATGAATTACTATCAAATGCTCTTACATTACAGCTTAAAACAGTGCATACCAAAAAAATGCCACCATAACTGCTTTATAATAAAAAACCACAGCATAATATTTACTCAGTATCTCAGATTTGTGTGCAAAATCATGTCTATTTACACTTATACATACCATGTTCTTTGATATTATTTTTTATTTATTTTTTTCTCTCAGGAAAAGTGGATGTTAACTCAGATTATTTTATTTATCATTTGTCAATTCATTTTGTATGAGTGAAATTTAGTGTATGGTATTTATTAGTATGTTCTTGGTATACTATATTTTACAATTGGAATTTGATACGTATGAAAATTGAAATTTAAAGTTATATATATATATATATAACCTTCTTGTATGCACTAAATACTGATTGGCAGAAAATAATTGTTACCATAAGACACTCTGGAAACTTCAATTCTTGTTTTTGTTATCAATCACCTGATTTCTTGATGTAAAAGCATAAACTCTTATGTTTCTTTATCTGCAGTTGTATTTGTGTCAGGGTATAATTTTTTCTTTTTTTCAGGTTTTTTGCAGCTCGGGTTCTGCAGTCATTAACTCAAAATTATCTGCATTTCGTGATGTAGCTCAAACTTCACTTAACAAAAGCTGGAATATTCTTAGTTCATCATGCAACACACTCCAGGTGTGTACTTATTAAATTTCCTCATTTTTAGATATATTTTTGGAATTTATGTGACACATATATTTGCATTATATGTGGGGAAATGTAGGTGATCTGATTAGAAAAACACAATTACCCTTGTAGATCACCAGTATAATCAAGGGCACAATGGAGGGGTCATTGAAAACCTTAATTTTGAGATATATATAATTTAAAATCTGTCATTTGGTACATTCTAAACAAAATTTAAACTCATGTAAAACAAGTACTGAAGATAGATTAATATTGTGAGGAATAAATGCCTAAGGGTAGTGATAAAGACAAAGTATGACTGTATGACCAGTACAGAAGAGGACTAATATAAATAGAGAAAGTATGCTTGCCTCATATTTTTGATCTCAGTTTTGATGATGCCTGGTTTAACTTTTGCCCTTCTTGCATGAGGAGCCTGAGTGCAGAAAACCTAGCTTATTGAAAAAGAAAGGAGATAAAAAGGCATGCAATTCATAGGGTTAAACCTGCTGGAAATGAATGGCTTTGTGACAAACTTTGTTTAGAAAATTGGGTTACTGTTGAGTGATGAATGCTTCTAGGATAGATGATAGTGAATGGAACTTCTTAGTCTTGAATCAACTGTCCTGGGAACTAAGCATGCACCAAGTTGGGTGGAGATCAGCACTTTTGTTACTGACAAAACAATACAGCCTTGGTACATTAATCTAAAATACCCTGATTGGCTGGTGTTAAAAGTGAAATCTCTTTGTGAGCCTACAAACATGAACTTAAAGTAATGTTTATTGAACATTTACATACATAAACTTAATTTTGATTGGTGTTTTTATTAAATAGATTCATAAAGTACATTGTGTTTTTCAACTAAGAGGTCATGTATGTAATATATGTTTATAAATTTAATAAAGCAATGCTTTATGTTTATTGAGCTGAATGACTTTATGCTTATGATTGACTGATATGTTCATAAGAATTGTTGGGTTATGATCACATTCTGGCTTTAGAATGATACAAAAGCAGGTTAACATCTTTCTATTTGATGAGTGTTTTGCTTTTTATTTTAATGTTTTTATCACATGTAATCAATTCATATACTATTAAATATATTTTAGCATAGAAGATGCTATAAGTATTTTAAATTCATTCCACCTTTTTCAGGAGACTGGAGGCAAAGCAGGAAAGGAGCAAAGCATTGACATTGGGTTGAATTTTTTGATATCTCATATATATTCATTATTCACATTTAGTTAACCATGGAAGTTAAGATACTTACTTGATTATCTTCACAAAATAAAACCAATTTTAACTTCATTCATGCTCCATGATGGGAAGAAAACCTGAATTTTCATTTGTGTCCCTGGTGGAAGTAAAAATTGCTGAAGTTTTGTTCAATTTTGTTAACAAATGAACTATGGCAATTTATAAGTTCAAAAATTTGTGGATTTTGTTGAAATCAATAGAATTATGACTTGTAGTGTTAACCAGATGGAGAGAAAATTCTTATGATGCCTCTTTGAAATGCCAATTATGACTTTACATTAGTATTTTGATTTTTTCCAGGTGCACTTATCTTCCAGCAGCTCATATGAGCGTCTTGCAAATGCTCTGACCAACTCACGAAATGCATTCAAGAACTTCAAACTTCACGAATTATACGATAAATGTTTAATCTTCTTCCTTCATGAAGGTCAGAGTGTGATGCTTGGCTGGTGTAGTCATTCTTTAAACATAGTTTTGAATAAAGGAGTTTATTCCTTGATAAATGGTGTAATCAAATTAAAGTATGCATCCTCTGAGAAACTGTTGATGTTCCCCATTTTGTTAAGTATGCAGTTTGGTTGAATCAATATTATTTGATAATAAATACTGCTGCATAATAATAATTATTTAACCATTATTTTGAGATCAATTTGTTATTCTTTATTGTGATTATTGCAAGATTTTCCTCCTTACTGGAGCTGCAAATTACATAATTATTATTTTTATTAAAATAATGATGATGTCCACAATGTTTGATTCATTCTGCAGCATTGTGGGAATTTGAATTGTTTATAGCTGTTTTAAAATAACTGTTAGATTTATACAGTTCTCTCATATTTTGCATACCAGTGTAGTGGTGCTGCTACAGAATATTATTTTGTTTTAAAAATGAAATAATACAAAATTTAAATATATCATTACGGCATCAGATGAAGGTAATTGTTCTAGAATCGTGAAATTGCTATTATGGTCTGCCAAAACTGATAGTTGTAAAGTTATTACAATGAAATCTTTTTGTGCCTCTACATTCCTCATACAGTATATATCTAAAGAAGAAATCTGACAAAGGGGCTATATGAGACATTCTAGCTTAGTTTTCTTTGTTATGGAGATACGATTTTTATTCATATTTTACTTTTTTTAAATAGGGCTTACATTGATTTCAACATGTTTCACCCACAAAATCTTTCAGGTGCGATTCTTTTGAAGTCAATAATTTTTCTTGATAACTGATGTATTAAATTCAATCTACAGCATTCCATGTATTGTGAATTATTTAGAATATAAAATTCAAGTATCTTTGCATGTAAAGCTCCTGTTTGGAGAACTTTTGTCATTAAGTGAATTTTTTCAATTGTTGTGTGTGGGCAATGTGCCGAACTTGCATCACTGCCCTGAGAACATCTCAGAGGATCTTATCATTAGTGCCTTCCTTTCATAGCTACTTAGAGAATAAGGAAACTATTTTGAAGGCAATGTACATCATACAGAAATTGATCAATAAAGTGATCATCATGAGACATGATCAGCTTATAATACTCAGAATGACTGACTAACACGTGAGAATGAGACCTGGGTTTAAGTATCTAAAGCTAAGTATAGATTAACTTCTTTGTTACTGTAGATATTATTTTGTTCTATGTCCTTAAAACTTCGTTTTTTATTATTTCCTGACCCAGTGATCTATTCATTGTCCCTTATAGTTGTCTGTTGCTTTGTTCTTAATTGCTCAGGAATTATTTCAATTCATTATATTTTATTGCAGTATGTTTTTGTACCAACAGTTACCCGAACCCATTTGTATCTGTGCGCTGCCTGCTTTCTCACTGGAGGAGTGGTGGGTCTGGTGATAGGCCTGAAGGTGCACCACCGTAGCGTGGCTGCTCCACAGCGCATGCGGGCTGTCGTCGTGAATAACTATACTGGCATTGAGGTTCGACTCAACGATCTACCTTTATCGGCCCATCATGATTTTTGAGGCAAAAGACATTCCGTTGTCTTGTTGAATTTATATTTGTTTTCAGTCTCAATCCTCGCACTTCTTTTGGCTCAGAGCAGACCTTGAATACGTTTTTTAAGGACTGAAAACTGAATATATTTTTACGTTGTCTTAGTGGGGGTGAGCATCTAAGGGATTAAGGGACTATCAAGAAACCCAATGGGATAATGACACGAGGAGGAGTTTCGACACACATATTAAGATGCAGTAAGGCACGTCGAACACGTATTGAAACAGCTCAGTACAGTTGTGAATGTTTTTGCCGCTAGTGCGGGGAACACAGGCATGATAGCAGGCTCGTGGATGATGCGTCGTACTCAGGTAACCTGCTTCTTTAGCAATCTTGGCCCAATTCCTGGCGACGAATGTGGTGCGAGGTCTTGACTCTAGGAGATCTTGGTATAGAGTGACGAGCCAGGCCCACACATCTGGCTTGAGTAGCTGTTTGGGCAGACCTTACTGAGGCTAAACGTCTGCTGATTGGTCGGTTCAGAGTAACCGTTTGCTGCACGGTATTGCTACAAGACGGAGTTTGTAGTGTGAGCTAACGATTTTTCTACAAATTCATGCATCAAAGGGTAGTCTTGTATTGATGCGAGTTTCTTTCTTTTTTTGCTGTTTAGGTATTACTGAAAGGAAGTCAATATTATCGTTTTATAAGAAGTATTGTTTTTTGGTAGAGATTTGTCAATTTGGAATCATGCTAGAAAGATTGCTTGAATCTTCCTGTTGATATACAAATAAAATAATTTTTTTCGAATGCTCTGTGTTATTATTTGCATGCTCATGGAGTCAAGGTTTCGTTGGTAAACTAGGTAAAGGGATCTTTTTGTTCTCTTACCTTTATGGTGACGGGCATAAATATTTGTGTTGGTGGTGTACAGGGCATCACGGTGGTGGAGGACGTGTCGGCGCCCCACTTGACATCTCGTGACGAGCTGCTGATACAAGTGAAGGCAGCTGGCCTTGACTACCTGGACATCATGGTGGCACGGGGGTACGGCCGTGGTATGAGGCGCCATCTCAACAAATATAACCCCGTGAGTAGCTTCGTTTAAACTTACCTTTATTCGGAATTAAATTCTGTGCTAATTGTAACATCGAAGCTTTCATTTATCATTAATAAGTTCTGAGTTTTTTGTGTGAAAGCTATAATTTTGAGATACGAAACAAAGCAAAATTAGCTTTGAAAGGTTCGAGAAATTTAATTTTAGCACACTAAAGTTCTTTTTTATCACTTTTTATGAAACTGGCCTGCAGCATTCTTTCTTATTCATGATTCTTATTCAAACTCTGAAACTACTGTATGTGTTGTCTCTATTCTTTATGTTTTGGAAATTTGGTGTTGAACTTTTTACATGCTATCGGAGACGATTACGCCTCAAGCGTTTGTTTTCCTTGTAGTGTCACGTAGGTCTGCAGACTTCCATTCTTCCATGCTCCCGTGCAGTGAACTTCAGGTCTGTGTTTCCTTTGTGTAAGACTGCATTAGGACTTCCAAGTTGATGCCGATGAGAGTCCTGCGTTTTATTTTTCAGCTTCTAATCTTTATTTCTAATCAAAAGTTCCAGATAGAGAGTATTTTTGTCTCCAGTGATAAACCGAGATATGAAGGAAGAGATTTTCTCGGTTCATGTGGGCCTTTGACAATTTTACTTTGTTCTAAATTCGAGGTAACATGGAACTACTGTGAATGTTTTTGTTGTGCAGAACTGGAGCGGGGAATTCCCAGTGGTGTTGGGCCGCGACTGTGCTGGAGTTGTGTTAGCAGTTGGAGCTGATGTCGAGAATTTCAGCCCCGGCGATGAAGTGTGTCTTTTAACGCTTGAACAATAGTTCTGGTATTGTACACGTGTTCTCGTGGTGACGTCAGCACTTTGTATTATGTAGATTATTGTCTCAGCTTCTTTGTTCTTGTTTTATATAGACTTTCAGCAATATATATATATATATATATATATATATATATATATATATATATATATATATATATATATATATATATATATATATATATATGTATGGTGTAGTTCATAGTGTCTGTTGCTTGATACAATGGTCTGCTAAGACTGCGGAAAAAACTAAGAAAAGCTGAGAGTATTCTGTAGGCTTTGTGTAATTTTTTTAAGTTAAGGTCATGAATGGCACCTCTCAACAATGGAAATAACATTGCACTTTCTAGCCAGGATCGAATGATCACATTTGACTTACGCTGTGGGTCTACATACACAACTAGACACGTGGATGGCTGGATATGTTAGAGTTAAAACATATTTTTTATTTGATCACGAACACATGTTTTGCGGAAAACTTCATGGGCTCAATAAACTTTAAAAGTCAGCATTCTGTTTTGCAACATGTTTTATTTTACCATAGTGTTTACTAAAATCACTTGCATTTCACGTTTTATTTGTACATCATACCTTACACCCAACGCAGCTATGATTAATTGTGCCTGTGAACCACGCCTTTATTCTTACACAATGGAATAGAATATGGCAGCAGAAACGAGCTGTTTGGTTCATCTTTGGGTTAGTATCCAAGTGTGATACTATGCCGTCTTTACCTAAAGGCATCAATCTCAATTACACGTAGATATTTCAGTCGCGTGTGCACACTTAATCACACAACATTTCAGTCACTCATACACACTGCAAGCATACACAGGTCTCTAGAGCTAAGAAAAATTTGGAATTAGTACTTCACAAAACTGGTGGGTTCGTTCTCCAATATTTTTCGAGACGATTCTGAACGTGTTCACAGTGCAAGCAGAAACATTATTTTTGGGTAGCTGGTTTCAGGTTCTGGCAATTTTAACTGGAAAGAAGTTTAGAGCCTGGAATGTCGTAAAGGTTCTTATTATTAGTTCATGTCCTTTATTTCTGCTTATCATGTCATCGTCTCCGTCAAAAAATTCTTGTGAGGTAATATCGTTAAGGCCATTGAGATGTTTATAGGTCTCGATGAGTTATCCTCACAGTCTTCTTTGTTCCAAGGAGATGAGCTCGAGCTGCTGAAGACGTCTTTCGTAGTGGAGATTGCGGAGGGCCAGAATTGTCTTCGTAGCTTGACATTGGATTTTTTTATTTTAATAAAGTCTCTTCGTAGGGTAGGAAACCACAGTTGCACTGCATATTCTAGACTTGGCCACACTAACGCTTTGTAGAGCAGTAAGATGATGTTTTTAACTTCCATTCAATATTTCTTGCGATGAAATTAAGGATCCTACTCGCAATTATCATGATTTTTCCACTTCGTGGCTATGCTTGAATTCTTCTGTAATAATGATACCAAGATCTCTGTTGTTGTACTGCCAGTAACTAGGCTACCGTAGGGATGGGTGACCACGCTTTTATTCGCACTCAATAACTGATTTTGCATCACAGGTATGGCTGGCGGTGCCCCTGCATCACCAAGGCACGCTAAGCGAGTACACGGTGGTGGCAGCATCGATGGTTAGTCGCAAGCCCCAGGAGCTGACGATGGAGGCAGCAGCTGCTCTGCCTCTCAGCATCGTGAGGGCGTGGGGTGCGCTCCAGCAATGTTCCCTCACTGGAGAGCAGACTGCTCGAGGGAAGAGGTACTTTTATGCTTAATATCGTACTTTGAATTTTGTGTGTCACTCATCTGTAGTGTTATAGAAAGAGTTATACACATGTACGTAAAGGGCCTACAAGCATTGCTCAGAATAAATTTATTCGTTCATTTAGTATTGTTACTTGCTGTACTACGGCAGCTGTAGGTCCTATATCTTAGAACTATTTGACTAAATGATATCAGCGTTTCCTAATATGTTTTCGGAAAGCATTTACAGTTCTATGCCATTTTAAAGATTCTTGAATTGGACATCTAAATGAAACACTAAATTAGTTATTTATTGTTCTACTGAATGAGATATTTATAGGGCTGATCCCATTTTGAAGTCAAAAATCATAACATATGAACATGCAAATTCATTTAAAAATAATTTTTGCGTTATATTTGAGTGAGGTCTCTCAATGATTAATTAGCGTTTACACGGCTTGTAGGCATATAACTTTGTAATTTACTTCGAGAAGACAGTATTGTATACGAAATGTCAAGTGTTATTATGATTGGTATCCGTCTCTTTCGTATTGGTGCCTGCTGAACTGATAGCTTAGTAAACTGTAGGTGTATTCAGCACAATTTACTATTTTCGGTATGTTTACCGAATAGAAACCTGTTTAACAGACCCAATTTGTTTGATTGTATTAGAATTACTTTGAAATTTCTTATTTAATCTAAATAATGGCTACATGAACACAAGCACTCTCTGTTGACGCCAGGAATGTCTGAGCAAATAATGATAGTTTTTCCCACGAGCGTCGTGGCAACACAAAGTTTCTCCACCAGATGCACCGCTAGTGCTTTTATGGCGCGTTGTTCATTCATTATTTTTGATAAATGAAATTCTCCAGGTTTCATTAATTATATGCAGTTGAGAGTTTATTTATTTTCAGGGTGTTGGTGCACGGAGGTGTGAGCGGTGTGGGACTGGTGTTGGTGCAGCTTGTTAGCTCATGGGGAGCTCACGTGACCACAACTGTTGCGTGTGCACACCATGCAGAACTGGCCTCCATGCTGGGGGCCCATGACGTCATCGCCTCCGATGCAGCGCCTCTGGATAAAGAGCTCGAACTGCGAGACAAGTGAGTCCTGTTTTTTTGGAACAGAATAAGGTAACAGGATCGAGCTGATCAGTCCATTTTCTGATTGTTACTCAAGTCCCATGCCGAAACGTACTTGCTACAGAGGCCATGGTAGTTGAAGTTCCCACGTATTTAGGATGTTTTTCTTAGTTGGAAGGGTGTAGACTAGTATTTTAGGTAGAGCAGTCTTTACTCTACTTTAGCCTTTATTTTTTAATGCAAATTATCAGATCATTTACTCGTTCTAAACGACCCGCGACATACCCGTGGCATGCTTGCAGGTTCGACGTGATTCTGAACCCAGCTGGCACAGGCCTGCACGAGGCATCACAGCAATACTGCTTGCCTGACGGGGTGGTGGTCAGCACTGCGCTGCCATTGCTGCCTGCTGATGACTTGGGCGTTGTGCTCGGCACCGCCTATTCCTTCTACCTCAAACTGCGTTACCTCATAAGTAAGGTGAGGTGGCTACGTGATGCATTTTAACTGTAGTGAGGCTGCAATATGCAGCTTGTTAGTGATGCGTCTTAGCTTAGGTGAGACTTCAATGTGCAGCTTGTTATGATGCATGCGTGATTGGTGAGATAACAGTGTGAAGCGTCTTAGTAGTATAAGGCTGTATTGCGCTGCATCTCAACTAGTGGAGCGAGTCAACCGTAACTAATAGCGAGACTGGGCCGTGCCTTTAGTCTCGAGGAGAACGCAACGGTCTTATGCACATGACGGTGGAGGAAGAGCTTCAGTAGCCAAACTCCTGCCCAAAGTTTCATAATTTATAACATTGTACTTTTATAAGTGCTTTTGGGTCCAGGTGTGAACGAAGGGTGCTTTTGAATATTGTGAATTACGTATCAAAATTTTACCAGTAAGATGTGTGAATTGGTCTTTGAAAGCTGTTCTTTTTGACTTTTTCCATGTCAGTCGCGTTGGTTGGAAGGTTCCTGGTACAGTTCTGCTCCTACGGAAAGTGGAAAAATCTTACAACATGTATCCTCGCTGGTGGCTGAAGGCAAACTGCGAGCTGTGGTTGACAAGGCTTACAACTGCCAGGATGCAGAACTCGCGTTTTCGCACATCGACACGACGCAGCAAGTTGGGAGAACAGTCGTCAGGTTCAGGTGAGCTCTCCAAAATTTTGTCAGGCCAGTTTTTTTAGGTTTCATTGATGAATTGTTAATTAAAAGCTTGCATGTGAACTTTTCACTATTTTGTGAAATGTAGCTCAGTTTTTGTTGAGAGTTTTACTACAGAATTTGAGTTGTGTTGTTCTGGTCTTCTTGAGTAGCCTAATAGACAAGTTTTCATATTTTATGTTCGGTTTTCCTGCATAATAACTGATTTCCGATACCAGTTTGTCTTCTTGAGTATTGTTGGATCATTTCAAATTAATCTGTTTTTTTTGGTCTGACGTTGACTAACTCAGTTCTAGGTGGTATTCAGCACTTCGCTATTTCTCTTGGGACCATTTCTTAACTTCTTATTAGAGAAAATTTGGGTTCGACCTGGAGAATAATTAATTGGTTTGCAAGTCAGTATTAATTGCCCACTTTAGAGTTTGTGTTATAAAGTGTTATTTTGCCCTGCAGTTTTACCCTTCCACTGAAATTGTGCTGCATTAAAATTCATTTAGCTATTAAAACTAACTAAGAATTCTTTGGATTATTTTCCAACTGCATGTAAAATGTTACCCGACTTTATTTCAGAAACTGACGTTCACTTCATTATGTTGATGGACTTGACTCAGTATAATTTCTGAAAGAAGACAAGCTTGTCAGTTGTATCTCATCCACGAGTAAGATTTATTCAGTCTAACTAGGGTGCGGCAACATAACTTCCTTTTTTGCCTTTCGAAAATTTATGAAAAAAGGAAGTTATGTTGCTACACCTTAAGCTATTGAATTCGAAAACTTGTTAGTTGGTAGCGTGTGATTATAACAGTCCTGCTTGTTTATTTTTAAAATGCTAACAAGAGAAAATGGTCAAGTAATGCATTGTTACTGGACATAATGTCAAGTAACTTTTGTCTTTCCTCAGCGCATCTACTCCGTCTCGAGCTCTTCAAATGGCTTTCTGTGAGTATTGCTTCTTCTAAATAAATAAAATTGCTACTGAATACCTCGTTTGGTGCTCAGGTTTACATTCATTCGTAAAAGACAATTCGTGAAGTTCTTCGTTGAAATACTATCTTCTCGTAGTGTTTGTTTCCTAGCTGGTAGCTGGCCCGTGTTTCTGGGTAGTTGAATATCTACGAAATTAACTCGAATACTCAAGTTTTCTCATAGGTTATTTCAGAATGATCTAGTGTTGGTTTTCAAGGTATTGTACTTGCAATATTAAACTTGTTTGATTTGCAGGGCAAGACCTCTGACCTCCCGCTACCAACTCGCGTGATCCGGCCGTCTGTGAGCTGCCTGATTGCTTCGACTCAGTTGCCACGAGTACACCTGTAGTCTGCCTGTAGTTCTGCTCCCAGATTGTGCTTGTGTTTCCCTTCTCTTCTGATGCTACGAGGGGGAATCCGTTGACTTTAGCAAATGATGCGCACTTACTTCCAAGCGCAGTGCGTATTTCGATTAACCCTAACTGTGCCCTTATTGTAAATAAATGATAATATTTTACTATTTTTAAAGGTAACTCTCTTGGAAAAAAATGTGCTGGAAATAACCTTGTTAGCTCTTCTGCTTGTAAAGTGCTTACTCTCGAGCACTTGTAGAGACCCTTGTCTTGTGTGGTATTGTAGTTCTACTACCTCATTAGCTCATTCAAGTCGCTGGAATGAGTCCGATGTGATCCTCCATAATTACTGTCAATTCACTGAAGCATGCTTCACTCCCTTCTCTAGTCTTCCCATTTACATAGGCTTTCAAAATTGGTGCAGTCTTGAGTAACGCATATTATGGGGGAGTTAAAGTTATTATCGGCTTAGTGCCCTGGGCAGTCAATGTACAAACTTTCGAAGAAGTTAGTAGGAACATTCGATCAGAGGTCGAAATTTCAGCTTGAATTGACCTTGACTTTCAAGTTGTTGTGCTTAATTAACGATTGTTAATTTTAATCCAATTTACCGATGTGTTCAGTTAGTGTTCGAGTCTTTGTGTTCTTTGTTTCAAGACAAAAGTTTAGGATGTGACGTAGCAGTTAGCAAAGGAACTATTATATGTAGGGTTTCAACTTCTGGATTGTGAATATCTTTGAACTCTTTTTTGTTTAGGTGGCAACTGTGGTGGCCTTAGATCATTTGGAGTCATGGTCTGCTTCTGCTCGCTCTTGAGGTCATGGTCTGCTTCTGCTTGCTCTTGAGGTCATGGTTCGCTTCTGCTCGCTCTTGGGGTCATGGTCTGCTTCTGCTCGCTCTTGAGGTCATGGTTCGCTTCTGCTCGCTCTTGAGGTCATGGTTCGCTTCTGCTCGGTCTTGAAGAGAACTTGTGAATGTCAGACTTTCTCTTGATTTCATTGTGTTTGGTGTTCAGAAGCTTTCTTCCATCATGACCATTGTTCAGTTTTTGATTCATAATTTATTGGGTAATTAAATATTCAATCACACTCTCTTTGGTCTTTTAAATATTCTTCAGTTTTATGAGAGAATTATGTTCTTCTAATATCACAAGTAAAACTGCTATTATGTTGTATAGGGATGTCAAATATTTGGTATAATATTTATATTACATTGTATTGACAATAAATTTTTTGGCGTCATACATTTGCTAGTAATTATTTTCTGTACAACTGCCAACTGCTGAAGCCTTTTCGCTCGAACTGATAATTTTTGTACATGATTTTATTGCGTTGGCATCCGAAGGATTATCAGCGCTTGTATTATACTTAAGAATGGATAGATTTTTGACGGAAAAAAGAAACAATTTGTACAGAAAGACTTGTACAAGTGTGTAAAAGTACAGAGAGTTTTATCCGAAATTCATGTTAGTGAGGTTTTTAATTCGTATTTGAGAAATTTAGATTATTATTAATTTCTGGCTTTCCATCAAGTCAATAATTTACCTGGGTTTACAACTTGGTCTTGGCAAACTCATCTAATGTACAAAAAGTTTTGTTCTCATTTCTATGCGATTGTATATTTTCCGAAGGATTTAAGAAATATTTCGTCACGAGCAAAAGTAGTCACAAATCTAACTTATATGTAGGTGCTCAAAAATCACAAAAGCCGATAGCCTTGCTTCATCTTTAAAAAGCGTGGGCGTAATGTGCTTGCGGAATAACTCGTTTAGCTTCATCTTAGCGATGATGCGTACAAATATGTGTGTCTGCATTTCATTATTATTCAATACGATGCTCAAACTTTGAATACTCGACGAGTGTGAGTTAAGCTATCAGTTAGTTCGGCGTCTGTCATATCTGTGCGTGCTAGTCAATCAAGTCTTAAGGCTTGTAGCTTAAATATTTTACGTGTAAAAATATTGGGCTTTGAGGAAATGGAAGTAATTAAGAAAATAATTTGCTGCAGGGTTAATGAAGCGTGTGTTAGTTATGACATTTGAAGGGGGAATCTGAGAGGCAGAAGTAAGGTATGGAATAGGAAACATCTTGTGAGGTAACGAGAAAAAGGAGAGTGTAATAAGAATGGAAGTATCAGAGAATGGGGAATGTTAGGGAAATGACAATAGAGATCATAAAAAATGCATACAATAAGGGGACGAAAATATTCCTGCAGAGATTGTATGAGTGTGCATCGGAGGCCAAAATGAATGAAAGGCAAGAGTAGGGCCTAGTAATTCTTCGACACAGCTTTGATGAGGCCTGGTGTTCTCGTTGCCTTCTCTTCAAGTGTTCTCTCGCGCAGCATAACTACATGTTTGATGAAGAGGGATGAATCAGGACGAGTTGCAAGCTACGGCTAGCAAGCTCTTCTTTACGAGATGGTCTCTCCATAAGACTGACTCAGTTTGTATGAATTATCCTACTTACTGAACTTCCGTCCCTTCCCAACGTTGAGGGCGAATGTCAAGGCATTATGTATAATTATATATTTGTATATACGTTTGTTTTATGTGATCATGCTGATCAAACCGGGATGCGCTCAGGGGGTTATTCTTTTATTCTTTAGTATATTTATGGGACTTAAGGGATGCTTAGGATTCTGGAACTCCAATTGAGTAGGTCTGCAATTAGTGTCTGTCCTCGTCAGTGTACCTTGGCATATTAGCATCCCTCAGTTGTACTTCTGGCTACTCACCGCATAACCAGCAACGTTTGTTGCAGGGGTTTGTGGGTTTACTTAAATTGCTAGGCAGGTCATGCCTTCAATTTTTCTACTTCTCTTTTTTTCTCGTTGAAGTGGGCAGCGTTCGATGCAACTCGCCTCCTGCACAAATTTCTGCAGTACTTCATCTGTGTATTTCATTCTTTAACTTTTCATGTCGTTGAGATTCTCCCTGCTACTTTTCAATTGTTTTTCTGCGGATAAACTTTTGTGTATAATTATGATTCGTGCGAAAGACCTTCTTTATGAGTACATATACGTCCAAACGAGGCTTCCGTGTATTTTTCATTCATTATTTTTTCATTTTGTCGAGATTTTTTCTTGCCACTGTTGAAATACTTGCTTTCTCAGCGGAAAACAGTCGTAAAAATAAATCTTAAGTTATTTTATTACCTATATTGGTCAAAAATATGTTTGATTTTTTGGAAAAGACTACTGAATCTGTGAAAATCGTTCCATTCGTACGGGCTTCCACTATGACTAATAACTATTGTTGAATGATCTGAAGTATTAGTTCATTGCAAAGAATAGACCTCATAGCATATTTACGGTCACATGACAGCGACCACGAGCCAGTTATAATCAATCGTTCAGTTCTCTTGACTGTCTTTAGTGAACTGAATTGAATGGAGAAGATCTTTTATTATATGTTTTTGAACTGTACCAGTGTGTTCGTTTTAGAAACTTTTGACTATTGATGTTCTTATTTCTGCAATTTTTAAAATTTTTGCTGTGAAGTTTTTACTGAAAATTAAGGTGGAGGTATAGTGTAGATTATTTTTGAGACTCCATATTTTAGCCATAAAGCATCAAATAAACTACTTGTGAGAGATATGGTCTGTCTTATTTTCCTCTGCTATAATTTTTTTGTGTTAAAGTAGCAACGCTAGCGTGCAACTGCCTAGGCATGTTAGGGAAGCAATGGTAGTATCCGTGTATAATCAAATCGAATCAAATCATAATGCGATTATATTAATCATCATATGTAATTATAGATGATATTGATTAATTTGTCATTTATTCTTAGTGAGGAGGCTTTGGTCAATCCTGTCCTGTGCAAACTTTATTCTTAGTAATCCCCAAATCTGGGAGAATTAAGGATATTCTGAAAGAAAAACGTTCAAGAGTATTCTAAAGCGTTACTTAAAGCCTTACGCTCCTAATTAAGTATGAAATACAATATAATACAGGAGGACGAAAGAATATATGAAACTTTAGTTTTCATTTATTCATGGACTTGAGCTGCAATTGAATATACATCAAACCACCTAATACAAGTTTCTTGTGCTTCTACGTACGGCTTGTTAGGCATGAGGGCATATTTATCCATCAGCGAAATCAGTTCAGTTATTTTCTGTAGATCCTGAGCATCAGTTGTACCTTTTTCTATGTTTTTAAAGGCTTCATTATATTGTTTCCAAGCGTCCATTATTTGGATGTTGCAAGAAGATACGTCGTATACGTGGTGGACACTTTCTTTCTGTGCACCTTTCTTTCCTTTCTTCCCCTTGTTCTTCTTGTTGCCATTACTACCGCCTGTACTGTGTTCTAACTGACAGCTTCTGCATTTCTTTGAGGAAGGGTCCACTGCTGAATTGCACCTGTAGCATCTAAGGCTGAATTTCATCGGCAAGTCCTGGAACAATGGCCAATCGTTGGCGCATGCACGGCAGTTGCAGATGAAATGGTACGCCTTTCCTAAACTTTTTATTCTATTTTCTTTTCTGTGGCTAGCAAATCTTTCACCGTAACTAATAGTGATTTCTTCTGATCGTGCGATGCTGCTGATCGAGTACAGAATTTTTTGTTTTCCCATGCTGGACTGATGAGCATTTGCATTGCATGAATGGTTCAGAAGGCTTAATTTTTGGTAGAGACCATAGCCGACATCGAGATACGAACATTGCTGCTGGGGTTCGTTGCTCTTTATCTCTAATTCTTTGATGCAGTGAGCATTGCACTGAATTTTGAGCATCATCACCATCAGATGACACCCCAAAGTGATAAAATCGCTTGTTTGAAGAAGTGCAGGGTCAGTGCAGTGTTCTTTCGATTTCCAAAAAGCTGCGTTAGAAATCAAAACTTTTAGTAAAATTAAGGCATATATTCCAGCCTCGATCAGTTCTTCAGCGCATCGAGATGAAAGATTACCTTCGAGAGATGTTAAAAATTGATAATCTAATTCCTCGATATCAAGTAACTTTGCGAGGGAGTCTGTATCACTCGTACAGTGAGGGTCAGAGTCTCGACGCGCTGCCTCTACTTGGTCTCTCGTGTCCGTGAATGAGTTACAAACACCCGAATCGTTCGAGTCAATTTGTTGAGCACATTTCGAGAAGTTGTGCCAGCCCAGAGCCGTGATAGCGTGTAAGGCTAAGCATGCGTCCAGGTCAGGCTGGAGTGCCACTAGCGTCGGCAGTTGCGCACATTCTGAGGCATGTCCTCCTCTTGTCATCTCTGCAGCTCTCCTGCATGAGGAGTCGCAAAATACAGCCTGAAATGTGAAGAAATTAAAGAATCACTGGAATTACAGGTTCGAAATGAACTGAATTGCTTTAGATGTTGTTGTTCATTCTTTTATGTAATCATTACTTCCATGATCCGTAATATAAAAATAAAATTATTACAAAATTATTTGCTGAAGCACTAATCTGTGTTGACCCGCTAAAATATTTAAGTGAGTCTGTTGAGGTTGGTAGTTCACGTGCTTACATAGCAACTACGCAAAAAACGAAAACATGCTAGTTCTAAACTTACCAATTGGTGGTAATATGTTTGCTAATTCATTTATCTAAGTAAATACAAAATTTTTAATTATAATACTATATAATTCACATCATACTTTGAGTTACATTCATGTAAGGCATAAATTTGAAATATTTACCACTATGCTATTAGTACAATTTTTAATTATAATACTGTAGTATTTTCATCATAATTTGAGTTGGATTGATGTAATGCATAAATTTGAACTAATTACCAGTGTGTTCAGTTTTGGGAGGTGTGGGGTGGATGCATGACTGACCAGAGAGCAAGTGATGCAGGGAGTCGGTGTGTACACCTGACGGAGGCAGTGGTGGCAGTGGGAACGCAGGCAGCTGTTCAGCTTCATGTAGTAGACGTGGCTGTCTTCGACCAGCAATATTTCGCCTTTGAAAGCAAATAGAATTTAAAGAGTAAAATAAATTAATTTGAAGAATAAAAAGTTCTTCAAATCTTTAAAATAGCGTGTTTTCAATGATGCTGATAGTCTCGATTGGGAAAAATTTTATTTCTGTCAGAAACTTCGTTGTATTTGAAAATTCCCTGCTCTAATACACTTTTACTTTAAATACCTGTTATGCAAACTGTTTTGCTAAATAATATGCATGCAACTAAATCTCTGGCAAACACTTCTTTCAAATGAATCGGAGAAAAAATATATCCGTTCTAAGACTCATTTTTCTATGGATGATTTTGCTATCTAACAGTTTAGTTTATTCGAAGAGGAAGCAAAGTATACATATGTCTTGCCCTGCCGTCTGTCAGAGAGAGGATATGAATAAATTACTAAAAAGAAGATAATTGAACTATTTACTGATATCGACGTTACAAAAACTTAGTTAAAATTTGAATTCATTCTCTTAAATAAACGAAAACAATATGATGTATAATTTCGAGAATTACTTTATCACCTTGCAAGAGTTATTTTTTCAATAAAATAGGAGTACCCTTTTTGATTAATTGCAATTGCTCTATACATTAAAGACATCAAATGTTGAAGTAGTTTTCATTAACAGACGTGTATTGGAGTGAAGCTCTGACCTGGGCCGATATTCGAATCTCAAATGGACCGATTTCCGAATGACATTTGGCCGAATCTTTTACCTGGGTCGAAATCTGAATCTCACTTGGGTCAACTTCTAAATATCATCAGGATCGAATCTCTCACCTGGGCTGATATCCCTGAGCGCCACAAGATGTCTTCCTTTGCTCTCGGAGCACTGGACACCAACAGCTGAGCTCACGGTTCCTTTACAGTTTCTTGAAGTTTGTACTGGCACTGTTAGACGTAGATTATTTTGACAGAAAGTCGTGGCTCTCTTCCGTGACTGTTCGGTTACGCTTTTGGAAGACCCAGAACTGATTTTACTAAAATTCGACTGCGTTGTTTGATTTTTCGGAGAGTTATTTTGTCCATTTTCAGCGACACAACATTTTGAAAGAAGTTTTGATAAGTCTGCTTTAAAAGTCTTCAACTCTTTTGCATCCATAGGAAAGTTTGTAAGCTTCGCTTCCAACAGCAGCGCTGAAGAGTGAGCTTCTTTAAATTTTTCAAGAGATATAAGACACTTGATTCGTCTCTCCCACAACTTGTGTTGCTTTGATTTTGGGTAACCGCATGCGGTAGCAGCACTGATGTCCATCATAGCTCGTTCATATTCATTCAGTTCGTATAAAAGAGCTGATCTATTTGCATAAGCATAAGAAAGATGAGAAAATTCTCCATTAGAAAATTGACCCTCATATGGTAGCTCATTTACCTTATTATCATATTCATTGGCGTCCTGTGGATGAGGAGCTGCTATCAAGGCAATATTGTAAGCCTCTAAGGCCTTCTGTAATTTCTTTTGCCTGTAAAGCCTGTTTCCTTCGTTACGAAATGCTTCTGATAGCTCGGCATTTTTTTTGTTAATGTTCTCAGTAACGTTGGGCAGTTGAACAGGGTTTTTTTTGTTAAACTCCCACAAATACTGAAATTTTTCTGAAACAGAACGTAGTTTTCCAAAATCATTTTCAGATTCCAAACGTTCTTTAAATTTTTTCGTGATGGTCTTCAACGTAGGCATGATGTTAGAATGTTTCATCCACTGCAAAGACGCTAGCAGGAGGATCCAAAACAATGCTTGCAGCGCCTGAGAAGAGACAGCTAATTAGACTGCTTTTTTATAAAGTTAGTTATATTCACAAATGTTTCAACTTATTTTCACATCTACAAATAAAAAGTTCAATAACCAATTAATTAAGTTTCAAATTTTAGCTGTTAGCACTGAAGGATCTACAATTGGCTGTGGTTGTGTACATAGTAAGAAAACGCCTCTCTAACTAGCCAGTGGAGAAATGATCGACAGTTCAAAAATATACTATTCGCTAAAGCTTAAAATGACAATCAGGGGTTACAGTTTCGCACCACAACTTTCCAACTGTAGCAAAATTGCACAGAGTTTAGGATATTCAGAGGATTTTATTTTTTGGGCTGTTTTATTTGTCCTAAGTCAGGCTTTGTCTCCTTGTTGCAGAAGTGAATAAGTTAATGTAGTATAAAGCATCGTAAAAACCTCCCATTAAAAACATCGTTTATGTGAAAAGATGTTGTATTCAGTTGGACTAATGTCTGAAATCAATTGTAAGATGATTGAAAGTGAAAACTTAAACAGCAGTGGGGAACATTTAACTTTCCAGTTTGACAGTAATAATTCAAGCATGGAGGAAAAATGAGTTTATTGATTTTAAAATATATATGTGCTACGTTGAATATTTGACTTTTCATACATTCATATGAATACAGGTCATCTTCATGGAAATGGTAGTATGAGTACAGATGATGCTAACTCTTTTATCGTGTAGCATCCCTAGCGGGATCAGCAGTGAAAATTATGACTATTTTATGTTAAAAAAGTCGAACGACCAGCTCCATCATACATGTCACTATTTAGTCGTTCAGCACGACTACGCGCTCCCTCAGCCGTTCGTGACATGAGCCACATTTCCGCATCTGTCGGAGCTGCCAGCGCGACTGTTGCAGTCACGTCTACCTCTAGTAAACCTTTACGACTTGCCATTGATGACTAGAAAAGTGAGAGTGGCTCAGTACATAACATTTCACAGGAACAAATTCTGGTACATTATGTTCTGTACGAATTGTAGAATATAATGGAAACCTTCCAGAACTTGTGAAAATAGGGTCTATGCATTGTTGTGAACTGTTACCTGCTAATGAATATTTATTTCAACTCTTCTTTACAAGTAGAAGATCAACACATATTTTTAATATAACTGGTTCTTTTTTAATAATTGTTAAGCCCGATTAACGTTAATAAGGATTTAAAAGATAATATCGGTCTCCCGTACCTGATTACTGAACGCTGTTACGTAGCAGTGATGAATGCCCTATTTATTTTCTAAGTTTCATACTTTTTTATTTCAGTTTCTACAGAAGTAGTTAAAATCATTCACAAAAATTGACTAACTAATCCTTTCTGACACTAAAAAGTTTGAAATCATATCATAACAGAACATTAAATTTTATACTGTAAACGGTTTTAAACATGATTTTTATGGGGAAAATACAAAAAATACGTACAATAGCGTAGAAATTAAATGAGTTCTAAAAATATGGAAATATCAGATTCGAAATACATGTAATAACGTTTGTTTTACGACCAGTCAAAATCATACTGTTCATGCCAATAAGATTCAGAAACATTGCCAATAAAATCAGCTTCAAATTGTGATTGATTGGCAGCGAGTGCTGAAGAGGAGCTCGTTGAACTCAGATCTGTGTGGCCTCGTGAAGTTGGCCGAGGTACCACACACTCTGAGAACAGACTTTAAATATAGGCGGCGTCCACGAGAGCAGAGCTCCCCGGCTCTGTACTCTGTCGCCTCATCCTCTACTGCTTATTGCTAGAAATAAATTCGAAGTTTAGAGAGCGATTTGTGGAGGAGTTTTCGCTGGGATAGCTCGCTTAGAGACGGATGGATTAAGCTGTGTTGTAGTGCAGGCAGTGATGTCTTCGTCTAGTCGTGCTGAGTAAACACTTTTCGATTCATAGCTGCACTTAAATACTGAACTTCTAACCTATATAACTGAAATAATATCTATTGAATTTGTCTTAAATTCTATAGCATTAAAAAAGTTATATTTTCCACTGAATCCCTTCTGATACCTTTCATTTTTATCAGTGTTTTAACCAATTCGCTCAATTATCGTCGCTATTTTAGTAAATTCTTTAGTGCGTACAAACACGCGTTTGTGATGCTGTAATTAGGAACAATTTACTAACTATACATAGCTCAAAGTTCTCATTAAGCTCTTTGTCCTGTAATTAAAAATAACGAACTCTATTTGACCATACTGGTCTTGTCAAATCTTATACGTTAACTTTGAAAGAACAATTAGAAACGCATCGCTCCTGAAACAAATGAATGCATGTTTTATAAGTAATGCTTCAATGGATATTGATCACAGGCCAGATAAATGTTAAAAACATAATAGACACAGGAACAGACTGCCCCATAAAATACGTAACAGTTATGAGAAAACAGGAACAAAAATTGCCGTGTGAAATACACAACTGACTTATCTGCCATTCTTCTGAATGACTTTTGAAGCTTTCTCTGTCAATGATGATGTCAATTGCTAGCAAGAAACTCTTCCACGCAGCGCAAGACAGTGGTTCATGGTTATTTCTGCCAGCGCCTGCAGCTGGGGAATGAATCGCATTTTTTGTTTCAGTTCTCCACTCACTTTCGCGGGAACTCACCCGATAGTCGACCTTAGAACGAAGCCAGGTGTACTAGGGAAAATTTATGATGAAATCCCAGCGTCAGATGAGCCTTGAAGCGTGTTGTTTTCTCTGAAGCATAACATTACAAAGAGAACTACGTATGCGTAGAGAATCATGTAAAGTACAACGTAATAATAAAATTCCATCGATTGTGCTATTATATAAATTGTTTGTTATAACTTAATATCATTTTTGATCATAAAAACTGACTAGTAGGCCAATCCATTAAATAAATTACTTAGGACGATCAATAAATAATATCAGTTCTGAAATTATACTTTTTACTCGGCAATCTGATCTTCTTTTGCATGCAGTAGTTCTGAAAGCAATTTCTTAATATATGCCGAAGATTAAAATGTAACTTTTATATCAACCGATTAAAACGACATCTCTCTGGAATTAGAAAAATCGTCCCGGAGAACTGCTTGCTCCATGATTCTCACGTGTTGCGAGCGAGAGAGTTGGTTCCGTTTAAGGGTCTTGTGTGAACCACACTACCAAAACACACACGCGCACGCGAGCGACTGGCACGCGGTTGAGCCCTCAACCCCTCACTCACACGAGCACCTCGAGCACGACTGTAGCTTGCAAAGCTCGAGAGATTCTCGCCAGCGCGTGAACGAAGTGGCAATAAACTCTTCCAACTGTACAAACCAGTACTTTTATGTTGGGAAATAAAGTTTAGTATCGGATCATATAATCTAATAAGAACCCTTACATTTTGACCATTTAACACGTTTGTTGCGATGCGACCCACCGGTGGGTCACTCAGGTGAGCTTCTGTAATTTTTTTCAAAGCTTTCTAGTGACTGTATGTACAAAGTAAAGATTTGCACCAGCTAGGCAATCGCAACAAACGTGTTAAAGTTCAAATATCCTATATCAGTGTTTCCCTTTTATTTTTTTACCATTTAACTTCATGTAGAGCATATGAACATCCAATTACTATTTTCTATCAACTTCTCTGCACTATTTTTCTTACATAAAGGCACAAAAATCTAAAAGCCCCTCAAACCATACTTTCCAGATAAACATTCATTTATTATAGCTTATTTTATTGCCTTGACCTCGGTTAAAGTAAGCATTTCACTCAGAAAATGAGAACACTTGTAACTATGTACACATACTAGATGTCTTCTTAGTGCGATAGTTTTAACAGCTTTATCGTGTTGTTAGTGCTAACGTTAATTTTTTCTTTCTATCTATGTATTGTTTCTAATTATCTACGCATTGATCATTGATAATTGTCGTATTTGGGACGAATACACTAAAATATGACTCCTCTTTCAAAATAAATGGTTCACATTTATTTCATGAACCTTTTGCAGCCAAGTTTTATGTTTATAAAGTTTCCAGTACGTTATTTTTTCAGTTTTTCCAGCTTATAATCAAGATGACTTTTAACTTTCTTCATTATTACTCCTTCAGATAAAACAATATTTTATAGTCTACTTTATAGTCTACTTCAGTGAATCGTATGTAAATTATGTGAGGATTTCTTATTAAAACTTCTTCCCTCACTCGAATTATGAAACCCTTTTTCAGTTCTCAAATTGTACTGTTGCGCGATTTCTGTTCATACCTTTTACGGTCATGAAAAACACCTCTTAATTGGCGCACTACACAATCATTTTCAGAATACTTCTAGCTATAGGTAATGATTTCATCTAGCATTGCTTCTTATGACGTTTTATAAGAAAAAATTTTGAGAGAATAATCAAGTCACAGCGCTATGTAAGATTTTTTTATAAAACATTGTCTCGATACAACAAACTAAGAGTTCTAGGCTTCAAAGCAAGGTGTAGTATTTTCTTCAGAGGTGTGGTATATTTTCCTTTCTAAAATGCTTATTATTTTCCCACGAATTATTTTTTATTTCTGTGTGATCGTGAGCTTCAAGAGTCAGTGTTAGGCAAATGTTTATCCATAAAAATGTATTTCGTTGATATTATTTGTTTACTTCTAGTGCCCCACGTATCTTCAAACTCACTAGCACCTCGTACAGGTTTTAGCGCCTTTTGAGCAATAAATTTGATAGATGATTTTCGATCAAATACAATACGGTTAAAAAAATCATGATAGTTTTGTTTATTAGGATGCTCAAGATTGTGAACGATATAGTGATAATTTTTCGAGGATGTCTTTCCTGACGGTCCTGAGTGGACGAACTCGCCCAACACCACGCGCTGCGTCGACGAACACAAGCTTGACTCCACGAGATTCCTACATTGATTTAGAAATAGAATTTGAATTGCTGCAAAGGCTGCGCAAGGTTTCGAGCGAGCAAGAACCCCTAAGTTGGTGAATGAAGATAATTAATAACTGACACAAAAACTGTTAGTAGAGTAGGAACTCTCTTTTATTTTCACCACAGCTGTCTCATTACGAAGGATTAAATTTAAGCTATAGTTCTAAATTCAAGAAATAACTCAATGTTTCACTGAAATCTTCAAGTTTGTAGCTAAACAGATTTCTAGATTGATACTCAAGTATCACAAATCTCAAGTTACAACACAAATCTCAAGTTCTCAATTACAAGTTACAAGTTTGATACTCAAGTATCAAATCTCAGAAGGTACAACGCCTTATGGTCTGTCTTAGCTGCTGCTAAGAGGCGTAAAAATTCAAATCTAGACGGAAAATCCCAGCTGGTAAAAACCAACCTGGCCTTGAAGATTTTTTCGTTTTCTTTTGAACAAAAACTGACTGGGAATATTTCTGTCATGTAGTTCACATTTTCTCTTAAACATCTATCTCGTTACGGGAAACAATAAAGTTTATTATGATATATATCAAAATATAGATATAGCATTACGAAAAATTGATTAAAAATAGTCTAAAAATTATTAAAAGAGTTTGAGGGTGAGAAAATATCAGTTGCTTTAATATCCAACGACCAAGATTGCATTGAACAATGAAGCAGTTGCAGTTTTCAACGATTTATGCTAATCTATTTTGACTATTCAATGAATTGCAAGAATTGTAATTATTATACTGGTGGAATATTAGCGCTACATCAATTTAGCCATTATCATTTAGTTCTACAAACACTAGAGAAACAACCGCATCGTTGGAACAGCACAACACAATTCAAAAAAACTGTCAATCTAAATTTTTAAGTACTATGCGGGATCCGCTGATCCCGTTCATTTACTTAACCACTAATGAATGTTTAAAATGGATCATTTATGGTATTTATAGATTGACTTAAGTAGCATGGTTGCTAACACCCATTCTAAAGTTATTTTAATTGCTCAAAACTCAGTTTATTCGCTCCCACATTTCTCAGAAGCACGTCCAGTCTCAGAAGTACGTATCTTGTTCATTTATAATAAATGAAGATATAAAAATAATTCAAACATCTTTATATGTGCTCTAGTACAGTACAAATGCTACCAATATCGCCTCAACAATGAACGGCAAATGCACGTTCGGTAACATTAATCCATTATAAATTCCAGTATTCGCCTAACTCATACTCATGCGTTGTACTTTCATGTGACGTTGTTACCAAAAATGTGTCGTCTGGTCTAACAGATAATAGACAACAAAATGATGGGCACTACCGGTATTTTTTTTTCATTTGTCAAGTTATTGTGGTACTGAAAATTAACATTTTGTTATTATTTTTCAAGCGTGATCGATTTAGAAGAATTCCTCTAATTGTTTGAGCTGTAAAACAAGGACAATAAAACACCTTCATATATATATTTGTCTTAGTTTAAGAAACTCCTGCTCGGGTTAGTGATACAATACATCTTTAAATGCTGTCGAGACCGATCATTTTCAATGTATTCACTTTTTAAAGCAAAAATATGAGCAACAAAAATAATTTTATTTAACGCTACTCAAGCATCATGTCAAATGTTAGTGTATGGACTTTTTGAGGAATATTTGTAAACTCCTGCAAACAGTTTGTTCAATCATTATTAAATATTTGATAAAAGAAAAAAGTATATAAAACACGTTTTTCGAATCTGGTCAATGCTTAGAGATAAAAGTTTTACTTTTTCTATGATGAATTAATATTGTGTGCTTGAAAAACAGCAGATTAAGGACAACCGAGATACTGAGGACCCATAACAATAGATTTTTAAACTTATCTAAATATAAGAGACTGCACGACAATTTGTTCTGATTTGTTATGTTTTGCTTGTTACCACACCCTGATTCATTTCCCTTCGCTGAAACTTACGAACACATTTTGGAGGGCATAAGCTCCAGAAGACTCAACACAATCATAGAATCATGACAATTTTAACCTTCCCCACGTGCAGGAAAAATTGGATGTCTGTGGGACAGTAGGACGACAAAAGAAAGCACCCTTATCACGTTAAAGTGTTAGCGCAATAATGCACCATTGTGCAGTATGAAATAATGCACATTTTTTTATTTAAGCTTTCTGTGTGTTCAATTCACTGATGCAGGAATTGAGAGGCGCTTTATTTCGACGTTTTGCAAAACATCTCAGTTAGTTGCTGCAAACACAAACCTCTAGACTTTGTGTAATAAATTCATTACATTTTGAAGCTTGCAATGAACTTGTAATTCACACAATACACATCACACAAACCACTTATCTCATCATGAGTTTAAAAGTTTCTGTAAGTTTGGCGTCATAAAATGATAGAGAAAAAGACCGAAGGTTCTTGATTGCCAACACACAAAATTTCAATTGATCACTTTGTTTTTGATTCCGTTTTAATAATACAAATATTTCTCTCCAATCAGAGAAAACTAATCTTCTTTTGTAATGAGTATACATTTTCAAGGAATCAATCAGGTTCTTTGTGTTTACTTAACCATTGTCTTACAGATTATTATATGAACGAATCCGAGCTATAATGTTTCCGCCAAATTGCGTTACGAAGTGACTTTCTCAACGCACATTTCGCTGCCCGAAATGGCGACGAAAATCATCATCCATTCCTCTTTTCATCGTGGAAATATTTCCTAACTCTTAAAATCCCATTAACGGGAGGAAATGAGGATTTCGTCTGTGTTGTCTTATTGATGTAACAATGTTAGCATCGAGATTGTTTACAGTCTGTTGTAACATGAACCACTTTTTCCCTTCTTCATGAGCTACATTTGAGTTAGCGAGCGTTGATGGTGGTAACCCACACACACGTAAATACTTATGGCGATAAGTTCTGAATAACAGCGTTATTTCAAGGTGATAAAGTGAGTATCAAAGTAATTATCGCAAAACTGTGCTGAAATATATTCTCTTCTGGTTAACGATTTTCCTGGTGTTTGGAGATAATTTGAGGAATTGTTAGATAATTTAATATGATTTAACGGAATAATAATTCGTGTTAAATGATGTATAGCTCAGCTGGCGGGTGTACGTTAAAAATGTTAAGCTTTGAATCTTTGAACAGGACTCTACATTCTTGGATGCTGTGATAAAATAAGTAAGTGATTCATAACATTACAAACAAACATAATAAATGTGTGAACAGAACACCGTTTGGTAATATTTTATACATGTTTTTCAACAGCAATCGTGAAAAGCATCACATTAAAACAAATAAAGATTACGCATCAGTGCAAGTTGAATAATTGGACTCATACGTAATTAGACTCATACGTAGAGCATTTATTCATCAAAAGATATGAAAAGATAAAATTGCTCCATAATGTAACAAAATACATTAAAAAACAATTGATATTTACAATAGATCTCAACATCCATACAATAAATTTTATACATTTTCATTTTAAAGAGTTAAACGCACGGTACAATTTAAAATTACTTTTGTGCCGAAAACGAGAATTTGCTTGAATTTTGTTCTCTTTGCTGTGCAAAAAGTTTGGTAAAAAGATACACGGAAGTGGGCTGAAAGGGTTATGTAAGAAATGCTTTCTCGATTTTCCACAGATAAATTGTATCTCTTGACAGTGCAACGTGAGAACAGAATCAAAACCCTGCTAAACTTTTTAACATGTGCTTCAATTTGCCCTTTTTCTCAGACCGTCCGTCCTTTGTACTACTGAGGTACTGAACAGAGCGCCATTGAATGTTTACATGCAGGTGCTCGCGCTATCACAGCTGATGAAACCTCACATCACTCCTATTAAAAAGAGATACAGGAATAACAAATAGTTAATTGCTTAAAGACCGTTTGCGAACGAGGCGAATATTGTGAAATTAAAATTCATTTTTGGGTGAAAATCTAGAGTGAGAGACGTTCAGCATGATGGTAACCCGTTGCTTCAGTCACTCTATGGAACTTTTATTTGAAAAGTATTACAAAAATGTCATATTAATCTAAAGTAAAAATCTCTCAGAAGTTTATCTTCCAAGGGTTTTGGTAGCATTCTCGAACGTAACATAAGTCCCTAGTATTTTAAATTATAAATTTAATCCTGTAACAATTTCAAGAGGATCATCGTTTGCTTTGATATTTTATAAGACATAGATCTCCTTAAAACTCTTGTCTCTTTCACAAATGATCACGCGTGACAATCAATATGAACACGATTGGTTTTCTATTCGAAAAATATAATATTAAACTTCTTCTACACCGATTAAAATTTTGACGAAAATTAAAGATATTTAGTAACATTCTTACATGAAGTCTTCTCAGTCTTGAAGAAATTAAAGTTGCACGGCCTATGCAAGGACTCATAATTGAATTTTTCACAATCTTATCAGCAACACGATACAGTAAGAGTTATGGAAGTGGTAATATACAATAGTGCACATAATTAATAAATTTAAATCCTAAAAACTATTTACAACTCCTAAAAAATTTTCTAACTGGTAGGCAAATTTGTCACGTTAAATGTATGATTTAATATTACCTATGTTTATTACGACGTACACTTACGCTTAAAATTACCTGCTATCTTTTCAAAGATACAATTTACAATTTTACGGTAAGTATTCAGTGAGGACACTCGTATGCCAAAATATTTCTCTATATTGCTATCATGATGGTCTTGATTCAAAAGGCTCGGTGACAATAGACTCAATGATGGTAGCAATGTTGACATCGTCAATAGGCGTCGAAGAAATCTCTTCATTTTTATTTTCGCTCATTTGTATTTTTCCAGGCTTGAGTTGGCTTTCTTCAGGTGCCACCGTAAATTCCTTCAAATTTTCAATCTGTTTTTCATCGTCACTTACTGTAATTGGGGAAGATGTTGTAAGATCAGTAGAAATAGAAGCCGGTATTCGAGTGACTGTTACTGGATTTATCTGAGAAGCCGAGAAATCGAGATCTTGCCACGTAGGAACAGAAGTCTGTAGGCTGTGTCTTAATCCTTCCAGGAAGTGAAGAGTTGGAGGTTGATGAGACTGTAACTCCTTTCCTGAGTTCTCATTGAGTGACACATGCAAATTAGGTGCGGTTGTTAAAGAGGATCGAGTTTCGTTCATATCTTTGTCTGTAAGTTGCCACGGTCGTCTCAGGGTATAAGAAGGCTCATCTACATCTACAAAATCGTAATAGTCTTCAGAAGTCCTGCGATGCACGGACTCTACATCTTTACCATAAGCATAGTTATCGTAATCAGATTCAACATAATCTGGAAATTTATGCTTTGAGGTATCATTTTGTCCTTCACTATTCTTATCAATGTTTGAATCAGAAATATTTTTTAAAGTGTTTAAGGAAGTGAGAAAGGAAGGCGATACGGAGGTGGTGAGAGAAGAATTCATTCCGGTGGGATTAGAGTACGATTTTGTGCTGGTTTGAGTTGCAGGTGTTGGACTTACCGTTTTATTGGGTGCTTTCTTATTTGCGCCTGACCGGAAGACTCTTACCTTAGAATGACCTTCAATAATAGTGAAAGGTGAGTCATCAACGACGAGAGACTTCATTGTAGTAGTCTTTGCGTTTTTGGTATAAATAATTTCGAATTCAGACTTCAAAGGTTCTTCGTTTTTAGTGTGAACTATTTCTTCTTCAGGTTTTGATCCTCCTACCAATCGCACTGAAACCCTTTTTGAAAACAAAGCTTTTGGTATTACCAAAGCTGGTACAATATTTGTTGACGTATCATTTGGTTTTACAACCGTCGATGGTTTTTTTTCTGTCTTCACGTACTTCGGTGATGGTTCGGAGTCTGAAAACAAATATCCATCGAGAGAATTTGTTTCTGCTACTCTGTCAAATATGCGATCAGGAATTCTTTGCACTTTCTTCGAGGATTTTGGGGTCAAGGTTGGCCGGATTGTGATGCGAGCAGGAGTAAACGATCGTATGCCCGGAGGCCTTGCAGTAGTTGTGAGGACATTTTCTATGTATGATTTGTTTTTAGGCTTCCCCATCAAATATCGGATGGCTGTGGGTAAGCGGAAACGCTTTGTGGTGGTTGGTCGAGCAGTAGTAGTCGTAATGGGAGCCTCAGTAGGTTTTGTATACCTGAATCCCTTCATAATTGTCACTGGTGGAGGAGTGGTTGTTGGGGTTGGTGGAGGTTCAGTCACGTTAATGTGCCTGAATATTTGCAGGAGCTCCGATAGGCTGTTAGCAGCTAATGTTTTAGAGGTTTTTTGTTGACTTAATTGATGTCGCAATCGAGTCTTATTAATTAAAGTCCTATCAATCTTACCATTCTGGTCTAAATAGTCAGCAGGATCATTTCGGTCAATTTCTTGACGAGATCTTGCAAAAACGACCGTCCCAGCTGGTTCAGACCCAGACAACTGCAAATTACCATTCGGTTGCCTCTTTAAATCTGGTGCAGGTATTTCTTCGACCACAGAATCACCAGCAGGTAAACCCGACCGTTTAGGGTACACGTCAAGAGGGATTTGTGTGAAACTTCCGAACAAACCATGTAGAGGACTGAGCAGTGGTAGTCGAGCTAAGTTAAGGCGAGCTTGAAGAAGTTGCTGCGGGGTAACAGTGGATGGAAGCATTCCTCGTCCACTTGGTTCTCTTGGTCGATCAGGCGATGGAGCGACGCGAGGCAATAATCTTCCTATAGGCTGAGGTACCGACAATTTATGATTAATTTCTGAAAAAGCGAAATCCAAATCTGGAGCTTTACCGTCATGACTATTTGAGAAGTTAAAGTTAGAAACATCATAGTTTGGTCTACTGTTAGAGGAGTCAAAAAATCCAATTTGGCTTGCGGGAGATCTTTTCATCAAATCACTGCCTTTAACTTTGTCAAGCCGCTGGACGACTTTGACAACTCTAGCATTTCCTGCCGGTTTGAAAGATCGTATGGTTTTGCTCTTGGGCTCAATATGGACATACTGAAATTTTTCAGTGCCATAAATTTCATCAATCTCAGGTTTTTCTTTGTTTTCTCTCACAACAAAAACAGGGGGGTTCTCAGGCAATATCGGGTACAACGGTTTCGTTGATGGTGGGTCTTCTCCGAAGTGAACCTTTTGTAAAGTCGGGGGCTTGTAGGATATTGTTGGTTGATTGTTTAGAGGGTTGTTCAAATCCACTGGATGCCATCCTGTGTATTGTATGAGCCTTGTCATACGGTTCGACTTTGCTGAATCTGTAGGTGAGTGAGACTGGTTGGTATCTCGTTTGGATCGTGCTTTACTTTTTTCTCTTCGCCTGATGATAGACGCTCCACCGAAGGTGTCTGGAATGGTAATATCAATATAATATATGTTCGTCCCTTCACTCCCAGTTTTATTATCATCTACGTCCTTACCACGAGACGACGAAGAAAGAGATGGAGATAAAACCGATGCTGAAAAATCGGATGATTTAAAATCAGCAGTTTGTTGTGCGAAATTAGAAGGGGTTGATAGAGGCAATCTGTGTACAAGATTAGATTTCTCATCAGAAGATGGTGAAAACAGAGAAAGACTTTCTGACACAGAGCTGTCAGGAACAAAATCGTAAGGTGCATAAAACGAATTCATGTAGTCATAATTAACAGGATTAGCATAAAAATGATTTTGCTGGTCTGTTGAATAAAGGGGCATTTTTCTCATATAAGGATTTATTATGGAAGGCTGAAAATGCTCAGTATTACTAGGATACACATGACTAACACTACTCTCATCAAAAGCGTTAATATTATTCAAAAAATCATACTTAGTTCCTTGTGCCATCATCTGATCTGTCTCCCAGTCGTTCATGAAGCGCATTCCATCGAGGTGTTTCATTTTAAAGTTTGGGTTTATGAAACTTGGAATTTTAAGAGACGGGTGGAAATGGGAATTTAGCTTCACGCGAGAATTTCTCAGTGCTTGAGAATTTTCTACAGATTGTGGATGATTCATTTGGGGATGATTCATTTCCTTCAACTTGTCTCCGTGAGCAACGTCTGCATTCATCATGGTTAATGGAAACATTTTACTTTTCGTTTTACCAAATTTTTCTCTCTCGAACCTCGCTGTAGTTTGGCGAGGAGCAGTTTCAACGATATCAATATTAGGTCCTGATTCTGCTTCAGAAAAGTCCTTACCTTTATTTCCGGAATGGGCTTTTCGAAACATATTTTCTAAGGAAATTGTAGGGACTGCATCGTTTATACTATCTTCGTTTACTGGCAGAATTCCAATGTTCCCATCGGACATTAAACTAATTTCAAAGATAGGATTATTGCCCGACTCAGTGGGTATTTTGATGTTCAAAATTTTATCAACCTTACTGGATGGTGGTATACCTAATTGATTACGTTCTTTACTTATTTTGGGAAATTTGGTTTGCGTGTGAATAATATCAAAATGATCAAATTGAGTGATATCTTCATTATTGTCTTTTGACGGTCCAGAGAAGTCGTTTCGAAACGTTTCCTCATTTGAAAGGGGAGGGAACTGATTATGTTCGAGTAACTCGGGAGCAGAGAGAGTTGTAGGAGTGCTTAAAGTGGTAAATCCAGGCTTCCCAACGCCATCAAGTGGCAGAGGTGTGGGTGGGCCTCCGAAACTCTCTGTACGAAACCGCAGAGGCGGTGGAGCTCCTGAATGTATATTACTATGTTGGTGAGTTTCAGGAGATATGGCTGACTTGAATGTGGGTCCAGGGGCTGCAATTTGAGGAGGATTTGGGACTACTGCATTGGGAGGAAATGGGGAGGCAGCATTTAACGGCTGTGATCGGAACCCTGACGCTGATGCCTGAAAGCTTGTCCTCGGTTGAAAAACACTCATAATCATTCTCAAGGGTTGTCGTGGTTCTATATTCATATTAGAATAAAAGTTCATAACCGGTTCCATTTTTTGATTAAACATGTTCCTCATTCCATTAAAAGATTCCAATACGTATGGTATTGGATTGGTAGCGTCGATCAAAGAAGAGAGTAAGTCGTTTCGAGGTTCATCTGGCTTCATCATGGGGACGGGAAGAAATCTATCATTAAATCGTATCACAGTCTCCAGAGGACCCAATCCAGTTAAAGTTTCGCTCGTCATTCTCCTATTTTCGTTGTGGTCAAATAATGAGCGTGCGCTTAGCACGTCGCTGTTTACTTTACTATTTCTCCGACCTTGAATATTTAAACATCGTTTAACAAATTGACTATATTCGGTTGGTTTTCTACTTGATTTTGAATTATTAGCATCTTTCGATTCAGTTTTATCAAAATTCTCCTCTTTTTTCTTCCCCTCCAATGATCCTTTCGATAAAGCATCGAAACTAACTCTTTCGTTAATATCATAGTCATTATAATCTCTAACTTCAGTACAATTTTCCTCCTCCACCTCATCAGCATTGTTTAAAATCTTTATATCAGGACCGTTAGCAGTTTCGATCTTCAGTTTATTATCCAGTGTAAAATTATAAATTTCTTTTGAAAACGAAACGGCCTCAACATCTTTAGCCTTAGAATTCTGTGTGGCGTTGAGAATATTGGTGCCGCTTTCATCTAAAACGTCGTGTTCATGCAGTGTTAAATTATCTATTAACCGATCATGCACATGCAAAAATTGATTGTTAGTAGAATTTAAATGGTGCTGTGAATTAGTTTCATTAGTATTTTCTGTTAGTGAAGGAAAAATAGTACCAAAAAGTGTATGCCAGTCTACCGACTCAAAGAAACTAAGAACTTTGACGAGTTCTTCGAAGTTAATTGTAGAATTTGAACTTTTCATCTCAAAGTCACTGCTTGAAAAATTAGTTGCAGCTTCTTTAAGGTCATGCTGATCCGAAGACAAATTTTCTATCGAATTTTGAAGAACATTGTTTTGCGAAGCCAATGTAATCTCTTTTACGAGATCCATTGGGTCATCAAAGGGTGTCAGAGCATTTCTCTCTTGAGCACTGAGAGTTAAATTCTTTATATATTTTTCTAGACTGGAATTTCTAATATTATTCAACAAGATTTCTTTTGTTGACACAAACAGGGCTATGTGGTCATCATCTCGATCATTAACTGATGGTAGAAAATCTGAAGTTGTTTTATTTTCATCTAAGTAACTTACGTCACCATCCCGAGAATGGCTAGTATTTTTAACAGAATTAATAATTTTTGGTTTATGCGTAAGTAATTCAACCATATTGACAGTCTGGCTCTTTGAATAATTGGAATTATAATATTCGATACGTTTAAAATTTTCTCTCCAGCTTTGGGGTACATCTTGATCTTGAATTAAAGGATCATCATTCAAATCATTTACGTCAAAGTTAATTGGAATTTTTGTGTGTACATTATTAGAGTTTAGGTTACGGTTCCGAGCCACATTCTCTGTGTTTGCCACATATGAAGAATTAATGGACAATATAGAAAGAGGAATGGGTTTAGATGATGCATGTCTACGGGGGTTAGAGGATGCAGGTAAATCAAACCCTAAGCCTTGCCTGGATGATGCCTTTATACCTTGTTCAAAAGTGTCACCATTTTGCTCAGCGTTGTCAGATCCATCAGAAAGTTTCACAGACGTCACATTCTTCGGGTGTCCGAGCACTGGACCTCCGGTCGTACGAGTTCGATATCCTGGAGTTGTCTTGGATGTGGTGGAAGATGCGGTGACTTGCGACGAGACTACAGCGCTGAGCAGCACCGCCACAACCATCACTGAAGCCACCATTATAGGCCTCGCAGGCGGCCAACGACGCCGCATCTGCAAAAAATCACACGAGCATGAGACATCTTCGATAGTGTATGTTCATTAGTAATTTTTGAGATTGTGTAATAAAGACCAATACTTGCAACATAATGTAGAGAAAAAGCCAAACAGTTTTATACAAAGACATGTTTTAATACAATGTGCAAAATGTCGTATGCACAAGTTTGGAGTTGTTGTTCACTGAATATTAAGCTATGCTCTCACTAACTGCATATACACAGCAGTCAAGTGAGATATTTTTAAGTCCTCTAATGTTAAGCATAGAACACTTACTCTTCGTTAAAATGTCCTCAACATAGAAGGACACGAAGGAAAATAAATGAAATTTAAAATATGAACAATTTTGAAAATCGTCGCAGGATTTAGCTAAAATGTAAAAAATGTAGTGAAAACCGCTCATACATTATGTATTATCTAATGTCTAATCTAGAGTAAGAACACAATTTGAATTAACGCAAAATCCTAGAAAAACACTGAACTCGAGGATCTAAGAAGCAGTCATGCCTACAAATGTTAGACCAGAAATTAAAATTGAAAATTCGAGCATCGAAATAACACAAACACAGGAAAAACTGTAGCGTATAAAGAAAATAAGCTTTCTACAACACCAAATTCTCTTCTTCTCTTTATCCAACAGATGTACAGAAAGAACGGAACATTACAAATAATTACATTTCACGTCTTAATTTAATTTACGTTGTAGTGAATACAGCAATGTATCTTATCTGATGTGCCTTAAATCAATTATGACATTTACATTTACAAGGAAGCAAAGGTGATTAGAAAACTCGTAGTGCAGGACTGAGCAACTAAGCAATTAAATGTTAACAGTTGAACAGTCCCCAAAAGTTAACAGCAACAGGTTCCAAACTCAAGCCCCTCATTGATGGCTTGAGGAGCTTCAGGCGCGAATATGTCGGATGCAATTCTACTTCTGGACCTGCGATGTGAACGGCATTGCGGCAGAACATAATTGATTTCACAGGGTTGTTGTGTTTACCACAAGCAGTAGTCACCACGCACCAGAGGTAGACGAAATAAATCTCCATATGGTCAACAACTGGCATTCCTCGAGAGAAACTGCTCATGAGGCCATTTTGCATTTGTGTAAGGGGGCTCTGAGAGTATCATCAAATGAAAATGTAGCCTGTGGGAGCATAATTGAATGAATATGAAAATTTAACACAAGTAGAGAAGAAGGGTTTTACACACGGGATACGTGACATGACTTTGTGTTCACAAAGAAACGAAAAATTCTAAGAGACGAGGAAATAGAAATAAAATTTACGTGACTGAAATGACTAGTAAACAATGTAATGAATATTCTATGCCTTTCTGACGGACAGCAGCTACTATTGTCGCAGAGAAATAAGTTCACGGATTCCATGCAAGCCGCTTCAAAAACGCCAAGTCCCTGATTTGATGGCATCACATTGTTTCTTGCATTTGAAAGTATGGCTCTGTTAGCCGCTGAAACTTAGCAAGTTGTATTCATTTCATAGAAAAATAATATCCTCAATGTGGTCGTTTTCATTAATAAGCGGCAGTTGGACTTCATTACGATGGTTATGACCTCATTAAGTACGAAGGTCACTACACATTCTCTTTAATTTCTTAATCATAGTAGCAGTTTTACGACACAATGAAGAAGTTTGCCCTCAATGAAGTGTGGGCTTGAGTTATACGGCGTGGAAAACAGGTCAGATTTCAAAACGAAAACTTGCTCTAGAAACCCACGAGCACTTCAATACAGAGCATAGATGTCTGTTCAGATAGAGCTGAATTTCGTCAGCTCTTACATTATGTAACTAAATAGGAAAATTTGAAGGACGGAAAGTCTAAGTGGTTTGGAAATATACAATTTTCCAAACTCACTCTTCTAATTTGGATTGTTTCATGCCTGCTGAAACTTTAAAATAAACAGAACTTACAGCTATTTAATGAAGATAAAAATATTTTTACATGGTATTGAAGTATTAGAATGTTCTAAAATTGAATTGTCAAGCAGGTAGGAACATCGAAATGAAACTACAATTCTGCAAAAATTTCTCAGTCTGAACTTCCCACCTTCTGCTTGTCTTCTCATAGTTTACGATTTCCTTCCTGTCCCAACATTATAAAATGAATGATTCATAAATATCTTGTCATATGCTAAATTAAATAAAGCAAGGAATAGAATAATATATGGTGTAACTGCAACGTTAATATAGTATTATTATTATTCGTCATCTCGGGTGATTTATGCGTTACTTGTTAATGATCATCAGAGGATGATTTCCTTCGCTCAAGTATAGTTTTAATCAGATGTACCTAATTTCAAATTAAAACTTAATATAGACCATGAAAGAACGAAAGTCTCCAAAATCCTAAAAACTTAACGTAATCTTTTTTCTCAATTCGTCCAAAGTACGAGTGTTACTCATAATGTACTGCAAGGTGTGAATGTCTATAAATACACGTCTCATTCCTTCAATAGTTTAACTTTGAAATGTGCTACTACCAGTAACTCATTATAAGCTGGTTATTGGTTACAATAATTATTGTTACTATTCACTACCGAGGTATTTGCAGCTACTTTTGATAGCTACTGAAGAGACATTTCATACTTATTTAAAAAAATCAGTAAAAGTTTAGCATTTTGTTGGAGTTCGATTAAGCCTATGCAGGTGCTACCTAAGCATGTAAAAGACTGTTCAGAGTAAATTTTTAAGACATCGCCATAAACTTGTAATTTATAGTTGAAAATTTAACTTTTTTCAAGTTTACTCATACGTCATGAGAGGGAGTCTCCAATCTGGACATCAAATGGAGTCGACATCACCAGCTTGGTCGACTATCACCAGCTTGGTCGACTGGTGAGCGAATCTGCTTGCGAGCGGAAAGACCCGAGTTCGAATCCCGCTGCCGACATGGTTGACGCGGCTAGAAATACGGCATGGGACTTGGGTAAAACAACCGAATAATTATCGAAGTAATTATCCGACCCAAGAATGGGCCAGAAGGTTCGTTCCTATAGCCTCATTCTATTCTATTCTATCTTGTAGAAATTGCATTCGTACGTAACATACAGTACGTATCAAGAATATGCTGTGCTTCAGTACCCAGAGCATATTTTTTTATGTAAACGCTATTCCATCGGCATTATGCTCTCATATTTCTTACCTTTTCTTGTGAGGGTTGAGTTCATTTCTGCTCATCGTGGACCATATGGCGAACTAGAACGTAGTTTAAAAGAAACTTTGGTATACAGGTCAACTGCAGCTCTCACGCTTGTGCTTGACAGGACATTTTCGCCCCCGCCCTTCATGTAAGCTCCATCAATAGCGATTTTATGAAAGCTTATAGAAAAAATCAAGTTCATCTGAACAACTTTACGATGAGGGAAGAGCCATGGTTCCAATAATTTGATACGCACAGATTTTACTTGCGTGCCGCCGTATTTTCTTATAAATTCAAGCGCTGGCGGTCTCTCAGTAATCAGGAATCGCTTAGCGGCAACTTTCAAGTCATATAGAATGCAGAGTAATGGTTCTAGGAATATTAAATCCGTTAAGTGACGATAACGAACGCTACCAGCAAGTGATAGAAGCTTGCTATAGAAACTAAATCATACGAGTGTACTAAATTAACGGATATCACTAAGTTTACATTCATTTTGCCCCACTTTCATCCATAAGATCTCACAGTTCTCAATGAATGTGCTCTTCCGAGGATGTTTTCCTTTGGTGGCTTCTCTTGAACGAACAAAAATCAGCAGTTCCCAAAGTTCCTTCCTATTTTGAACATTAACTTTCTCCTTTTTTCATTCACTATTTCATGACAAGAGTTAACCTTACAAATGTTAAAGCAAAAGCTTTTCCCTATTCAATTTATTTGACATGGACAACCGTACGATCTTATTTGTTTATTGTTAGCGTCAGTATAATAAATTTATATTGGATATGAATAACATAGAAATCTGTACGAACTTTTTCTGATTACTTCCAAAATATTATATTATTGAAGTATAGAAACAGTATGTTGTACTACACACCGGTCGATAGCAAAGAACTGCAATCGTTGTAGGGTGAATGATTATAAAATTTACACGGACAACAACAGGATTAGACCAGGAGTAAAATTAATAAATGGGTCAAAGAACCCAGGTCATTAATAACTAAGACAACACGATAAATTTTACTACCGATGAATGACAACTCATAATTTATTCATATAATAGATTAACAATAACAACCATAGTGGAGAACAAAATAAAACATGACGTACTATACACAGCCACTCTGCAGTTGTCTCATCTTGCTCATTCATTGATTTCATTAACTTTGACATTAAAAAACCGTGATGACATCCCCTTGGGTAAGATTTAAGACTGGTCTCAAGTTATCATTACTCAACACTACAAAGAAAGAACCATGAACAGAATAACAGAGTTGTTACGGCGCACAAAACACCGAACACATCGCCTTCTATTGGCAGGCCCAACGTTCAGGCTGATGGAAGAGTCTGTGAGTTTTTCCATGTTCGAGGAAGAAGAGTTTTTTCCTTTTGTCGCCGAAGTATTAGCTCAACTTCAGCTAAGTTCTTGAAATCATATCAAAAAAATATTACCATTAGTCAATCAGAATAAACGTGGCCCAAACAATAACTCCAACCGAATTACGTACAGTCTTTTGTTACGATAGAAATATCCAAATCGCGCTGAAAAAATTGTAATATATAATTTCATTTGTTTACTCTTTATTTAAGGTGCATATTAAGAATACCATGCAGAGATATTCATTGAATAAAGATATCATTGGAATATATTTGCTTCTGATATGATAACATGGAAATTGAATTACTCTATAAAGGTGCGTGTGTGTAACACAATGCATTTATTCACAAAATAATCACTGTGTATCTCTCTACTAGTACTGAGATTGACCTCGAATTAACTATATGAATGAACTTATCGACCTTCCTGTGAGGTGGACATCATTTGACGGCAGTGTGGCAGTGCAGGTATGGAACCCTCGTACTACGCGGTCCACGACCACGTCTCCAGGAACTGGACAGTGTCGCCACAGCCCGCAAGAGGCAGCCTTCAGCACGTTGTACGCTTGTTTTATTAGAGGAGCTACTCGCAATTCGAGCGCTTAACGAGCGTTATTTAGGATTGCGTGGTTTTTTGCACTTATTGTAAGCTAAGAGTTCACGTTTCCGCTTACGTTTGACTGTGTGAGTGGTGCTGAGGACGGCAAGGCTGACTGCCCACACACTCGGACCTCGCACGGGCGAAAGGAATTACTGACCAGAGGAATTTGTTGTCTGCTGTAGTGTGCGTGACGACAAACTGTGCTCTTGTTCTGGGGTGTGGTAGAAACTTTCAGGACAGTTGACGCATAGTAGCACAACTCTTATGATGTATTGAGAGAGATGTTCTAGAAATACATCGCACGATTCGTGTCTAGGAGTATGATATGGATATTCTAGATATTCTACAATGCTATGTATTCACACGTAATGACCCCATGTTTAAGAATTTCATCGCATGCTCTTTCGCAAGGAAAAGACGAGAGTGTTCATAATTCCTTGGCGGCTGAGCAAACACTTTTTCCATACTTTAATTTTGATCAATAATTCTTTCTGTTAATGAAAACTGATTCTGAGTAAAGAAGTTCACAGCTTTGCACGCTTCAGTTCTTTATTATTGATAATACTGTGAGGCAGGAACCTAGGAAGTGAATTTTATTTGAATTATGCTGCTGAAATAGCAGTCATACTAGAAACAATACAGTACGGCAGGTATCATATCTCCTTACACCATTTTATACTGACATGATACCTGTGTTTGCATGTGAAACACTTTCAAAGTATGCTCTTACGAGCAATATTTAGAATTTGTATTGTTGTGTTCAGTCAAAAGCTCTCGTCGTTAATGAATTATTTTGTGGGCTAACAGACCGTCATGTACAGTAAGTATAAATTAAAAACACAGAGTGGCATTCGATCAGATATACTTTTCTATCAGTCCTCTAAAACAACAAGGATTGCTTCCGCTCGTCCTTTTTTACACTTGCTGTGGGAAACTTACAGCAGCGGACTTGCTTTATGGGACTTACAATGACCACGAGTTAACAGTAGAGATGTCACAAGAGGTGGCACGGAAACGTTTAGAATTGCTTAGGATCCTACGGACTGTAGCAGGCCTCGGAGTAAAGTGACGGGTTTTCTCTTAAGAACTATCTTATGAATAAGTTCTAAAGTTTAATCTAACTTACTTTTAAATAATTTTCCCAGTTACAAGTTGGTCTGTATTCCAGATACGTTCACGCAAGACTTCAGGTACAGCGCTATATACTCGTATTTACAGCAGGCAAAATGCATGGGTCTGATGAGACCAGAGGCAACTGTGTCTGCCGTGCTTCCTTAACCTTAAACCACTGCCATTTTTATTCATCTACACAGCAACAAATTCGTAAAGTATGGCACGAATAACCTTTAAGCTCTACACAAAGTACTTCTAAAGAGGTACAATGCCATTTAAATAATAACAACGCATTTCTACTTCTTTCATTCCATTGTAATTATAATTTACACAATGTGATGTTAAGGAGATTCTTTCGAAAACATTTATGCATGAAAGATAAATTTTCATAATGAAGTTATTAGTATAAATAATTATGAATACTTATTTGACGACCCCTTTAATTCCCTTTTCTGCGTTTAACTTGCTCGCTCAAACAGTTCCTGGAATTCTATCGATAAAAAAGCTATAATTTTTGAAGCTTAAATGACAAGGCAGTGATAAGGTTGAAGTATTTTTAGCATGACTTGCACTTTGCGTTTAAAATATCTCCTTACTATTCATTACTTTGGTCAAAATAAAATAGGACATTTATTTCAATAATTGTAAAAATGATCACATGAATATAGTCATCTTTGAGCAAGTTCCACTAAGGGTAATATTGAACTTCGGAACAACTCTGCCATTTGAATTCCTAGATTTTCGGATTACTTCACATTCCTTTGCTCACAAATAAGGGCCATTTGTTTCCTTTCTATAAAGGGTGTCCGCAAAAATGTATACATCGATATCAACGATGCCGATGTTTACATTTTTTGTGAACACCCTGTACTTCTAAAGTGAACACCCTGCACTTTTAAAGTGAACACCCTGTACTTTTAAAGTGAACACCCTGTACTTCTAAAGTGAACACCCTGCACTTCTAAAGTGAACACCCTGTACTTCTAAAGTAAACACCCTGTACTTTTAAAGTGAACACCCTGTACTTCTAAAGTGAACACCCTGTACTTCTAAAGTAAACACCCTGTACTTTTAAAGTGAACACCCTGTACTTCTAAAGTGATCACCCTCTACGTTTAAAGTGAACACCCCGTACTTTTAAAGCGAACACCCTGTACTTAACGATGAGTCTTTTACTTTTATGGATTATGAATTCAGTAAATTTTTTCCCGAGGAATGACCGACTTTTATCAGAATTTAATTGAATCTTAGTGTTGCTCAATCTTGGTGTTGTTGTATGCATTCGTAGTTGTAATGAAAATGAAAAACCATTCTCAAATATTTAACTAAAATGCGTGCTTGTATGACTTGGGTTGTCCCTACATCAGAACGAAGCAACGCTTCTAGCTGGACAGATGAACTTAATAAATCATTCTTGCACAAGACTGATCCCAAAGCCCTATGTGCAGCAAGAACACTCAGTTCGTGTGTGTGGCGCTGAAAAGAGCCTTTTTTTAGCGCCCACGTTAGCAAAGGAGTTGCATCCTTGACTTTCGGGTGACTTCTGTACATTTGTCGTCAAGTTTATTTCCCACTTGGACTAGTCTTTGCAAATTTATGTTTACTGTGAAGACATTAGGTAACAAGAACTCACATTTTTTGTATAAAAAATACAAAAAAACATTTACAAGCGAAGCCAGAGCTTGTACTTTCTGCGTATCTGTCCTTAATTAATTTTCTCGTAAACGTTAATAAACATTTATACGTTAGGTACGATAATTGTAGGTTCAGATTATCTATCAAATAAATATAAAAGGCTTTCCTGTTGCAGTGATCTCATCGTACCACTTTACTTTTTACGTCCTCGGATGTAAAAAATTCATTGAATTTTACTTCTCAGAGACATGCAGATCATATTGGCGAAGCATCACTACAATAGTGTAACTGAAAAAAAGCTTAAACTATGTACCGTGCCGATACGATCTAATGCATAGGTGTCACTGTATATAGACTTCACGGCAACACAGTTCAATGTCATAAATGTTGGAGAAGACAACAGACTCATCACTCATTTAGCTGATTCCAATCGAGAGTAACTATCGAGGAAGAGTAAATATCACATCAATGGACACTATAGAGGATAACAAAATAGAAAATAACCATACGTAGCAAGGCTAACGTACTTGGAAGCTAGATATTGAGTGAGGACATTGTTTTTATTTCGATTAGGCCGCTGTAAAGAAATGCAAACGGCGTGTTCGATAGCCTTTTTTGCGCCAGAGACGCACCTCGCTATCCATAGACACTCGGGCGCTGGGGTGAGCAGGGGTTATTGTGCGGAATTTGCATGTGGAAGGCTCAATCTAAGCGCAGAAAACAACAATAAGTCGAGAGTAAACCTCCAAGTAGGAAGTTTGGCTCTTTTATGCCTTAGGAAGTACTGTCTGCTGAACTGAAATTATGATCCTAAAGTGCAGCAAATCTACAGAGTGTGCACTATTGTAGTTAAGTCATAATTCTGCACTTGCCTGGCTGTTCTCCACATCACGAGCACATTATTTTGAAGGCATGCGTACCGAAATGGATAAGTAAATGAAGGTGTCATTCAATATGGGCTGAATTAAATTCCCTGATTAGATGTGTTATCGGGTCAAAATACACGATATATCGTCTTTTATTCTAGTGTTATTTTTTAAAGAAATAAAACCATAAAATCAGCGGTTGAATATTGAGTTTTGGACACAATAAGAATAAGATGCACCCTACTGAAGTCTACAGTTTGCTCTTGTAACTGGGATTGATGTTATCGGGAACAGGATTGTCACATGACACATGATGCTGTGGACAACAGATGTTCTGTAGCTCAACTTGGCCACACTGACAGAGCAAACAACTCCTTATATGCTTCACATGGTGTTGTATTCTAACTTTTCCATGGTGACTAAACAAATATGATATACTAATACTTAGTGTCATTTATAAATCTCACTCGCGCTCATTACTTATCCTTCTAACTGAAGTAGCACACCAAACCTGCGTCATACTCATTTTAACAAAAAGTTTAATGAATGCTATGCTATGATCTCTAAATTCAGCGGTAGTCGTGGTTCAAATGTCTCTCTACCAGTACCAACATTGTAATACATGCATTAAAAATACGTGCTGTGGGCAAATGTTGTACTGTTTGCCTTCTCATGCATCATCATGCAGAGATCTATCGGCTTATACCATTAAAAATATTTCTTGTAATTTCTGCGTTGAGAATTACTCATAAATACTACCAATGCTCAATATTTCCAACTTTTGACAGCTTTTATTTATTTTAAATTAACATCGATAAAAGGAAAATCAGAAAATTTATTTTGTCTATTATTTAACTTTTCTGATCCTGCCTTTTGGTTTTTGACAGCGAATCTTTGAATTCTATGATCCATTTGACAGCAAATATTTTGAAAAATTACTCTCATTAACTAAAAACGTGAAACAATCGCCCAGCATGCCCTACGGCAGTATTGAATATGTGTAATTAAGTTCATACTAATTCAACCTTACGCTGAACTATTCCTTGTGCAGAAAGTAGGAACTACGTCGTGACTGAAGCCTCACAATCCAGGCGTTTTGTCGAATACTAGCCGTGGCTTGCAGACCTACAGTACATCAGAGTGAGGCTATGCTCCTTGCTGCTCAGTGCAGCAGTCTGGCTCACTGCCCTAATGCTATGATCTCATTAAAACCAATTCCAAATTAAAAATGATGATTGAACATGTTCACTAATGGGAGCACTTATTAATTGTTTAGTTGCAAGGTCTTCTGCTAATGAGGGTTTCATATTAAACTCGCATTCCATGCAAATGACTTGGTAGGATATCGCGCAATGCATGTAAATTAGAAAAGCCAAATATCGGGCAAGGAAATACCTCAGCGTTGTGAAACGTAATTAACGCTCAGGCAGATTGTCGTTGCGAAAAAAGTTTCTGGATGAAGAAAAGCTAAAGAAATCACTGATTCTGTCTTAACCAAAAACTTCTCCCATGAACTTTATGATTACATTTTTGTGATGGAAAAATTAAGCAACTTTCTCGCGTAGTAATATAATCACTGCGTAGTGCACCCTGCAGGCACTAATTTTATCCGGGAAAGAGCCTATTTTCATATTTTTTATACACAAACGTATGAAAAATATGAAAATTTGCGTGTTTCCAGAAATAGCTTAACATACCAAAAATATGTAAGTAAAAACACATTTGATTCGTAAGACGGAGTTGTAAAATTCTGTAAAATACTATAACAAAATTGATAAACAATCAACCGCGTCATTCTATCAAGCGATTTAAATCTCATGCGCACTTCCGTTTTTAAAAAAGTTTTTATTAATAGAAGTATTCATTTGCATGTTTATGGGGATGAGCGCTACACTGCATTACTTTTCCTACTTACACATTGCTTTCAACATGTTTCTGGTTAACACGTTAAGTGCGATACGACCCACCGGTGGGTCACTCAGGTTAGGTTCTGTAATTTTTTCAAAGCTTTCTAGTGACTGTGTGTACAAAGTAAAGATTTGCACCGGCTAGACAATCGCATTCAACGTGTTAAACCAGCGTTTGAACGAAGCCATCCTTCACCTGAGCTTGAACCTTCGACTCAGGGACCTCAAATTACTGACTTACTCCCAGTGCCTCCATTGTCGAATACACCAAACATGTTGTACACATATTTAATTATCACGTACTTAAATGTGTGACGCTATAGAAATAATATGAGCGAAACACTTGACTTTCAAATACATGCCAATGTACATATGTTCTTCATACATGTCCAGTATGGAGTAGAATACCCATACGGATTTTTATCACGAATAAAAAGTGTTGCATAAAACTCCACACAACCAACTGTAGGCCATGGATAAAAAATGACTTTAACACATTTAAAAGAAAATCTTACAGTTGTTAACAAATTTAAAGTGGAGTTTCTGTCAAATGTATGTTTAGTATCAAAATGCTTCTGAAGTGTTTGATATTAGCTCGTAGTTCCTAGTTACTGCTAATCTTAAACTTACTTCGTTCATCCTTTTTCCCAAGCATTCTCAGAAATTCACCTTTTTATATTTCACAGCAATTTAATCTCCTTAAACTATCTCAACATACACGAACACGCCCTTCGTTCGTTCTCTTGCTCTACAAATTATATGATATATTGCAAGTAATACTTACTTACCGCTGAATTTAATACGTCGCTAAACTTTAACATTTCCAAGCGTCTTTTCTCTTCTATATTCCCTCTGACGCAGCTACTACTCAATTTTTTCTTAGTTTACTTCTGACCGATTAAAGCTCCCGGAGATCTAGCTGACTGAGTTGAAGTTTTTCCCGACCTTTCCGGCTTGTCTGCCTCGCTCATGTTCCCAGGCTGTGCAAGTGTAAGGATGTGAAACTACGCATACCCGTTAAAAAAATCTTAGAAGTCGAAGAACTAAGATTTTTCCTCTTTTACACTTCCTGCTTCAAGTATAGTTACATGCGTGATCTTGGCAGGCCTGAATGTGGAATTTGAATGATAAAGCATTGTTTATTGGATACTTTTCGAAATATTGAAACTTCTGTCTTTATAGTTGTTTTTCAATTTTATTAAACACTCTTGCTCGTTAAGACATATTTTTATAGGTCCTTTAAGTGTCATGGACATTGTCATTATACTACATAAGTATACTATGTAGTAGAACTCGGAATAATGGACCAGATTAAATGTATTGAAGATAAAAATGCACTTCTACAATTTGAGTTGTCTAGAACATAGTTATGTAAGGCGTGCCTGTAAACTTGTATGTTAGCAAACAAACAAAGACGTACACCCCTCATACATACATATAAGGCGACGATAAGTGCATACGCAGGTATAAGGCGTACGTTAGTGTATGCGCAAATGCGAGGAATGTGACGCTGGCGAACAAATGTGAGCATGAAGCACGCAACTGAGCAGCGACGATTCTATCACGGCTGCTGCAGATCACTCGCCCTACGGGAAGCGAGTACAGGTTCGTAGGCCAAGGCTAATGAATCTTGAGCTCATCCAGTCCTGAAGACTATATTGTGCTCGACAAGCAAACAATTTCATACTCACCTCAAAACAGGACAACACTATCATTCCATCGTGACAAGAAAACAGAGTTTGGTTTAAGATAGAACGTAAGGTCGAATCAAGTTTTTGAAGTTCAGTAGGATTTCAGAAGTGACTTGAAGGACAGCTTGAGGTTGGAATCTTCTGAGGGCGACCCTGGTGATCGCTAGATTCTTGTCTGACCCACTCGAGTGAACCATTGCGAGATTATTCGTTCAACGAGTTGACAATGACAGTTGTTTATTTAATTCCCTAACAAAGACGTGTCTCGTCCAGCGTAGTCACGAAATGCATTTAAATAAAAAATGGCTCGCAAATATTTACAATATTTGAATATTTTAAAGTGATGTCTTATTAATTACATTCCGTTTTTTCAAAATAATTAATAAACCTCCGTTTTAATTTTAATGCTTAAAAAACGTGACATGAAACAAGTAAAATGCAATAACGTGCGAAAAGCCTTCGATCGTAAATACTGTGGGCGCTGAGCTTGTGACCTTAGAACCCAGAAAATAAGAAGAAGAGACGATGCTCCAGCCACTCAATGACCTTGATTAAGGCTACATTTGATGACCTTTTGAGGTAACGGATGCTAGATCTCTGATTGCCAGTAACATCCGCCTCGTCATTGTCAATGTAGCGTGACGTCACTCGTGATGTGATCCCACATGCAGTTCAGTGCAAGTAGCTCGTGTCCGGTTTTATCTGACGCAGTCAAATCGATGAGGAAAAGTTCTCTCAAAAGTTTGAGTAATTCGATTTGTGCCCAAAAATTTGTTGAACGTTATAGTTGGGATTTTCACTGTCAAAAGTATGAATACGAGGTCAGATGATTACGATAATCAGAAATCATATTTTACATATCCTCTGGTAAAATTTACTCGCAATAATTGCAACGAAAGTTGCAAATAAAATTGAGGTGTCAAGTATTTGACGTGTGAACCACGAGGTGGGCTCAAAAACTGTTAAAAATATGCGTGAAATGCGATCGAGCAATACATGGGGGTTAGGGGGACATTCACAAAGATAGAACTCCCTTGCCGAAAGATGAGTTCCATAATGAAAACTGCCTCAGGAGAATTTAAAGAAAAAATCTGGTAAGCTTTCGATGTATTCAAAAAATATTTATGGCCTCAAGTCAAGGCAGCTTTTGAATTAACAAACAGAATTAAAAATAGGTTCCTATTCAAATATATTCTTCTGTCTTCGTTTGTATCTCAATTGTGTATGAATAAGTATAAATAGAGACAGTGTCCTGCAGCTTATGTGGTCGATTTCCAGAAGCATGTGAAGAGGCCTCATGTCCTGACAACATAGACATTTCTCGTCAATGCAGCAACGTCCTCAGACCTTCAAGGGACAGAACAAGATTTGTAACTGTGCTCTGAATGTTGCATCGCCAATTGATGAAAATTTTGAAATTATCGATTGGTTTTTTGACTCTAGACTCTGGAATGTCTGAATAGTCATTATTTTTAACAGGACTCGCTGTAAATGGCCGACTCGTACATGCTCTGCAGGCTTACTTATTTTCAAACAATTTCATTAACTTTTCATGTTTATTGCAATTAATTTTTATAGGTTTGTATGTAAAATAAGAACTGTATATGCGTAGTTATTATACGTTCGTTTTTACAAGTAATTTTGCTGATGGTTAATATTTTGCTTCTGGTACATTAGTGAACAAATCGTAAACGTGGAAAATATTTTATAAATAGTTATTCATTGAATTGAGTTTACTTTGCGTTTTCAGGTGCGACCAACGATATGATTGAAGAAATGCGGTAGATTTTTCCTATATTGTAATAGAGATTAAAAATGTAAACTTGAAACTACTGTATAACGATAACTTTGGCTGCGTTTAAAGTACTGACTGCAGAGGACTTACGGAAATTTTTCACTAAACTGTGAAATCATCAGAACGAGATGAGGCATTGTTTGTGATGTACTTCGTTAAGTTACACAGGGAGTTTCAAGCCCTCATGACATTGACGGAGAAAGACACATCAAATGAAGTATATAACGTAGGTGTGCAGTATTACTGTGTAGTTGTGCGTGTTTTAAATATAATAAAATACAACTTTAATATTGAAATTTAAGGAGACGTTAATACGTTATTTGTGTACAGTAATCGTATTTCTAAGTCTTGATCTGATAAAGACAGAATGGTTTAATACAAATAGCTTATCATTTCATCATTTTATCATTTAATAATGGCTAACTTCCAGTACTCGTGCACGACTGCGGGGTAATTCTTAACTTTATATTTCAGTTGCTAACGTACGGTTTTGTAAGTTTCTCTTTGTATTTTTGAACACACTCCGGTAGACTTTGCTCAGCATTAACAAAATGAGAGAAATTTCTCATATTTACCATGGTAACTTAGTGCATAACTAACAAAATATTTTTGCGAACATTTCTAGCATAATTGTTCAATTTTCAACGAACCATATTACGGAGATACGCTGATGTAGCTGGTAAATGCGTTTCCATGGTATTTGAATGAATGTCTTACAGAAATGAATTTTCATTCTAAGGTATAAACTCTGCGCTGAGTTAGCGAGAACACACGACGCAATGAAATACGGTTTAAGTTTTGAAATTTCATTAACGTGCATGTAGTTTGTTGAGCAGCTAGGCAATACTTGTTTTGCTGTGGTTTTCAAAGAATATTCATTTAACGCAGTCTTCAAATTCAGTGACCACTTCGAATACTACACTCATTGTTTGATGCATAAACTATTTAATTTTATTTAATACAGTATGACTCTTCCTCGAAGAATGAATAAATAAAAAACGTACGTAATAGAGCAAATTTTCCTGCTGCACGATTTAAAACACAAAAAATGCTTCTACCAATCGGCCCAAAATAGTTCAAAGTTCTTAACAATTCTTACTTTTTCTCATATAAGCCTTAATATCTGTGTTTATAATTTCACCACCATTTCTTTGTTCATAAATGTCCTGGCAAGACTCTGCTTGGAAAACCACCAAAAAATTGTCAGTAGTTAAACTTGTAGTTTTATCTTCAAGAAGCAGCATCCACTCACACGCGAGTTTTCGATCAACCTGGCATAAGGGAGTATAAAATGAGCATTTTTTAGTTTTAAACCCCTCTCATAAGAAGCTCACAATTCTTAATTATTCGCAGGTGTTTGCTAGAATGGTACGTGGTAAGCCACAGTCATTGAGCTGCCACAGCGACGGTGTGCGAATCATTGGAACATTAGAGTTGTCTTCGCTGTCAACGCCTGCAAACCGTCAGTCGGAATGCGTGACAAGTTTCGCTCGACCACTGACAAACTTTCATTGTTTGTGAGAATTGCCTGTAAGTTTTCGAAGCGGATGAGGTGTTTTCGAAGCGGATGAGGTGTTTTCGGACCACTGCTTTCCAAATGTAATCACTGGTACCATGTTCTTCTTTCACTTACTGTCATCACTAATGAAACTGTAAAATAAAGTCAACCACTATTACTACAGACAGAGAGAAATTACCATAACGTGGAATAGTATAAGTTCCGAGACTACTAAACAAATTTATTCTTCCAGTCTTAAACCGCTGGAAAGGGAAAAACTATTAAAAGTCATTACCATGAATAAAATTTCAAGCTTATTTATATATGCCATTTTACAATTCTACAGAATAACCCTCCTCTTTAGTACGTTTATTTATCTCTATCTTAAACTTTATTATCCAAACTACCTTGTAACTGAGTTAGCTGTAATTACGAAAGCTATTCAATATATGAAAAAATGAACCAAGTTTTTGTTTTTTTGCTCTAACTACTAAAAGCAGTCTATTTAGCGTATCTTTCCTAAGTTTTATCACAATTAAAGTGTTATTAATTTCACATGTTTATAACGTATTTTATGTTTGATACACTTTTATATGTTTTATAAATTTTATTTTATTTTTGTAATTTCTGACTTTCATCAATAAAACATTTAATTCTAAAAGATGTACAGGTTTGAATCGTTTATTATGCCTATTTCTTTCCAACTGATAATAAAGCAGGATTAGAATAAAGTATTGCGATGTAGATTGCCAGAGCCCGTTTTAAGATATTTTTTAGCTTAGTCCTTGAGCATGTTTTCCGCTTCCTCACCCTCTGTGGTTTTCAATTATAGACGTGAGTTGGAAATGATAAAAAAATGCCCCAAGTTTCTTTTCTATAATATTTTTCAAAATCTTGTTACAACCTGAGCTCCAGCAGCACAGGGAACGAGCTGCTCTCAATTCACAAGTTCTTCCCCAGAGAAAGCTTCTACAGGCGACATCTGTCCAAATTAATCATATTTTGAAAGCAGCAATTTAGCTTCACTTTCTTCTCGTAAGGTTAAGTGCAAAATACGAAGACTAGTTTCAGTAATACCTATTTGAGAGACATCGGTAGAAAAAACTCCATATCCTGGTTTTATTATATACAGTGCCTTGTTTTCATGGTAAGGGATCTACGAAATCTAAATTATAAATCTGTCTCTTCTCGTAAGAGTGACTTAAAATCAACAAAATGAAAGCAAATTGATATTTCTTTGTAAAGAATTTATCCGTGTTTTTAATATCATAAGCATTCTGTCGAATTTGTTATACATATTTAAGAAGGAAGTTGGGAACACTGCCCTTGTGATCAATTCAGTAGACGTGGTTTTTCATCGAACTGATTTTGTAACTGATCTCGTTTTGAAAGTTGATAACTCCATATTCAAATGGTTCTCATCTGAAAAAATGGCAAGTAGGACTAAACCAATTCTGATAAATTTTACCACATTGACGAGCGAAGGTTAGTAATCATGATAACGAATATAAACATTTGATTCACATTTACAACTGAAGAAATATATGACAAAATTAAATGTAAGGGGTGTTGTTTTGATATGAATATCATCATAAAAGTGATATAAGTGTATACAAGATTTCCATTTATTTATTTAATTATTTTGCTGGTCACAAGTCGAATCATTTCACTATCAGACGGTGCAAAATCCACAATTGATGACAATCATAGCTTATCGTTACCTATAAATTCACTCTGTATTTAGTTAACACATACGTAGAAAATGTCTCAGTCTGTGGTAGTAGTTCTTACGTTAACTTTATGGTGAAAAATCAAATTTTCAAACTAGAGACGGGTAATTACTTCATATCGACGTTAATGTAAAAATTCAGCTTGAGAATTTACCCATTTCTTATTTTAATTTGTTAACAAATGCCCATATCTTTCGTAAACAAATTATTGCAATATTATTTGCAGATGAGATTGTTGCTTAATATCCTCAATTATTTACAATGCATAAATGATCGTTGCGTGTGGGCATTGCACACTCAGTTGAGTAATAAGTGTAATTGTTCATTCAGCCTTAAGACTCACACTCATCATCTTCTTGGTGTGTGTAGCCATGCTAAATTTAACGGTGTTACTTCCAGATTTAAAATGCAGAGTGCAACTCGACAAAATTTGTGCTATTTTATCACGAGTACATTTAGAATTAGCGTACTCGTACAAGCAATTCTCTCTGATAAACAAAGCTATAAAGTTTATGACGAGAGGCTCTCATTAACTTGCTAGATAACGGCCTCTTTTACTTTCTATCTTGAACTTGAAGGCAAATAATGACTAAGAGTATTACTGTCCTAGTTATTAAAGGAGTGACGGAAGAGGTCCTAGGAATGTGCAATCTGATGAATAAAGCAGCACCATTTTTACTATTATAAGCATCACTGTATCACAAATACACATTTCTCAAGTTTATGTTGCATGTTAATTAAATGAATGCTAAGTAATGATATCTAGTATTGAACCACAGTAGTATGTTACATAAACTATCAATTCATGAGGATATGTTTGTAATTTTTTCAAATTTGTATATGGTAAAGAAAAGTTTTAATTCTTCTAAAGAATTAAAAAGAAAAGTTCTAAAAGTTCCAGAAACATCGATTGATCAATTGGAATTCTCATGGTTTGTCGGAGTGCAAGCGCTTTTCTAAATAAAGGCGTATTTTATCGCTTCTGCATCCGCAATGCTCCCGCCAAACCTGACATTACTTTCACTGTATTGACATAACTGAGTTTCCAGGAAGTGCACGCCACAATCACATGCTCGCTCTCAGACCAAACTTCCGGTCCTTGTCAAACATTGACCAGATTACGACTCAATTCGTGAGAGCAGTTACCAAATAGTCAGACAAGAAACTTATCGTCGGTGCAATTTCTACCACAAACAGCATTTTCACTCACGGAGAGAAGTTGTTGTTGTCAACATTAATTTTTAATGTAAATCAGGGTGACATCAGCGAAAGTTTATAACGAAATAAACCAATCAAGTTGTTGTAATCTGAGGATTGAAAAACAATTGAAACCGCACTTCAGTGTCTTCTTATATATGTTTTTTTATTAGTTTTGAGTTGCGCTTTTGATTTGACATCGAAAAAGTCTGCGAAAATATACATTATTAGCGTAAATGAGCACACATTACAAAAATATGAACATGGAGCCAAGTTTTCAACTTCGACCATAATATGCGAGTTATGATCTCTCGGAATAATGACTTTAAGTAAGTCATGTCAGTATTAACCCGTAAATTAATGAATAAAAAATTACTAGTTACACTGACTGATTCAAGCGACGCGTCATCTCAAGAGTTGGATGCAGCAATTCTATCAGCACTAATATTAAGAAGTCTCGTACGCTTTAATGTCTACCGTCACTTCATCAACAGCAGCAAAATTTAATTGAGGCCTTCATTATAAAAGTGAGGATGCAACAGCTCACGTGTAACTGTTTACTCTGATCTTGACCTTTGCTGAGTAATTCCACAGTTTCTGTAAGGGCACTTTGCTTCACTGCATCGTAGCTTCGGCAGATGTCTCCCGTAGTGACGAAAATCTTCGTAATTTCAATCCAAAATATATTGAAATGACATGGTATCGCTATTAAATTGTCAATGTAATATGATTTAATTTTCAGGCAATGAATCATTTTAGTTTAAATCTTCATCATTGTAAAAAGTGTTGATAAAAGTCTTTCTGATACCTGAGAGTGTTACTTGCTGATGACCACATTCCTTTTCTATTTCTCTGATCAAAATACTTGAAATACAGTAAATGTTATTTGTAATTTCTTACTCGCACTCCAGCGATCCATAGTTGAAGATTATTATGGTACTAATTTGATTGGTAAATCCACGAATGTTGCAATCTTGTTAATAAATTTGATAGGTAAACCTTTATTCATAACCGTCTTAACATTTCTTACAGCACTGTCTCGTTCTCACGCTAATGCTGACGCTCACCGTCACACAATAGCTTGAGTTACGAAAACTCAGCTTCGCGGGGCAATGTTTAAGTATTGAATTGTTAGCTGGCCTCATGCAACCTTTGGAAAAATTGCCAGTCTTTACTTTCAGGTCTAGCGTTGTCAGTGAAAATAGTCTGCGTGTTTCTACAGTTTTTCTAAAGAAATTTGATTACAAGATTAACTACTTTTGACAGTGCCGCGGTCAGTTAAACCTCTCTGCTACTACAATAGTTCATGAGTTTTTTTTAAACATTATTATTATTATTACTGATGATAACAAACACTGGTAATATTGGTTTCCAGTTACAAGTATGATAGCTACATTTTTCATGCCTCATCATTACAGTTATTTTTTAAAGTTCAGTTTACAATACGAATGATTGCTGACATAACAGATAATTCGACTATGTCATTTGACGATCTTTCTACATCATGAATTATTCCCTGCAAATCCACTTGTTCCCTCACTTTCCTCTGAATCCTTTTCCTCTGACGAACTTTGGTAGAAAGATGAGTTTCTAAAGTGTTCAATACCTTCTTACACCTGCTTCTGTGTTACGAAATCCGTAGTTACAAGAAAAATATCTTTTCTTACATAATACAAGTTGACATAGTCTCTATAGAACAGAATATAGCAACAGCAACGAACCGTTTGGTTCATTCTTGGGCTGCTACCCCAGTCCACTGCCATCTAAAGTAAATGCATCAATCACGCACATACATTTCAATCACAGACAGACATTTTAGTCACGCACATGTACTACCATCATATACTGGTCCCATGAGTTAGGGACATACAATCAGTATGTTATACTACCGGAAGCTTCCTTATCCAATATTTTTCTAGATGATTTTTGAATGTGTTCACAGAGCCAGTACAAAATATATTTGTGGGCAACTGGTTCTAGGTTCAGGTGGACAATTTGAACTGGAAAGAAATTTAATGCCTGGGATGCCTTCAAGTTTCTTATTATTAGTTTTTGGCCGTTATTTCTACTTCACCTGTTATCGTGATCTCTCCATGTACAAATATAGTAATGGAAACTAGTATCAACGTAATTGTTTCAAAAGAAAACAACTAGAAATCGGGATTATCTTGTCCTAGCTGCTTCTATTTCGGATTTTGTTTCCATTTGGTCAAGTTTTGTTTTAATGATAAAGATTCAGAAGGCATGAATTGAAGGATCGTAGTTCACCATATTACAATTCACATTAAAAGTGGGACTTTGCAACTTTATCACGTTACAAATTTTCACGTTATGAGTACAGTATTCGTATTTGAGATAACAGTTTTACTTAACCTGAATTCATTTCTCGTACAATAAGTGTTATTACTCCATATCTCATATCTATTGAAAATTAATATAACACTCATAATGTCTAGCGTTCAGCTTTCATTCAGCTGTTACGATTACCATGTATTGCATTATATGTTGATAACCGGTGTCAGTTTCATGAGGACATACCTGCACTTCTGCCCGCCCCCACATTCCGTCCCTGTGCTCTGCGAAACAATTCTTCAGAAGTTCCACGTCTCGCCAAGTCAAGGACGACGCGTCAATCTGCACTTCATCTTTGGTGGCACTCAAAAGTGAGCTCTATTGTTTGCGAATTTCCTATCGTATGTGCAATTTTAAGGCAATTATTATAATTTTCGGGAACTTGCCAGAACAATTCAAGGTGGATGCATTGTCACAGAAAGCCTCAATAATCAAAAGTGCAGCGACGATTGGTTTTCCCTCAGAAGGCATTTATCAGATCATGACGATTAATTATTTTTCTTTTATTTGTATAATTCAGAAATACCATACTGATAAAATGTAGAAATTAGGTGAAAGGCACTCTTCATCAATACAAGAATATCATTTATTGATATCATACCAAATCTATGCGTTATTGTTATAATGTAGAAGGGATACTTCCTCGTATAATGTTGAAATACATTCTTCCACAGTTTTCAAGAGCATGCAAGTAGACCAACCAGGTTGTGAAGACACTTTTTCTGCGAGCTTTGTTAAGCAATCAGTGCAGGGTGAGGAGCTCAGGCCTTGACTGGTGAAGCTGTGCTGCTTGAGAGCGAGGACAGGTATCGTCCAAACGCGAGTGTTCCGTGCGCCTCATCTGCTGCTCATGCGTGACAGCCCACCATCTTCCTGTGTGGCTCCGTGCCTCAATGCAACTCAAAACCAACTCCAATCAAATTTTAGGTCGCGTTTATGCATCTTTAAAAACTTCGCCTCCAGCTCCTTCGTGATACTCTAAAGGTTTTGCCAGAACACAGAACCGGGCTGTGCTGAAAATTAACGCGCTGAACATTTATTCTTCTCTCAAAAGCCTCTTCTATGAGTTTTTTAATAAGTCTGCGTGAGATCTTTACGTATATCAAAGCAGCTGAGCCGTGTAAAAAATCCACCAGGCTTCAAAATTCTTCGATTACTAACGTTTGTGTAAAAAATTCTAAAAATATTCCTACAAAACTTCGAACAAGTATATTTTTAGAACACAAAGGTCCTGCTAAAACTGAACGTCACAGACAATCAACCAGTTGGAAATTAACTCTTTAATATTTCAAGCCAACGCTGGCCCAATGAATTACACAACAAAATTTTTTCTTACTGCCTCAACAATTTCATTATTTCGCTTCTCACGATGGGTTTCGATGCTGTAAGAAGTTTATCCAAAGCCTGCTGAGCTTTTACTACAATAATCGTTCCCTTAGCAAGCAATTACAGTGCTCAGTTCTTTCAGTTTGTATTGCTTATTAAACGTGAAGGTCATTTCTATTAGTTATTCAAGATTAATATTGGGTGCGTTTGCTTATGATTAATTTACTCACAGTGTTGTGATGCTCCTCAGGTTGCACTCAGCCACTCAGGAGAGTCGACATCAGTGAATGGGCCTGGAAATAAAGATTTATTATTGATGCCAGGTCATTTTTTGCCAGCTGGGAGCATGAAATGTAGCTGTTCCTGCGCATATTTTTTTACTTCTACTTGTTTGCAATTATAGTTTTTATTAGAGATCATTTTCCAGTGCACTAAAATGTGTGTGTCGCAAATAAAGTTCCTAAGTCTGTCAAATGGAATCTTAAAGCTCGTCATTAGAATTTTCAACTTCCACTGCAGAACAAAGTCCATTAATACGAAACTCACTTCTGAAGTGTTCAGTTATATTCTTGAATTCGCTGATAGCACAATAAATTGAGATGACTATGTCAATAAAGTAATTACGATACTCATTAAAACGTTAATTTTATTAAAAGTCGATTTTAATTTGTCTGCGACGTCGAAGTTAATTTATAAGTTAAGCCAGCATTTAATTCTCCAGCTGCGAAGTTCTTGTGATCTCTGCTCATGCAAAGAAACAGTTCGCATCAGTTCTCTGTATTTATGGAATCTTTTAAAGCTCTGACCTGACCTCAGAGTTCGTCATAAGTGGAGAACTACTAAACGGAAAAGGTTACAACAAGTTTCAGATTTTCCTGTTTTTACTTCGCCGAACGTTGGCTGAAGAACATTCAAAACATCTGTTCGACAATACAGATCTCAGATAATGAATCAACTTTGCATTTAGCTGCATGTTGGCTTAACACATCTCAGTTTGGAATTCGATTTGAAATATTCGTGAACCGAATTTTCATTGAAGTTGCGAGATCACACTAAATTGATTTTTTTCATGTGCTGCTTGAACAGCTGAATTTTCTTTATGGTGTCGCTCATGACTATTTTACCTCGTTCATGGTGTAGGTACATAGTTCCAAATTGGCAGCCCAGAAAATGTCAGTCATACAACTGTTATGCAAAATCCCTGCCTGAATTTAGTGCTAATCCAATTGTCCAATTGAAGCTCCCCGTCAGTTTTCCAGCTACAAGGGGCTCACGAGTTTTTATCATTCCATTCTACTGAAGACGCTGGAAATCTTCCATGAATGGCGAAAATGACTGGAACTAAATATCAATGGATCGCCCTCTTGAGAATGAGGTTCGTTCAAGGTTGTAAAAAGTTTTTGGTCGCCTATGAGCCATGATGTGAGTGCAACCAAGTCTCGTAGCGAGGGGGTCAGAGCCCCCAGGTCGCGTGCCCCATGCTAGGCAGAGTTGCAACACTCCTCTGCTTGGGAGATGTTCTGCTGAAGGTGTGATGCGTGACTCCTCGGTCACCGTCTGTAGCTTGGGACCAGCCTTGCGTTCAGGGTTTCTTAGCAAGCTACGGCAGAGCTTTGTCATAGCAGGCTTGTACCTTCTACGATATTAGTAAACAGGTAGTTTTACTTAGAAAATTTGCATCAATTACAGTCACGTTTCAAAGCCTCTTATGGTACAGCGATGGAAAAGTAGATATTTTCGGTAAATTTTTTTAGAAAATTATATTTGCTATCGTGCCTTACAGCTGAAAAATAGATCAAAATATAATCGATAGGTTTTGATATTCATTTTGCTTTATAGCCAGAATAATATATTTGGTCATCCAACGCACATGAAACAAAATTCCCAAACTTCTGACCGGACCTGCAAAGCTGGTGGTGAAGAACTCGGCGTTCAATCTAGGGTAGCCTAAATTTTTGAGTGATATTTTTTTCAATTGGCTTTGCACTTGACCTTGTCTCGGTCATATAAATGAGCTTTCACTTTTCAGAAAAAAAACTCCTGTGCAATCATGAAAATAAAAATTCTTGTACAATGATTTGTTAATGATTACTGTATTTTTGCAAACGTTTTCGGTTCAGTCTTAACCGTAATTAGCTGGTACGGATCACGCAGAAATGCAGCACAGCGACAGCAGCGTCAAATGCAGCGTTCACGTGCACCTGCCATAAGCTGAACTGTCAATTAGACTTATGTACTGAATTGTCATACACTGGACTGCCATGTTCTGGATTGTGATGCAATGGACTGTCATGTACTGGACTATCACGCGGACATGTCTGCCACAGACATCCTTATATACACAATACACAACAATGCTACACAGACTCCTCGTTCAAATAAGGAGCAGCTGGAGACGTGTGAATGGTTATCCGGTCATCAGACGTTAAGGCGGACGAGCGCCATATGGCATGTGTGAACTATAGTGGTTAGCTCAAGGAGACAGACACTCCATCGTAATTGGGGTCACAATTTTTGTCATTAGACTTGGGGGTGAAGAACGAATGAACGTTGCTTAATAATACATGAATTACTAGAGAAAGAGTTAAAATGAGCTCTATTTTTCACAAAATGTTGTTCAAGTTTTTATATTGTTCTTGTTTTTGTGCATTCGCCTTTCAAATTTTGAAATAAATTCCCAAAAGTGCATTATATCACGATTTGAATAAAGCGGTTTTGGTTGACCTCGTGGCATTTTTTAAAACTTTAGTCGAGTGTGCCGACACAAACTGCCGCTTCCTGATGCGAGTTACGCATTTAATACAAGTGTTGTTAAGCAATGCAAGCCAATCTTTCGTCAGAATTACTACTATAATTTGGAAATTCCGTAGAACCTTCAAAAGTTGTGAAACACAATTTTAGGAGCCGAAGCAGTTCATCAAACTATTTCTATCCATATTTACTCTTTTGTCCGGACATACATAGAAGAAACGAGAATAATGGTTCACCAAGATAATACAAAATAAAAGTCTGTTGTATCATGAATTACAGACTTTTAACTTATTGGGCGTTATCAATTTAATCACCAGTTAGTCAAATCAAGAGATAAACTTGAATGCCTAACAACAAAGATTTCCCTCATAGATAAAATATGAAATACAACAAATAGGTTTGTTTCTTATTGGTCTTCTCTGCCCATGATGGCACAAACACCACTCTTTCGCCCGAACCTTATTTGCGATGGTAGTTACCTTGCTTTAGGCTTTGGATAGCAGAAGCCGTGTTCGTTCTGTCTCCCGAAGTGTCATTTATTGTTGCGGTGAAGGGTCAATTGACTCATGTCTAGCACCTGTCACAAGAAAGTGACAGTTCTGCTCGTCTCGTTCAGTGAGCTGAGTATTTATACTTAACCTAAAAATTTCTTTAAGGAAGTGATTCATTTGGTAACTTACGCAGTTCTTTTCGCATTATTTGACAATGTAAGAAAATAAATCTATAGGAAAGTGCCGGTACAAAATTTTTCAAACAGTAGGATACGATATGAGTAAAAAATTTGGTATCCTTTAACACAAACATATTAATAAACTGTTCATACTGATGATTCAAGTAACTGTCGCAGTAACTACACATTGTCCTTAATACCAGGTATTAGGACGTCATATTCTACGAATAAATTAAGGCCTGTGCGAGAATAATCACGTGTAAACTGAAACGGAACAAACAAGAAAGATTTCTATTTTTTTTCTTCATGTTTAGTTTAAAACAAACAAGTCAGTGTTTTTTCTACCGAGCGTTAGCTTAAATATTCCAAAATTGACAAGAGTGTGCAAAACACACTGATGACTCGCTCGTGGCTGCAACGGTCGATTAGGTAGGGTCGTGGAAATCGATTAGAGGAAACTGGGACCTTCCGTCTCCTACAGAACCATACTCTACAATTACAACTACTCTTTTCTTTATATGAATACACTAGTACAGTTAATCTTCTTCATAGAAACACACTCACTATTACTATTGCTCTTCCTCACTGGAGCACACTCCACTATTACTATTGCTCTTCCTCACTGGAGCACACTCCACTATTACTATTACTCTTCCTCACTGGAGCACACTCCACTATTACTATTACTCTTCTTCACTGGAGCACACTTTACTACCACTATTACTCTTCCTCATAGGAACAAATTTACAATTACAGACTATCTTCTACATTGGGTGAAAATGCCAGGATATTTTCCATTATCTCACACTTAAGGCAGTGGTATGGACACTCTTCAGTTTTAAATCTTGAGGAATTGAGGTGAGATTATAATAATTATCTGACAAGAATGTTGATATGAATATATTTTAAACATACATTCTAATTTTAGTTATATGATACATATTGAGGATCATTTCATAAAAATCAACTAGCAACTAGAATTCAGCCGCATCTGTATGCATGAACCCTGAAAATTATGGCACAAAGTTTTTAAGAAAACAATTCAAATAGGAGTATTCTTCTCAGTAAAATTTTACTGATTCTTTAAGCAGACTTTTAAAGTTATTTTTACTATCTCCATTCCCAGACTTGAATGAAATTTCGTTGATCATCGAGTTCAATCAGTGGAGATCAATATCAGGTTTGTATGTTAATTACTTGTCAAAACTAACGCTGTACGCTTGAACTTATAGTTCTTAACTTGTCTTACTTGCTGAACTCGAGGAATTAACATAAAATTGTATTCAATTTATATAAAGTGTTATTGCTTCTACACATCTGTGAAATCACGTCTCCAATACGTATTGACTATGCTAATATTTTATAAAGCCCATATAAAGAAACATTTATTCGTGAAAAAACTAGTTTTCCTCCACACCTTGAAACTATACGCGAAACCCTAGAAGATTGAGTGTGCAAATAATGAAGGAAAGCAAATTTTTAAATCATAAACAAGTAACTCAATAAATATTGAAGTATACCTTTGAACACTCATGATACCCATAAAATTTTGCAGTATGCTTCATGCTAACATAGACACACATAAGTTGGTTAACCTCAATAGTTACTGCAAGCAAGCATAGCCAACGAAATCTAGACCGCCGGCCTGTAAATCACTTGATGCGGAAGACCACTCACTTTCACTTCAAACATTTGGTCACAAGAGCAAAGCCAGCTCTCCCAACCCTTCTTCTTCCGACCCTGTTACCCGCATACCAACGCTCCTTGCTCCAGCGACCGCCTTACATAACAAGCAAGAACACAAGCTAGCTCACGGTATGGCGGCCAGTCTCTCTCGCTTACATGGCACTAGACGCTGCTTATGGAGTCACAGTGAAGTGAAGTTCTCTTCAGAGTAACAAGAGGGCTGAGTATACTCCTCAATTAGATAAATTTCCATCTCACTTGGGAAAAGAAATAAAAAATAAACTTTATATCCAATAGAGTATACAGTACATATACATTGGTATAATGTATAATATAATAATAATATAATGATGGCATAATATTTTTGAGAGTCTGGTAGTTACGGGAGTGAGTACACCCTACTATCATAAAACAGGTTCTGGTTCGCTTCCTGCTCTGGAAAACTAAGAAGCCTGAATAACAATTTCATATAATTTTCCTAATGTGCAATGAACTGCTATAGTATGATATTTCAAAGGATTGATTCTGCAAAAGAGTTAAGAATAACGCCTAAAAAATTATCTGGAGGCATTGTAAACTCAATATGAAAAAAGAAAATTCAATTTCTTGTTAACAAAATGTGTTTAAGGAGTTGGTGTTCTTGTCATCTTTTCAAAAGCCTTAGTCCGTCTAGGAATAGATTCATACGATCTTTAAACTTCATGAAAAGGAACCTTCATCTAGTCTTCAAGTAAAATTTGTCCTAGCTCTTCGGTGGAGTTCACTTCAAAATAATTGTACATTGAATCTCATAATTATCGAGGTCTGTGAATTATTTCAATGTCCTTTTGTCTCTTACGTACATATTTGTCACTATATGAGCTATATATTTATCTGCTAATCGTAATCAAGGACAGACATTCACATCGGATATGTTGAAATTTTAACTTGATAACGTAAATTATTCAATTACTATCATCATTTCTATTCATTCGATTTTGTTTCCTTCAGGCACTGTCGCGTGATGACGCGGCAGGGTTCTAAAAATAAATAAAATTTGATCTGTTACATCCAGGCAAATAAACGTTGCTGCACTGAATGATTGTGCAAAAATGTCAGAGCTATCGCTTATTAAATGGAAACTTGTCATTCAAGAATTTCTGTCAAGCGACTGACAATTTATCAGCTGAAATATTTCACAATGTTGTGTAATTTTGATAAAGCATGAACATTATTATCAAAGTCTGCTATCAATAACATTAGTGCTCAGAATATGTATGGCAAGTATGCAGGTATGACTACTAGGAAAGATAAGAATAAAGATTTATTTTTTTACTTTTTGATAAGTTCAGTTTAAGATTAATAGGCTGAAATAAGTACAGGTTTGGATGCCCATGGGAGTTTATACATAATAAATTTGATTGATCTTCAACTGCATGTCATCCAGCGCTGAGAAAATTTTAATCCACCTTCAATTTATCGCCTGGTTTCCAGATTCAGCTTCGCCATTATGAGATCTTCAACAACATTAAATTAAATTACCTAGAATTAGGCAATGAAAAAATATCCAAACATACATTACAGGCTTTAGAGAATAACTTCACGTAGTCAGAGCACATCACAGTCGTGATATTGCAGAACATTGGTCACATGGTGAGTCGAGTACAATAATGTAAGTGTAAAAATGTTGAACGCAACTAACAATGTCGAAAGCAGATCTTAATTACAATATGAGGGGTGGACAGAACCCACAAGTTCAACTGTCCTTTCGATGTTACTGAGTGAAGATATATATACATATATATATATATATATATATATATATATATATATATATATATATATATATATATATATATATATATATTTAAAACAAATATACTGAAAGTGCAGTCCATACAACTTAATATTTACTTTACGATTCAATTATCGAATTTAACGATCATATTTTTGCATGCCGATTAGTGAAGGATAACTCGCACAAAGTTTAGTTTGAAGTGCATTAAATCTGCCACAGGAAACGTGAGTTGATCTCCTGTTTTGTGCGCTCGAAAATGCGTTACCAGATGGATTGACCAGGTTAGAGAATTATTTCCATTAGAGTTTTTATTTGCCTTTCATCTCCAAGTTACTATCTACGATGAGAAACTGGACCGAGATCCGTTTTGGCTTGTCATACTTTTCGCTGCATTAACTGTCGATCAGGTAGCCCTGTCAAACCAGCACGTTCACTTTCACAGATTGCGTTCATTTCACAAAGTTAATTGACATTATTAAATTCTCTGTCCCTGTAGCTCACCCGTCTGCGTGACGTGAAAGGGAAAACGAGTGCGATCAGTGAGAGTTCGTGAAATTTCCCTAAGTTTTAGTGATTAGCACTCGTGACAGTCCGGATAACTGCCCCGGAACGATGTTCACGCTTCGATATCTAACGCCACACGCCAAAGATGTCGTGACTACTGATTAGCGAAACTTTTAACTCATCATGACAGTAGAAGTTTAATTCGTATGCAATGTGCGTAATACGGACTGTGTATTAGTTTGATAATTCCCGCTTACATTTGTTCCATAAAATTGCTGCAACTTAGAGCCAATGATCCAAACAGAGGATGTTGGCGCTCGTGTTTTGATTATTTCATGTAAATAATGAAGCTCAAGCAGTTGGGGTAATGGCCCCCCGTATTCAGCTAATTTTCGTGATTTAGTCCAGCATTTATTTTAGGAAGTAGAATTCAATTTCTTTTTTTTTGATAAATTAGTTTGGGATTTGGAGAAATTGATGGAAAAAACAGTTTCCACACATTTCTTTATAAAATCAACAGTTTTTCGATTAAATTCAACTTCCAAGCACCCTCCATGTTGAAACACACCCAGTTAATACCAATTGTACATAGATAAGAAAAAATCCTTGAAATCGTACGCATTTCATGGGGAATAATTGTTTAGAAAATATATTGTACATCTACCACAACCGAAAGATAATTGCTGGATGAACACATCTGGTAACTAGTGCTTCCGTTCGTCGGAAGTCAACTTTTTCCTGTGTTTCTTTGTGTTATAACTTATTTTTTCATCCACCGCGTACTTCTCTCATTCCTGCACATAATACAAAAGCTTTGACGCTCAGTTTCGAGACCCAAAAGTATTCAATACTATTGAAGGCATCAACATACATTGAGGTAAAATTTGACTTGAGTTGAATTAACAATGGGAAAACTTAAAACAAGCATAACAGGAGACTTACATTGAAGGAATATTATCAGTACGTCCACACAAAGAATTTTTTATCGCTCAGCGGAATGGTTTCTCACGCTTGACGTTGCAGTTATTTCTCCTCCTCTTTTTATAGTTCCAGAACTGAGATATTTCTACAAAGTCCAGAAGATCTTCCCAACAATAGCGACGCTTTGCTCTGTGTTGATATTGTAACGTTATTGATATCAGTGACTGTTCCTCTGACAGAAATCTAAAAACATCGACTATGCCACGAGGATATAAAAAAACAGTTCTATGTTGCATCCACCGAGTATACAAAAGCTGTCAATGTCCATATCAGTTTTAATGTAAAACAACTTGTAGGAAACAAGTCTTTTTATTCATCAATGTTGAACTGGAACATGAGAAACTTAAATTCTTTCGATACAAAATATCTTTTGATGTCATTATACCGAAAACAAACCAAAATAACATTTCTTTCAGCAATTGTGATCAGTGACACTCTTAAGAATTTATGAAACGTATCAGAGATAGAATTTAAACCAAGGTGTAAATAGAGACTCGGTTATAAATTAACTCATAGTATGTGTGTTAATATCCATGCATTTAATAGATATTCGAAGCATCATAGGTTCATAATCAAGAGTATGTGGGCTGTATAGACGGATCACTTAACGTCATAATTGTTCATCGGGCAGGTCAGTACCTTCAATTTTCCTGGTGTTTCAGCATAAAAAAGCATTGCACCAATAATTTTTAGAGCCAAAATTTCAATGAAACATTTAGTGCATACAGATATATCAACACAAATAATTTATTTCTGTCGTGCTTTAGGCGATATGTTTCTGTGTAAAAAGATTGTCAATATTTTGGTTAATCCGTTGTGAGAAACATGAGTTCTTTTCCCCTTTTCTGTTTACTGTTTCGTAGCTAAATATGAGCTTAACCTTAAAACGCTCATATTATCATATTAAATTCTTGATTCTTCTCTTACGTCACCATTTTGTAATTTACGATACAGAATATTTCCTAATTAAATTTGTTTTTCACTACTGTTACGTAGTAATGAGATCGTTACACAGCTTAAAAGAGTGATCCAAAAAAGGAAAAACAGAAAATATTTAATTCGCTTGTGATTACTTCCAATTAATGTAAAAACGAGTGTTGAGTTTCATGGTATTTACCATCAAATTCTATTGTCTTCACGCTCCATTCCGGTGCTACGTTCTTTAATTGTGCATAGTGCTCTGAAATACTTGTAAGGTCGCACTCCAGTTTCCGGTAAACTTGAGAGCATTATCGCACCAGTCGGTCGGAACTTCAACGTATTGTTGTAAAAAACAGGCGTTCTGCTACAACCCTTAGCATGTGTGGCCCAAAGAGCGCTGACTTTTGTAGCCAAGGACTCTGCACTGTTCTATTGTGGGGAATGTCGAACTGCGGCTGTTCTGCTCAGAAATTCGTAATATCACTCTCTTATCTGCCCGTGGACTGGTCTTTGCAGCGGTAACGGGTGCTTAGAGTTGCGAGAAGCACAATATCGAAAATAAAAAATATCATATTAGAGTAGTCGTGACATGTTATGGGTTTGTAAGTCTTCTTAGCGTTGAAGAGAAGTGTAGTAATCAAATTTTATCAACCGACGAAGGAATGAAAATTTGAGACAACGATGTATGGGATTTGGTGTCCTAGAGCTTCGCTGAATATTCCTAATTTTATGTCCGATGAGTTATAGAAAATGCTTAATTAAACATGGATAAATTCTACTTGCATAGCTCTAAAAGCAGTTGTTTTGTAGCCAATCTTGAAAGCCAAATCAAACAATAAGTCTTTGTTACAAAGAAAATTATCTTTGCACCATGGCATGTCATTACAATACATTTACTCTAAGACACCTTATAAAAAAATGCTACAAAATGCACTTAGGAAACTCTTAGGTGAGCTTTATCTCATTCCCTTTGGAATTTCACTCGTGAAATATTCCTGTGCATTAAATACAAGAACATGAGGTGAAGTTAGGTACAATAGAATATGGTAACAGGAACGAGCTGTTTGGTTCATTTACGAGTTGCCACCCAAGTCTCATGCCTTGTGGAGACTGTAGCAGACTCAATTAACAGTAGACTCAAGGTAAGTTTAATGTTTTGTGTTTATTGATCCTTTGAGATAAGACGGAACTACAAGCCTTAAGCTCAGGGTTAGAAGATCAGACAATTCATTGGAAAAAGAATCTGCTGCGTAGTACAGCACTTGAATTTTGTTCCAACGCACGTGTATATTTCAGACATTTTCGTTACGTAACAGTGCAGAGTTTATTCCCTAAATTACCACTAATACATTCAATGAACTATTGGAGAGTTAAGATGTGAATGAATAAGACTTTAAAAAATAGTTATATATGCTATTAAAACACTAATTTTTAAAGAATTATTGAGTGATTAAATAGTTCGCTGTGCATATGGGTTTATTATTTTATACTGAGAACAATTTCTAGAATGCGACTACGGTGCTAAAATGCTCCTGCAAACATAATGACTCACTCATCAGAGGAAAGCCAAACTGGAATTAGTTCAACTGTTGGACAAACACAAATCGCTTGGCATTTAATTTTCAACTTTTTGGTACTAATAAGATAACATGAAGAGACCACCCACCTCAAAATACATCTTTCAATTAAACTGTTACAGTTTTTATTAAGCTGATAAGTTGTCTAATCAATCAAATGGTAACAGTCTTCGTCACGTTGAAAAATTTTCCAATTGATTTTCAATAATGTAATAATAAGACTTTCGGTATGAATGCTTCCGTTGAACTAAATGATACTGAAGAGTACATCGGAAGTTTTCAAAACGCTTTTTTGTTCGTCTTGACATCATCCCCGTACCTCCTACGTGATATTGTATACCGTTTCCCCCACTATTACAACACCTACGAGTAACCCTGCAAACCCATATCGGCCAACTCTTTGAACTAATGTTAGGATCTTATCCTTGAATGCATATTAACTAGTGAAAGTAAGTACATACCTCGATCCAAGCAAGGGAATCTATTTGGGTACACCGAGCATAAACAGATCGAGTGCCTTTATTGACAGTCATTCATCAAGATATGTTTTTGTCTCACGTATCTTTGCCTCGTTACATCACCAGCAGGCTCAGCTTAGCAAAAACAAGAAGCTTAGCTGACGAGACACAGCAGACGGAAGGTGCAGTCGTTTAAAAGACGCCAAAACACTTCGTAGTATCTGTTGCCACAGTCATATTGACTTTGCTACCATATCTTTTTTTTGGATATCTAACAATACCCATCTATTATTATACAATCTAATTCAATAATGCGATGATCATTAGTATATATGGTTAACGGTTACAAGTTGGAAATATATTTCTATGTATAGATATTTTTCTGTGAACAGTACTGAATTTTTAGGCAAGACTGTGTGGTTAGTTAGTTCAGTCCATCCTTTATTTTATGTAACTCTAAATCAGTTTCTATCCCTATTCTTGTTATGCATTCAAAAAAACTCAAAAATTAATTCCAAGGAGAAATAAATTCCCGAACTTTTTCTGTTAATTGTTTAAAGAAGGATAGGTATGATACTTGCTGCACTATGTTCTAGCGAACGAGTGCCGGTTGACATATCATCCAAAGTTTCAGTTTCACATAGTGTGAATATCGCACGACATGGTGCAAATTATTGCCCTAGGCAGAATAAACTCACGCACATTGACACACGACATCAACGCTTCAGTATGCCAGTCCGTAGAATTGATTGATAGCCATAATGAAACTGAGGTCACAGGCGCCACACATGTACATAAGAATGAGATGAATTTGAGTGCAGAGGCGTAGACGACAGGAGGCCAACTCTTGCGTAAGGGTACGCACGAAAGTATGTTCGTATACAAATTAGGCTCGGGCATTGAGAATTTAGTGACAGTTTGTCCCTCACTCAAATGCCAATTGTGTAAAGAGTTCGATTGCAAGACACCTCGTAAGCCACTTCTCTATCAACACCGGAGTGCAAATAAATGTCTATTGTAAATACAACTTGATCAATAATGAATATTTTTTTGGTTTAGGGGATGGCCTAGTAAAGCCAAGAGACCGAATTAAATATGGAGTGCTTAGAGTACTGTAAAGTATTTTGTATTCCGAAGTTATTGAAAAAGTTTAGCATGTAAAATAAATTTTCTTACCTGATGGAACCAGCATATCACTGTAAACGTGTTAAAAAATTAATAGAAATGCAGTATTTGGAATACTTAAAAATGATGAAACCGCTACCGTTTTTTCTTTATAAATGCATAAATTTCTCTCTTTCTACATGTTTTTGACACGTGTGCAAGTACTGAAATGTACCTATTTGAGCATCACAGCTGCTGCTCAAGAGCTACGGCGGCGGCGCAAATTTCACCCGCCAGCGGCAACCGCCAGCTTTCCCCGTGCGCTGCAGCCGCGCTCGTCGTGCTAGCGCACACTAAACAGACACAAGCGCAGCAGCGGCGGTGGTACAAGGCTTAATTATGTGTTTATGACTGTGTTTTGACTGTTTTATTATTTTAGTAGGTATGAACTAATTCAAGATTCAGAACACAATTAATAATAAAATAAGCTTAACTATGAGAAATTTTACAATCCTACCTAAATTGGTTAGAACTTGCTTTTAGTTTTTGTACTGGACATGCGTAAAAAATTTGCAATTCTATTTCGATTCATCGAAATCCCTAAATTACTCCATCAGAGCGATTAGCAGCCATTATTATGATTCTGGTCTTGTCATTTGATCTCAAAACTTCATCTCCGTACTCAGGGCTAAGCGTCCTCATGTTTCTACGACACAATTTCTGAACTAACTCATTTGTGTTGCAAGTTTCGATAAGGCAAGGTAATCGCAAATGACTGAAGAGGAACATTGTATTAATGACAAAAACAAATCCCTTCACTGTATCTGCACGTCATGCAGTTTACATTTTTAATCACGACGTGATGATATCAGGCGCTGAAGTCAACTACTTTTAGACAGTCATCATCTGAAGAGGATAATTTCAGGTAGTCAAATATATTTTAAGTTATAACTACAGATAAGCCTAAACAAATGTTTACACACAAGTTACGGTTATAGCTCGAATTAATAAAGTTTTATATGAAGAAAATATGTTATCAGGAAGAATGTTTTTTTGTAAGTTGGGGCACTGTTGTTGGCTCGACGTGTTCCAGATATAAACTTTCCTAAGAATGAGCTCATAGACTAAGATGATATTTTACACAAGTGTTAAGCAACAACGTCAAATTTACTCACAAATAATTGCATCATACTTGACATGTAACAAACGATATGTGTAGCTTATAACCTCGAATTTAACACACATAAAAATTCATTATTACTCAACATAGCCAGTACGAGTTAATTACACTGCATTAATGATGAAGTAATAACAAAAAATTGAACTCTTGTTTTTCCCTCTTCAGTAGGTTAGGGCTAGAGTTCAAGTTCATTTGAGTGCCTGTTACGAGAACATGCAAGACTCATCTTAATTAGCATGGTAGTAATCTGTCAAGCACAATTTATTACTGAATATCTGAATTAAAGTGCTCTCTCAACGCATATTATTAAGAATGATGAACTGTTAGTGAAATATGTTTAAGAGGGTATGTTTTTTGCTCAAAGTTTGAGTCATGAAATGATTAATTAAAAGTTACTGCTTCAGAAAAAAATAATTTGATAAAAAATATAGAATTCACTGATCAAGGTTGAAACTTTCATTAAGAATGAACTTTATATCCAATAGAGTATACAGTACATATACATTGGATTAAGCAATCGATTTCCTGCATATCATGACTATCATTGATGAGTTTAATGCTATAGAAGTACATTCTATTTTATTCCAAACTAAATGAACATAATATTCTGCTTTTTGTTGACCCAATGGCTTATGATGTAAAAACAGTAATTTAAATACTACCAGGTGTCTAGCAAATACTAAGCTAACATACTGTGAGTAAAATAAGAATTACAAGATTGGCTAATGTTAGAAAAAATTTGCTTACTTTAATATAACAAGACCAGTACAAAAATCTTGAGACATCAAAAGTCTTGCTATAGCACTCGCTCCAGTACAATAATCTGTAGAATCTTGTCAATGGCTTTATAAAATTCAAGCGTTAAGTTACACAAACTTCTTACAATTAATGTGAGATGGAATTGCATGCCCTCACGCGTTCCCTTTCGCCAGAAGCTACTTTTATTTTAGGAGAGTGGGGTCTCATAGAAAGACTCCCAGCCGTCTCTCACTACCCTAACTGACGAGGGATGCATCAGCACATGGACCCTCGCTGCTTAGTTAGAAGAGATAACCTGGACTTTGAGGTCCGAACACATAACTAAGGCTCAGATGAGGTCAAGTCTTCAAGTTTTCGACCATCAAGGATTTTTATTCATATGCTGTGTTTTCAGAGACACTCTACGTTTCCACGTAAATGAATGCTGATTAATAACTTGTGGCATAATTTATGATACGGCGATATAGAAAAACATTGTGCCTTCATTTACCAGATAAACTTCTACGTGGAGGTTGTGTCGCTCCTTGGTTTTGCATCGTAAAGAAAAGCTTCAAACACTTATTTGGCTCTGTTTTATTGTATAGCGAATGACAATAATATTTGCCAAGGCATGCATTCAAAAATGAAACGACAAACACATTGATACGATTTGAAAAATTATTTAAGCACATTCTTGAATTTGATTAAGTAATAAGCTCTACTCTAGCAAGAAGTAATTTCGCTATTTTTATTCGAAACGATAAGTTATAACTATTCAATTTATTCTCCAATATGAAATTATTTTCTTATAATATGGTGATGTGTTGAATTCAAGTCGTTTTGATTATGTAAGTGAACTTTCTTAATGATAAATAAACTATTTGCCCTCAAATATTATCGGTTCATTAGCTAAACTTCGAGGAGAGAATTTTTTACCCTCAGGAATGTTAACAAGATAAAACCTAACACAGCGACGCAAAAAATAGTTGCTACATTTTTTTACTCAAATCCCGAGAGTTTCTTAATAGAACCACTTTTCAAGGACGACACCTGCGTGTTTCGATCAAATCTTGAGCAGAAGACAGGCCATATTTAGTTATCACAGCTGGATTTTCTGAGGCAACTCTCGCCTGTGATGGAAGACGGCCAGGCTCGTGACCAACTGAAAAATTTTTGGAGATTTGTCATTTCTTCACGAGGTTATGGAAGAGTGAAGATGATCTCAAAATTTGTGGTTAATTTTAGCTGAAAATAATTACCAATAAATTGCTTCTTATCCCTAATACTATAAGCAAGTTCAGCTATGAAAGCTATGCTTCTAGTTCATGCAGAATAGTTTATAAAAACATTTTAAAACAAAGTCACTGCGCACTTCATAAGTACATCACGATGTTTGTTGCTCTTTTGTTTTCGAACGCATTCTCCGTAAGTCGTACGCCTCAACTCGTAAGTTACAGTTAACATTATACACTTCCATGATGCTTGCTACACACATCTGTCACCTCTGGCAGATGGCTCACTATTGTATCTCAGCCCTGACTACTCTCTCTCTTTCTCTCCATCCCTCTCTTCCTTTTTCACTCTCTCACTCTCTCCCTCCTTACTCTCTCTTTCTCTTTTGCCGAGGCTCTGTTTAATTTTCATGTTGATTGAGTACGAAGTTACCATGAGACTATGCGATATGACTTTTCATGTCTTCGTTACTTTAGAGTCAACTAAAAATTACCGAACAGATCAGTCATTGGTAATTAAAGAAGGTAATTAATCTAGCATATATAAATAATAGAAACACATGTGATTTGCAACTAATTGTTGGAGCTGAAATTGTACAAAAAGCGTGATACGGGAATGCATGGAGACCAGATGTGCTTCATGTCTTCAGATAAGAGATAATTATAGTTACACTATAATTGTAACTACTTCATGTTTTACGCAACTTAGGCATAATTTAAAATGATTATACTTTAATCCTGACCCTAACCATTATTTGGCACTGCTCAAGATACAGCATGCGCAGAAATTTAGTCTATGACGGGGGCAGCTGTGGCTGTTTGAATACATGTAGATCATGCAATCAAAAGAAAACCCGCAAAATTTTTCGAAGTCGGTAGGGTCATATAGAAGCGGCGACGGACTTTATTGTCCTGCAAAACATCAGCTTTGCCACAGCGATGAAGTCAATTACTCTGGCAAGTTTATAATAACAATAAAGAATTTATTATGAAATTATTTGTTTTATCATTGATTGCTGATGTGCCTAATTCGCTTTTAGTTTACACCTGGTGTTCTTTTCTTGTTCATTTATTGACCCATGATATACATACAATGCAAAATGTTTCTAAGTAACAACAGGGTAATTAAAACATAAAGTTCAGTCAATTTCGATTATGGTAACACCTGAAGAATAGCAATAACTCTTGACAAGCAGTATCATAGGAACATATCAATAAGAATAGAAGACAATATGTTTGAACTTCTATCGCACATTTTGTCGTGTCTTCATTTCAATCATGTGTTTCACTGGATGATACAACACGTACATTCATCTTACGAAAGAAATTGTTGCAAAAGAGCGTTGTAGAGTTTGCAATTCATGGGAAAACATGTTACACGAATTCAAGTCCTGTAGCTCCTCAGTTATCTCAAGAGACTCGAACTGCTTCGTCAAATCACGAGTTGAGAGCAGACGTACCGCACAGAACTACGAAATGATGACCCCCCTAACCCTGGGCTTCAGTTCGGAGGTTGCGTAATTTTGTGCGTTACGTTTGGAGGGCAGCTCTGATGGTGCACCGAGCCTGACGTCCCTTGCTGTCTTGCGCTCAGTGATGCCGATAGTTTGAGGCCTTTTACTATTTTGTAAAGGACGAAACAAAATCTTACTTACGTTCTCAATTTTAGCTATTCAGTACAAATTGAGGCAGCTTGAAATATATCAGAGGATATTCTTGTAATTTGATGTAAGCGCTGTTCATGAGCAAATCTATCATTGGAATTGAGAGTCCTGCCCGGGTAAGAATGTAACAAAAATTCAAATGTGATTTTGGGGAATATTATTTTGTTATGTAAGCCCTGCTCATGCATATGCTGCGTGAATCAAGTCTGTGAATTTGAACAATTATTACACGTTATTTTTACTTGCGTAAGAGGTCAAACACGAAACTCCTAAAATGCTTCCACGAAAACATCAGAATTCGGTCATGAAAAACTCTTCAATCAGAGACGCTGACGCCTACGAAATTTTCAGATTTTAGCATCATGAATTTTTATCACGAGATCCGACAATTGTTCTGCTGCCTTTTAAATCTCCATCAGCAGGTAGGATGAACGAACTGAATGCAACATCAGGAGTTAAGCTCCATGCATTTTAGAGCCGTCACTGCTGGACAACAATGGCGAGATCAAGTCGTACACAAAATGCGTATGATTTTGTGCACTGGCATGAAACATCCAGCCGATTTCGTAACGTTATGATGCCAATAATTAAGCTTTCACGCTGTCGATTATCCAGGCTCAGATAGAAAGAGGGTCTTCAAGGACGCAGTAAAGTCAAAACTGGTATGCAAAAGTTTGATAATAAGTAAATGTGTTTGGTGTTTAGCGTTATTGGTATGATGAATTACATGATTATGTGGTATTTCCTCCTGGATCAGCAGGGTCTGTTAGTGTTTTTCATTTTCATTCTCATGTTCGATGATAGAATATTCTTTAATTTGTCTCAATTTTGACAAGCCAGTTGTTGATGGGCGATTGAAAAAATGTGAGCTAACCTATTGCTTTCCTACATTAATAACAACGTAAATCACGGTTCAATTATTGCTCATTAGTATCTAGAATACCTTAAGTTTCGTACAAGCTTAGTGGCGACATCACCTATCATATTTTCACTCATATTGATACACAAGTTGATATCAACGTATATAAATTGATGTATACCTGGGAACTTACATGCATGGTCCCTGTCCTGTTGGTAATATACTTTTCTTTTATGAAATAGCTGGAATGCAACTCTAACACGTCCTCGTAATAGAGCGTACATGCATTTTATACCCCCTGTGTAGGTCCCTACTCACGAGAGACAGCAACACAACCAGAGACGCTCTCCCTTTCAAGCAACAGCCTCGTGAGAGGGAGAGTGTGAGTGCCTCATTGGTTCGCCCTGGCAACCACGTCGCCGTGGGCTCATCTTTAATCTTACTATTCGCACCAGAACAGAGCAAAGCTTCAGGCTTCATTTCTGTTAGGCACACAGGCTTAAATTTACCAGAATTGCCAGAAATGCTAAATTAACACGTATATCGATACCGTTTGTAAAGTTCATCAGATAACGTTAGAACAGAAAAATCAATTATTTCACATTTTTAATAAAAATGTCTTTTGACGACTTTTGGAGTAAAGATTCAGGGTGCACCTATCTTGAATTATACGTGTCATAAGACGAGTGCTGTCTAGTATATGCATGAGGGTATTTACAACACGTTCACAGGTGTCGAGAATTTACGAACTCATTATTCAACATGATAACTAAAGTTACCAGGCTCACATTGGCCAAAGATTTCTTTGCTGAAAACTTACTTGCAGACGAAGCATATAAACGAAAGAGTTAAAATAAAAAATAGGATTTAAAGTCACAAATCAAACTATTTTCCTACACAGATTAGCTCAATCTTTTCAGTCAGAACTACGTTCTAGAGAGAGAGGATGACGAAATTCTAGTGTTTTATGTTGCAAGGATGACATTCGAAAAATTTACCCTTTCATGCTTCGGTATTTCCAAATTCCTTTTCGGCGTTAGTCTTTTTTGCTTCTTCATTCAATTTGCATGAATTGAGCTCCATTTGTAATCTTTTTAGGGGCATCTCAGACAAAACACAACTGCTAATGAGCCGAGAAATTCGCAGTTAAGGAGTTAACATCTTAGGAATAGGTTCAAGACAAAGCTTCATTAGTCCACGTAATTGTCAGATCGGATATGCTTCACTTTCAAAGAGTTCGATCTATATTTTTCATATCCATCAAAAATGATCTAGAATTTGGAAAGTATCAGTACCCTTGAATTCATAAAACTGGAGAGAGTCAGTTCTGTTAGAAATGCTGATACACTTGAGTCATTTTTCAAGTCATTCAACGGATCTTTGCAATGGAAACAGTTCAGATGAAGAATCGAGAAATGAGAAAAACATTCTCGTGCTTACCTGCATCTCGAGCATCATTTATTTTAAGATGACGTAACACTGCACGCTAGAGTACTCTTTCTCTGATTCAAACTCAAGCGCTAAGCTGTTGTTGAAGTTAAGCTTCATTTACGTGACATTTTACTTGAGGAAATGGAGACAGTGGAACAGGTTACTGATCTCAGTGAATGAAATTTATGCGTTTGGCTCATATACTCGTACATAATATTCTGACGTGTTTGTATGAGGTTTTTAGGACCCTTTGATGTCATTGGACAAAATTATTAAGTCAAACAAGAAATGAACATCCTGTCAATCTTCTTTGCTCAATTTTTTTTGTGGAAAAATACAAACCTCAACTCCACGTTTTGTCACTAACATAAAATCACAAGCTTAGCATTTGAATAAACTTAGAGAAATAAGATTTTTGATTGAGCATCTACAAGTTTGACATCAGGAGTTTTGTAACGTATTTATTAATTCATCAGAGGGTTAGTGGAAAAATATAATCTAAAGGTATAAATCATGTTTGAAATGGGATTCAAATTGTGATCATTCATTCAGCACAAAATTTTGCAGAAACCTATTTGAGCTCAACAGGTTGTGTGGATGACCGGCATTGCGCTTTGAGATAAAAAATTAGCTCAGAGGAAGACCGGAGTCACACTTTGACCCCACTCGATGAGATGCCTACGTTGTGTGTCATATGCCGCAGATATTTGACGTCTGAAACCAGTTCCCTTCCTCTGAATTGCAAAAAAATATCGGAACTAAAAACCGGTTCTTTTCTTTCATTTGTCCTGCATTCTTGCGGTGAGCAAGTTTTTCTGACGTGAGGAAATATGTTACTCTACACCCCCATGCAGTGCGCGCACCAGAAACTTCTCAGGAGTTCCGAAAGCTTGAGAGTGAAGCGAGAAAACAATATGCAAAGTAGTTGTTGAATATATTTGGCGTGTTAATGCTCTCAGAGTATCATTTCACTTTATATTTTGAGGAGCTCGTCCATTTTTGCTTCGTTTTAACACGTGTATGTGAGCTGTTAAATCTCAGTTCCATGAGCATGCAAACTTTGAATTTTAATTCAGAGATGTGTAGGATGTCATTGAATAACGTTTTACATGTCATTCAATAATGTGTCACATGCAATTCAATAATACGCTGTATAAACATTCAGTACTGTGTTGCTACATGCAGTCAGGAATTTGATTTAGTTTTTATAAAATGCACAGCATGTACATGCTAAAATTCAACAGTTATATGACTTTGTAAAAATTTTAAATTACAGAGCACTTACGCTTGTCAAAGTGCCTCTCAAATCTCGATTCAAGTAAATACGCTGCACACGATTTGATAAAAAAGAGTAGTCAATCTAATTTGAAGTGTTTCATAAGTAATACTCAGTATCTGTGTTGCCAGAATCGAGTGGAATCGCCGTCTTCCGCATTCTATGCGATGCAAATCAGTGTCACGGCATAGAACAGCGAGCCACCGTCTCTCAATCACCTTTTGGAGCTCTCAACCTCTTCTCCATTTCCCTCCGGTCCCCAAGACCGAAACCACCGTAGCTGACCGTCATCGGTGCTCCTGCTGCTCGTAAGTCTTTTAATCAGCTTTTATTCCTACGAAGAGGGCCATTTATCACACGTAACATCAATGAGAGGTCATGCAGAAGCAAAGGTGAACACCATGCCGTTCTCTCGTCTGAGAAAAGGTTAAAACGTAACCCACCAACATTTGACAAGTCAAACTCAACTGGATCGCATTTAAAGTGTTCAGTGTTGTAAATTCAGTGAGAGAAAGAGTTTTAAGAAACTAAAACTGAATTCCCTGGATGTAAGGTGATTACCATCGAAATTCATTAAAGTTCTTTTTGTTCAAGTTGAATGAGAAGAGCTACATCTGTACGTCGTTTCATAATGAGGCAGATTGAAATTAACTTATAACGTAAGTTAATTTCAATCTGCCTCATTATGAAACGTAATGCAATCACACTAAATAATTTTAAAACCATCAAATACACAAATCAAGACCTCTTTTTCAAGAAATTATGTTTAATGTAAACTGACACTTCAAGTGAAATCAGTGTAGCAGACCATAAAGTTATTCTGAGAACGGTAGTCTGATACTACCTACATTCTTTTTTTAGGTTTTTGACTATGAAATGGCCGTATAATTCAGCACAGTAGTTCTCGAGATTCATTTCAATGGATATCTGTTCTTAGAAATAAAAGAAATTCTTTTTGTGAGTTCTTCAAAACCAAGTTAGTCAACCAGAAGCTGAGAAATGCAACGTTGTATAAGATTGATGCCGTCAGTTTGCGTTCATTATGCAGCCAAATGGCACCCAGCATGTCGCTAATTGTCCAGCAATGGCCTGTCGTGCATCACGTATGAAGCGTCGCGAATTGATCAATTAGTCCAGTCACTGCCGGGCGTACTTTCGATTGACCGGCAACTGAACGTCGTGAAGGTCAACGAAAAAATTCTTCCAGCTCATTAGCAGAGATAAACGAGGGCAGGCCCGCCTGAGCGGTCAACCCTTCCATATAAGAATAAATCATGTTTTGGCAGGCATTCCACTAGAAAATATTAGCAATTTTACTGTTTTGTATTCCTTTGTGTATGCAAAGAATCTATTCATTGTAACGAAGTCTAATTCATGATCAAAATTTAAACTGGAAAATAAAAAGCTACAACTAATTAGGTCCAATTTTGGGTGAAATAAATTAAGAGAATATAATAAAAGTTTGAAATAATTATTGAGATGTGCACCCATTTGAATTCATAAAATTTTCTCACAATATAATAATTTCGTCATGATACTTTAGGAATAGAAATTCATAAAGTGTGTTCTTGCACAATATATGTCCATGACAATGCAAATAGCGATTCAATTGTCGTTGCTCAATCCTTAAGTTGAGTGTAGGTCTCAACGTAATATGAAAGGTAATTCTCCCACTTACTGTCTGTAAGTATGTCAATGAATAAAAGAAAATCACTGAATTTTTTGAGGCTTGAGTGACAACAAATAGTTTTGGAGCATGCGACGTATGAGACGCAGGAGACTTGCATAGATCATGCAAGTGTGAGCTTTAAAAATGCATTCTTCTGCCGTGCCTTTCACTTTCCTGCGCCGTTTTGGGAGGTCTATTTTAACAAATATTCTGAGTCAAGGCGTTTGCGCAAGCCGACAGGCATCGCCCTTGCTCAGGTCAAAACTGTACAGTACTCGTCATGTGCGTTTTGAAATCTTTACGAACATGTTTATTAATGTCAATGACCCTATATCCATCTAATAACAACAATCCCAGAGTAAATTCTGAAAACAATACGCTTCTTTTCAACTAAGAACTTGATAATGATTTCAAATATAACTTAAAGAAAGAGCTGACTAAAGAGTACGTATTTTGTAACCGCAGTGGCTACCGCTACAAGAGTAGTTATGAGACTTCTAAGCTTACATACACAGTTGGTACTAGACATAGCTGTTTTCCAAGATTCTCGATGGTATTTGAAGTTAATAAACAGATGACGGTAAGGGGTTTGCCACACCTCTAGCGCTCACTTTGTCTTGCAAGCGACGTTGTTTTGTCTGGACTCTGCTGGTCCAGTCAGATGCTCGGACCAGCGAAAGGAAATGGAACAGGAAGACCTCAGAACAGTTTCCGTGACTTTTCTCGCGCCCTTGAGCATCAAAATTGTTAGAGTTGTATAGGAAAGGAGATATTTTTAGCCGAAGCATGTCCCTCAAAACACGTTTAACAGCACCCACATATCTAAAATAATTTGTAAACTCCTATTTCACGATCAAACTTTGATTTCATAAAAGTCTCTGTTTAACGCTCACAAAAGCTGGCGTACGACGGGAATTGACCAACATATCACGTGTAATATTCATACGAGCAGTAAGATTGACTGCTTCTACGAATATTTCAAAAATATGGTCGTCTTTGGACACATAGGTGAACACTAGGAGACGACTTTTAAACTCTTTTAATTTGTTTTTTAATTTTTTCAACATTAAATCCTCGCTTTAAAATGAAATGAATCCATGCTCCGTGTAGCTTTCGGTTTTGACATCCCAAAGTACAGCTGCTGCACCAAAAAAAACATTTACGCCCATTGAAATTAACAGGCATCAATTCAAGAATATTAAACAGCAGAACCGAGACGAAAATCTTTTAATGACAAGGTAAATAAATGTAGAATTTAAACTTGGCAGGAAAAATAAGTACTTCATGAGAGATCTAGTTGTTACAAACCTTCAGTCAATTTTTTCTCTAGTGCAGAGAACGTATTTTCGCAAGCCCTGACGTTATGAAAACAAATAATTGCAAATATATCTTGAATCCTTGAATAGAGTTTTTCTCAGTGTTATTACTCACGTAGATATCCTTGCAACGAGCCAAACTAATGCATTTAGCTAACCTATGACACGATTTTTAATCTTCCACCCTGAACATTTCTTGACCTGCCTGTCTTACGTTAATGTAATTGGACATTAAAAAATGTTTTAACATTAAAAAATGTTAATTAATGAGCCCCGACACTAAACATTGGCCACCGAGCTACAAAGTGCGAACTCTAGCGAGAATATTCAGGTATCTGGCGCGACCTCATCTTGAGACTCTCCTGGAATTCGCACGAGGAAGAAAAGAGCGAAGGAGAAGAAAGGAGGAAGGTTCTTCTCTGCTTGTGACTCATAGGATGGTCACGAGTGTAAGCTGCTCGAGCACGTTCACTTTGTGCCCGAGTCATGCATATCAGCCCTCCGAATGATTTTAAGATCCGCTTGATTGATTTGCAAAGATGATATGGAAGATGATACTCGGAGTAGAAACGTGGTTTTAACTAAAAATTAATCAGATTCTAATTAAAAACACAAATTATTAGTTTCCTTTGATATATTTGCTTCCTATACTCATTTAATTTATTGAAGTGTCTTTGTAGGAATAAGAAAAGAGCATAGAAGTGAAAAAATGATTTATACAGGATAAACTCTGTTTTTTTAACAAACTATAAGATTTTACATGTGTATGAGTTAGTGATATTAGAGTAGAATAGAAGAATATTAGTAACTAATAAAGAGAATGACTGACCCAATTTCTCTGTCTTTTCTTTTACAGTGTAAAAAATGATTACATGCTGCACAAATTTTTGGCTACTTTACATTGTACGGCAAAACTGCACAGTGAAGTGCCTAACATTGAAGCTTTATTGCACTGTTGCAGCATCAAACATCATCGCTCTGCTAGCTATCCGATCGCGCTGGGAAACCAGTTCTTGTCCTTTGAAACGAAGAACTCCTTCACTTGTGCTGCATCTCCTCCATGCCGTCGAGGTGGTGGCTGTGTCGGTATCATGCCAGCGGACGAATGGTCGTTCTCTAGGGTCAATCAATATATCGTTCATTCAAATGATCATTTTATATTTTTAAATCACAAATAGTTTTTCAGGGGTAAATTTCACCCTTCTTCCATTATTTTCATATTTTACTGTGGAGATAAATGCGGACTATTTTTCTTGAGTTAGTCATGAGCATATACTCATGTTACGCTCCTGAGAGTTTTTCACCGCCCCGTTTTTCATGTTATCTTTCTACAAGAAATGTTTAGCGTTCTCTTGTAGCGGGAGTTCTCAGTTCTCACTCATCAATAATGTTAACTGTTGTTTCAAAATGGATTGAATTCAGTCAAGTTGCTCAGAGTAAGTATTAATTGTTTTGTCTTTCGAAAAGAACTCCCAGTTAAATTTACATATAAATTTTACTACGCGTGCAAATAATAACTTAGGACTTAACACCTTTACATGTAGTAACAGTTTTAAAAGGGCTGAAAGATTGTATTTGTGAGTTGAAATCACCGAAATGTACCCCATTTTCGGGGTAGTCTCAATGCTCTTCATGCGCACTAATTCCGCGTGCATTTTAAGAACATTTGATGTAAGTTTTCAATTTTTCCGTGCAGATGATATTCTTATTCACACAGCAAACTTGGTGTGAAGGTGAAGCGTAACAATTAAAGCTATGATATGCAACAGTAATTTCTGCGATTGCTATCGGATTTGCATCACCGACGCTGAGCAGAACGTCATAATGCAATGTACAGAGTTTATCTAATGTAGTCTAGTTAATGACGCTTCCCTCAATTGAGCAAAGTTGTCTTAATCACAAATTGCAGATAAATGAAAGAGAGAATCTTTTATCGGACAAATGTTCCGTGCACCTTTCGCGATATTAGACTGGGTTAAGCAGTTTAGATTTTGTTTCATTTACTGCATTTAGGAAAAATAAAAATACTAACTTCAAAGCCATAAAATTTCCATTCATTTTAAGTGAATATTACTATGAACCCGAAAAGTTAGAGCAAAATATTCAAGAGGAACCAACCCAGAAGAAATTTAGCTGTGCAAGTATCGCAATAGCTATCTATTGTATTTAAGGGCAGAAATTCCCATAACTCGTTACAGATACTGTGAAATATATGCATTTTCGTTGATAATAATGGCGATTACAGAGTGTGCCAGTTGGTTGTATGATCAAGTACTGTAACTCGTTATCGCTGTGCTGTACACCACACTCAGCACACGGCAGCTGTGCACGCAAAGGTAATCTACACGGCAACATGTTGCACACGGGCGCCAGCTGCATCTGAATGTCACGGGAAAGTTTCAGCAAAACATTCAGAGGGTTTGTTTTTTTCTTATTTCTCATAAGATTTGTTCAATAAAGCTGGAGACCAAAACATTTTCCTACCGAAGAGTTTCCGTCCGATGACAGGTCTACCTTCATCGGTTGACAAATCATTTCAACGAAAATACTCCCTGCTGAAGCTTCGAGGAGAAAGGGAAATGTACGTATGCGTTGTAGTACAGCGACCCACGCACGCGACCTCGATGTGAATAGAAGACATCCATAGTGGGTGATGTTAAGGTGAGTACACCAGTGATAATCTTGCTATTAGAACGTAAGGAATTGTTAATAAGCAGATTATAGCAATTTTACATCCGTATTATAGTTTTGATAGCTCTTTTGAAGGTTAAGTGATAGTTCATAGTAACTACGAAGGCTTGTGTTAATTATGCAAACTAAAGTGAGATTGAAATCGATATTTTTAGAATAAAAGCACTTGAAGGTTTTTTCAAAAAGAACTTCTTAAACCTATATAGATACACAAATCATTCATCAGTAAAATATGAAAATCCTAACGATGAAGATTTGTAGCTTCCCTTCGATTATTTACACACAATAAACCATCCAGTTTCCTCATCTGTCTTCACAATCAGAACAGTTCATGAAACTAGAAAATGACATGTGTAGGATCATTGAGCTACAGCAGTACAAATAGTACCATACCAGAAGCAATAATCTTCTATTAATGAAATTGAGGCAACTCAGAATTAAATGACTCTTACGGATGGCAATCATTTTCAGGAACGAGCATGGCATCCTCTGCGTTACTGTGAATGAACTCATGATCTCTTCTATAATTTGCGACCTAGACAATCATTGCCTCAATACACGCCATCACGCTGCTTAACGACGCACTTTGTTATCAGAGAATTGTATGGCGAAGTGTGAACTCTGGCTAACGCTCACGATCTGCGTTCGGATGCAGAACGCGAGCAAAGCAAAGACGCCTACCAGCGCATCGTTCTACTTTTGGAGTTGCACTGTGGTGTAAAATTCAAAGATTCAAAGACTGAAGTAAAAGTTTCATGAGCGTGTTATTTTTATTGAAAATCAAGACACTGATGAAAGAACGAATGAATCTTAAGAACTCAAATATTTATTTGAATGGTAGTACAGTGTCAGGACAGTAAAAGAAAGAACCACATTATCGAAAAGTACTGAATATCAATGAGTCTGACTGTCAATGAATGTTTCAAATACATCCTAGGGGAAAATTGTGTAAACATATGAGCCAGTACAAAATCACTTCGTTGAATAGCATTATTTCAATGTTCGTTTTCGCGTTGTAGGGTTCCAATGAAACTTATTCAAACAGAACAAGACTTTTTATCTTAAGTAAAGCTGTAGTACTTCATATTCGTAAAAAGAAGCATGACTGGGAATTTTATCAAGGCTTCAGCAACGACAGGTCTCATCCAGCGTACATACTTACGTGATCGCCAAAAGTGACTGCTTCCCTGCCTCATGAGCTCTTCTTTGACAAAGGGTTTAGTACGAAAATTAATACTTCATTACATACATATAACTAGCAAACTTAGTAGCTGAGTACAGTACAGGAAGAGATGAAGAGGAATTTATGAGCCACGCTCGCACCAAAACTACGGAATGAGAGCTAGAAATCCTCTATTTTAGTTCATAAACGTGGTAAATTCTCGCGGTTTATGGAGCACGATTGAGTTCCTAAGCTCACGACCTGAGGCGAAAATTTGGCAAATCACGCTCCTTACTCCGAGCACGTTCAAGAAATGCGTAGTATTTTTTCCATAATTAAATCAGTCATATTTGGGTCAGTACATCAGAGATCATTTCCCCGTTCTGCTTTTATGTTCTCAATAAAGAAATCAACGATGAGGTTTTACTCCTCAGCATTCAGTGAGCTTGCCTCACAAGTCTGAACTGTAAGAATATAGAAAGCATTAAAACTCGCTTTTATTTTGACTTGAGAATATATCAGAGTACTAGGATAAAAGCGCACTCGAGAGTGTAATTTACATTACAGTACGCTTTCGTCCGATGCTCTCGTCAATTGCAGTTTGCACCAAAGAGATCAGGAAATAATCAACGCACGTTATCAGTGAAAAAACTACTGAATAATTATCCAGCTAACTCTCTCCGACATCTATGAGTAGCAAGACTTTCAAACTCAGTAAATCAAGATGAATTACTCAAAACAGCTTCAATTACAAGAGCACTGAGTTAATGTTGAGTGAACTCATGCAGTTAACCAATTGAATTTCTAATTCTTCAGTTTGGTAAACATATGATACGTCTAAAAGAACTGATAACTGTAAGCCTTCACAAAGGAGCGAGTGTCATTAAATACTGAATAAAAATACTCCAAATGAAAATTGAAAGAATATTTGCAAAATATCGAACGTTTTAGTCATGTACGTAAATTGTGACAAACAAAATTTTCACCATTAATTTTTATTATTGATATTAATTATTTATGATATCAAACGATCATGAAAATGATTATAAAATATAATTCCACACCTATATTCAGTATCAGGCAGCAATAAGATCTGCTAAGTCTAAAATGCTACAATTCATTTAACTAAGTTGAGATCATGCTGTGCTTTCCAGTTTAACTAAATTTATATCTACATATAGATGAAGAAGTTTGAAGAAATTTACATAGATGAAAAAATATTTTATATAAGTCAGAAGACGAGATTTGATTTGATCACTGTGCGCTCACATTGAATAAACTAAGCATGCAAGACCATGCAAGACCATGCAAGACCATGCAAGACCATGCAAGACCATGCAAGACCATGCAGGACCATGCAAGAGGAAGACCAAAGGAAAGCGCGTAAGTGGCAGCAGGTGGCAGTGTAGGAGCTGGTCTGAGCAGCGATGTCATCCTGACCTAACCTACTTCTGGGTAACCCTGCTCTCCACTTCTGAGTAACCCTGCTCTCAACTTCTGAGTAACCCTGCTCTCCACTTCTGAGTAACCCTGCTCTCAACTTCTGAGTAACCCTGCTCTCAACTTCTGAGTAACCATGCTCTCAACTTCTGAGTAACCCTGCTCTCCACT
>VCRD01000211.1:0-66699 GCA_006783055.1 Trinorchestia longiramus | reverse complement strand
AATATGGCAAGCAAGCAGCACGTCAGCAATATGGCAAGCAAGCAACACGTCAGCAATATAGCAAGCAAGCAGCACGTCAGCAATATGGCAAGCAAGCAGCACGTCAGCAAAACCTTAAAGTGCAGGGAAAGCAGAACTCAGACACTGGCCAGCGATAAGAAAACCAGACCAGCTAACTCGACCTGCGACCAGTTCTGCTTGGAGGTCAAGTATAAGTAGAGAGCTTTTCCGGTTCGCTGGTCATGATGGTCATAATGTTCATAATACACTAGTTATAATGCGTTATAATGTGCTGGTAATGATGTATCATAATACTCCAAATGCCCATAATGCGGTAGGAATAATGCGTCATAATGCGCATGATGCCCCTAACGTGCTAATATTGAGATGTTATAATACTAGTAATGTACTTAAACAACCCATCATTTTTTCTAAATTGAAATTTTTACTAGCTCAAACTCAATTAACATTCTCTTAAGCGATATTTATAAAAGCGTAAACAATGGCAAAAGTTATATTTACCCCTGATTATTAGTATTTTGTAAGGAATTGCATAGATAATACTCACACCATATTTATTATATAAACCGAAAAAATTTTCTTTAAATGAACTCGCTGACCACGAACCCATTGAAAAAAACATTAAAAATTAAAGCTTCTGAGCGTGTTTTCAAGAGTTGATTCATCGCATTCATCGCAAGGAAAACTTTATTGCAAGTTTAATTCGGGTACAATTACTGGTCTTGTGCTTATGTATGAGGTTGTCGCTCTCGAAAACTCAGAACATGACAAAAAGGAAAAAATTACTTATCTATAGTGCTGCTAATCGTGGTATTGGAAATACCGTAGTCTAGAAGATAATGTTCTCTCTTACTGGTCAATTTCTTAGACTGATTTACTGTTCATGCGAGCCTCATGTGACTTCCCTGGTGGCTGTAATGCTCGTAAATCTATCACTCCTGAAGTTGACATGCAAAGCTCAATCATTCTTTGTCATCAGGAGACCTACAAGTTGGACAGAATGTTTCGATTGAGCAATTTCATTATTTTATTATACATAAAAAGAATTACGGAAATACTGTAAATGGTAGTATGTCATATGGTTTGTTCAAATAAAGATACTGATGATGGTGTAGCCAGTTCTTAAAGATTTATCCACGCTGTCTGCTGCCATCAAGCAACTGCTATCTGCAGCAGACTCAGTTGTGTTCGTGTCTAAACGAAAACTGCTTATTCTAATCCACTCACAATAGACTGCCTGCCACAAAAAACTTCAACCCAGCTTCTTATTTTTGGAAATAAGAAAAACTGAAACAGTAACTAGTACAAACTATGCGCCTGTAACACTTGTGTGTAATTGATGGACTATCATTCAACATTAATTAAATGAAGGTTCAATTAAGTACTTGGGCTGACTTTGAGAGGAGATAATGGCAAATTAAAATAAAATTTGAATTTGTTTAAAATTTTCACGACAATTATTGCTGGTGTAAAATAATTTAAAATCTTGACGACATTTTACTTCGACTTCAGGTACCGCTGTTGTGTGTACATATAAGCCCCTAAAAAGCCGCCTGATGTAACTCTTTATGAATACCAGGAGTAAAGCTGACCAGTAATTAACGTTATTATCAGTTACGAGGAAAAAAGTGAAGCATCTAGAAGGTATCATTGTCTCATAGGAATCATTGACTCGAAAGTAGTGTCGTGTATTTATACATGTATGGGCCTACTGCACTAAATATTTTGGAATAATACCTTCTGTCTCTGAAAATATTTTGGTGCTCTATCTTGTTGCTGTATACTTAATTTACGAAATCAATACTTTGAGAAACAGTTAAATTTTAATATACGTACAGATGAAAATTAGTCGAATTTTGTGTCAAAATGGAAGTGTAAGTATATTTATAGGCATTGTAAACTCTAGATACTAAAGACGATGGCCTTAATGTTACCACGACATTCAAATATATACTCGCAAAAGCATAATTCAAATTGGAGTATAGCGCTTTGCTTGATAAATGTCTGTTCCCGTGAAAACAAGTCATTCCTTTACATTTCAGTAATTGCATGCTTAAGTTTACGTTCCTCATAAACAGACGAACGCTGCACTCAATCGTAACATGCATCGCAGCATTGCAAACGTATACATAATTTGAGACGTCCTCACCTTCACATTCCACCATTCTCTAGTCTTAGTTTCACACAAACATTGACTACTTGTGCCTCGACTACTTCTTAACACTGAACTTGTAGAACACATCACACAGCGAGATAGGCCAATCTTGCGTCCACATCGTCACGTGATGTGTTTTGTTGCTGTAGGAAGTGTTCCTGTTCAGTTGTTTCATGAACTTCCGTACAAGTAATGAGCTTCATCCGACAGCTCAGCTTGAAGTAGGTCACACAGGCCATGTTATTTTCGTTGCTCAAAATTCGTGCCAGAGTTTTAGTGCTTGCACGGGGAAAATTTTTGAATTAAATAATAATATAAATTGAGTTATTGTAGAACGACACGAATTTCCACTCATTTTTATATCAAGGTGGCAGAAGATGAACTCCATGTGTGTTTGCTGCACGCATTGAAACAAAACTCTCTTCTTTATACAACACCTAAAAACGCAGTAGAACCAGTTTTGAATACATATGAATGATTTTGTTACGAATAATAAAAAGTTCAAGGGCTGTGTTGATACTCGAGTTCGAGTTACTGTCTAGAGCGACTTGAGGTATACATGATACGACTGCCTCTGAGGTCGGAGCCGTCCTCGTTCGAACTTCAATTTTTTGCTATTAAGTGAGCTCCTGTCAAGAGGTCGCACATGAGGCGGGGAACGAAATATTCAGACGTGACGTAAGTCATGGTAGAGGTCGCTGGAGAATGTTGTAATGCGATGAGTCCAAACTGGAGCACGGCTCAGGTGTTCTACACGCTCTCTGCGAGCGCACCTGCTTTTGAAGCTCAATTTTAAGACTGTTTCTAAGTTTAAGATTTGTTTGGAACTTCTACCTTAATAATTGTAGCACCCAAGATTACTTCCCTCTCGGTAAATTTTTTGTTCATTTTGTTTGTGCTACTAAACTGTACTCTTATGCAAGGACTTTGATTATTTTTTACTAGCCAGTTCCCGTGAAAATTCCACAATTTGGATTTGACTAATTTGAAATTATAAAGATAAATGCAGTAAAGATTTAAGGCGAATTATTATGTTTTAAATTAATACTTTTCATTAATATATACAAAACTTCCATTCTGTATTTTATCTACCGATAACATGGCCCAGATAGTATTCGTTGAATTCTTTGATTTAAAAGGGAAAAAATTAAGGATCTATGGAATAAATACATTTTTCAGTTTTACCCGTGGTACTATCAGAATCTGAATATTTTTCATGAATATATACAGAACTTCTATTTTGTATCATATCTTCCGATAACATGGCCGCGTAAGAGAAGAAAACTAATAACGGAAAAAATGTAGTATTTGATAGTGATCCGACGCCTTTGGTATCCACAATATAATGCTTGTAATACATGCATACCCCTTCAGATTTCAGTTCAATAATTTTTCTTCAGTGATAGATAGGAAGTAATGGGATGGACACACACAGATACAGAGAGAGAGAGATGGAGATACAGTGTCTATTATATATGCAGATGCTTGGTAAAATACAACAAGTAATACTTTACATCCGTCATCTGCCTATGTTACAGTATCATTATCACGCAAGGAGTCTTCTGCTGAAACAACGAGGATTTTTTTGATCAATACAACTGTTTATCTTACGAGAGCTTTCTATTTGCATCCAAGTGAGCATTAAGTCTAGTTAGGCTACATCGTTAGCAGCAATGTTAAGCCTACAAATATGCTGCAACATCTTTGCAGGGGATAACGAAATGAAATTCATGTCATAAGAACATCTCCGTTGAGTGTGGTTTCGAACAACTTGTTGGTGTTCTTGAAGTCAAATAATGGTCACGACTGAAAATTGGGCGACTTAACTGTGACGAATAAATAACCATTGCAATCCCTAGATCATATCATTTACCGGCACTTTAACTATTCAATTAAACATCATTTATTTCTTTAACATATTTATCTTATATGTTCATTTTTCTCTAAACGTTTATTTTTTTAACATGATAGTCATGTCTGCATTGATAGGCTGATGGTCACGTCACTGTCCAATCAAACTAACTTGAACGAGCTGCAAAGGACAGAACTAACTTTACTTGTAATCTGAAGCAAAGGTAGGAAATTTTCAAGACAAAGTCTGTAACTGTGCGGCGCACAGGGGTTAGGTCAGCGAAGGTTGGTCGCTGTATGGAACAGTAGGGCACCTTGTCGACGCCCGTTACGACTCACCGCAAGCAGCAGTCATTTGGACGGCCATGTTCGTCAGGGCAAAACGCAGTGAACGGATTCATAAAGATATTTTACGCCGTAAATTGCTGTATTAATTACCACTAGATCATTCTGATAACTACGCCCACATTTGGCAAGTAAATATCTTTCTACTCAGTGGATTGTTGCACTAATTACCTCTGAGTTTCCGATCAAGGTACGCTTACATATGATGAAAATCTTTTTATAGCGTAAATTGCCTTATTAACACCACAGGTTGGCCTCCAAGGCATGTTTACATATGTCTAGAGTTCACTAACGTAATTCATCAGTTGAATTGCAGCTTGTGACTACTCTTAAACTGGAATAAAATGCACTTGTAAGTTACGCAAGTATTTTTAATAAACAAATGAACTGTACTAGATGCCTATATAAATCACCAAAATAATATAAACACAAGTTAAGGTACATTCAATCTCATTTTTGCTTCGAAAGACAATGTTCGATTGATACCAATACAAATCAACGTTATTTCGAGCCCGAAGAGTGTAGTCTGATCTAACCACACCTGGTAATGATGTAAAGAATATGCATCAGTTGTGCACTAAGAGTTCCTATATTCCAGTTAATTTTTTCAACAGTTAATTCAGTTGCAGAGTTTAACGGGTTCAAACTTACAGGTTGAATGAAAATATTATCTACAGTATTTATGATGAAATGGATTAAATTTCAAACATGATTTTGTTTAATTCGCTTACTGCCTCACGGATGAATCAACACCAGGCACGTGCATGTGCCGTATGTACACGTACAACAAGCAGAGCACGTGTACGTGCCTTCGAGCTAATTCAGTTGTGAGTTCAGTCCTAGCCACAAGGAAGTCAAATTTTTACCCTGAGAAATTGTTTTTTTTCTGCAATTAGCTGAATTCAACTTCACGTTTCTTCGATTAACGTTAAAATTACTCTTAAAAGATGCTTTTGTCTCACGCATTCATCGTCGCAGTTGGACTGTGGATTCCGTCGGAAATACTCAGAAACTTCCATTGAATTATTTTATTTTTGCCAGGAAGTACTGTTCTAAATCAATTAAATAAAGTACACAGTATAAATTTAGCAATAATATAATGAATTACCCTGATATTGGATCCACTGCGCTAAATGTACTTTGAAATATATAGTTTCTAGCTTTGGAATTCAGTAATCTGTATATTGAAAATAAGTATTCCAATTAAACGAAGCTCATCTTCCTTTAATGATAGTTATTGACTTCAAACAAATATGAAGCAAGAAGCTTCCACCCTCAACGTAAAAAAGTTTTTCGACCTTTATACTCTATAGCCTCGAAATTTTGCGTGAAATTTGAGCGAACGCGTGAAAATTTAGCACCCAAACTCGGGCGCATGCGCGACATCCTCGCCTTGAAATGTTGATTTGCATTCGTCCCCAGGAAGCCTGGAAGATGGATGATGAGTACAAATTTACTCCTGCCCTACATTTCTTCAAAGTCTTCTCTTAGGAAAAAAAAATTCCGCAAAAATCAAGCGAGTTAGATCAGTGTAGTCCATATAAATATACATTGAATCACGGTGCATGGTTACGGTAATCAATTGGAGAATTCGTATTGTATGATAGATTCAACGCTAGGGTTCCAAGCTAACACTGGATAGACAAAGCTCTCATTTATGACCAAGTAAATCATCCTGTTAAGTCACTGTTACTATTCGATTAAACGAGGTAATCACTTCGCAAGCTTTCAATTTTTTTACCTACTTTCAACGTAGCATATGTTCATATTCAGATGTACAATATGCGCGTACAAAATACAATTTTCAAACTACAATTTTTTCTCAAAACCTGTGATCTTAATTCAACGGGCGATGGAACGACATGAACGCACAACAAGGAACATTTACAGTGAAGTAAATGGCAAATAAAACGACATGAACGCCAGAAAACTCCCTCCAGATAAAAGACCATTACGATGGAGAAAATATTCGGCGTTCTTGAGCAACAACACCAGGTAATGGCGTGCATCCTCAGGCGTGATGAAACCGCTCCAGCTGTTTTTTATTTGTATTTGTTCAATGCTAAGTTTGAGCGTGGTTACCTTCAGAATTGAATACATTTCCCTCAGTGTAAGTGATAAATTTCTCCTAAGCTATTTCTCCTATAATAATTCAGCTTCATATTTTAAAGCAAATTAAACGTTAGATGCTCCTACTCACATAAACTTGTTGTCGTACATATTTTTCTTCGATCACTTGTTCCCAGTTTGGATATCTTTACACCGATTATCTATCTGAAATTTTGAGAGCAATTATTAAAAGCTTGCTAGGATGAACAATTCAAAAGCAGTGTCAATCGATTATTAATTTTCATACTGTTGTTACTCACCGTTGCCGATGAGTCCGAGGTTTGCGGTCCACAGTCGATCAGATGTCCACTCTTTCTAAGGATGAGATAGCAGATACTGCACCTAAAATAAACTCGTGTATCCTTTACCAGCGTCGTCAAGATCTTCTATTTTCTCTTAAAAGTCATGTCAATAACCGTGCGATTTTTCCACATTTGATTTTCGCTTTTCAAGCCTTGACGAGATGACTAAAACTCGATAATTCTTACGCTAATAAGAATTTTTAATGTAACTATGCGAACTCACTTATACAGTTCAGTATTCTAACATAGTCATACATTCCAATGCTGAAAATAAGAAAGTGATTTCTGTTGAGCAAAGAATGATTTCACAAAATAATATTGAAGTACAAACGGGGATTGTTCATCGTATTAAATAAATCACTATGCTTGTCTAAATGTTATAATTTTATGATAGCACTCGTTTTATCCCTGATTATGAATGTTTTTTCTAATTTGGTGCGCCTTAAGTCATGAGAGGGAAACTACAGACCGGAGTCTGACGCTCATAAAATCAATCAGCTGGTCAAGGTAACTGAAGGGAAGTCAAAATAAAACATCATTGGGGCTAACATAAATATGAATATTATACACGAGCTCTGATAAAACTCCCATATTATATAGGCATGCATTAAATTATGATCTGTGTTGCACCAACTTAGAGTTGTAATCACTTTATTATCCCCTTTCTATCACTAAACTTCACTTGACTCATACCGACCGATACAATTGAGGTGCGCGGTATCGAGTAGCATCATCATGCGCATCAATCAGCAGAGAGGGGCAGTTACTGTCACTATATTACCGGTGAATGCAATAAATATCAACAAAATTTGAGGCTGACGATCAAGGTTAACATTTTGAACTGATAGTAAATTATGTTTTTAATATTTAAATGAGGCTTGTAGAAATAGAAAAGACCAAGGCTTTTCATCAGATTTGGTTTCGTATTTAAACATTAGACTACATTTGTGACAAGATAGTTGCGAACTTTTTTATCTATTTACAGTCATCAACCTTGGATAACCATCACTTTTAAACATTTTTTTGCACTGGTTTTACTGCAATTTGACAATTTTTTTTAACAAACAATAACTTCTAAAAAAGTTTTATTTACTTTTTGTGCATTAAAAGGTAGAACCGCGTTTGGGCTCACCTACGGCTAATTAAGAAATCAAATAACTAACCCTGAACTTTCATTTATTATTTTTTCAAATTGAGTTTGTTTTCGACAGTGATGAAGTAATTTTTTGATGTTTTGTAAATCAATTACATGTGAAGAAGAACTAAAGTAGCAAAACTATATAACGGATCCTAATCAAGAAGTACATAATTAACCATAGGTTTTTTATGTATAACGGCAATTGAAAAGTTAATACTTTTCTTCCCAGCCTGTGCTAACGATGTGTTGCCAGTTTAAAGGCAATAAAAATGAAGTTAGAAAGGAAAATTTGCAATTTTTGACGTTTTTACAACATGACCGTATTACAATGCAGCACTGGCTTTCTATGAGCAATATCGTGTTATTGATTGAATAAATCACTTATTATTAAGCTACACAATTGACTTAAGTAAGCATTCTTCTTGGATCAATGAATAGAGAGAAATGATTCGATTACTCGAAATGTTGATAGAAGTAACATTTCCTCATTCTCGGCTGTGAGAGGGTACTGAAGTTGAACTCTGAACCAACACAAGGTTACGCTGGGTTAGCTAACTCGAGTTCAGCGAGCGACCAGTAATTACAGCATTTTTCAATATCCACGACACCCTAAGGAAGTGGTTGTTTCGTGAAACAACGCATTTCATGGATCAAATAACGGTCTCCTACAATCTTTGTTTAGAAGCTCTGATTTCATAAGGTAAATCGGGGTACAAACAAAAAGAACTTCACCAGAACGGTGTACATAACGCTTAGCACATTTTCATGGAACCATAAGATTTAATAAAATTCCGTAATGAATATGGTAAAATATTGAAAAAAGATCTAACTATTACTCAGGTAGTTTCAATTTGACTTCGTTATTCAATTTAATTCAAGTGGATAAGCGTCATCAATTAATCTCTTAGTTACTGTAGCTATGCTTCTAGAAAACGGTTTTTCGTTTGAAGACACACAGACTTGCCCTCTGAGTGCAGCCCTGATCTCGTGAAATACATGGGAACTTTTGCCAATGTTTTCCATGCGCGAGAAAGGAGGGAACTTCTTCCCAGTCGCGTTCGGATACCAAGGCTAGTCTCAAGGAAGCTATAGGTAAGCCAGTACTGTAGGAATGCTGAAGACGGCTTCACGCTTAGAATAGTATAGAAATATGGAAACAGGAACGAGCTGGGTGGTCCCTTCTTTGGTTGTTACCCAAATCCCATTTCGTCAGACAACACTTACGCACAGCCATCTCAATCACGCACATGCACCTTAATCAAGCCGAGATCTTAAGAACATGGTAGGATAGAAGAGGGAAGGTAAAAGTCACACTCGCAGTCATCAATTTTTACACACTAATCACCTAACACACGTTACACAATAATATGTCTCACAGTCGGCAATAAATAGATAACTCGTTGTAAATGTAATCCAGAACACGGAAACTTGCCACGTGTGTCATCAAACTGCTAAAACAGAATTTTACGCCGTTATTATAGAAAATTCTATCCTGGTCCAGAGCATGAGCAAGTAAGACAGAACGCCGCACAGTAACACTAATACATTTCCTCTGTTAAAGGATTTCATCTGAAAATAATTTTTCAAGAGATAAGCAGAGTAATTTACAATTCAATTTGGCGATGTTTTATTATGCGAAAAAAAATTCTGTTCGGTGTCGGTAAACTTCATGAAAACATGAAATAAAAAAGATATTCTAAATTCAATTTGGAAAATGACATTGTAGCTTTTCCAGAGTCCAGTATCTATTTAGACTTATTTGTCGATTGTTTCGCTTGGACAGGCAGCTCAAGTGTTTGCGAGACCAAAGAAAATAAACTATTTTTTCCAGTAGTGATACGCAGCAGCATTTAGTCACGGGTGTACTGCTGACGAAACGAAAAATAGCTTATCTTTGCAAACGCAAATTGTAGACGAACTTTCCATCTCCGGTCACTGACTGGCGAGGTCATTCACTTTTACTTGAGTAAACTTAATGCGGCAATAGAACCGGATTCCATTATTGACTTCCAGAGTATGCGAGTATAGGGAAGATCCATGTAGTTTATTCATTTTGTAGACGGTAGTATAAGCATCCAACAACGTACAACGACATAATAACCCTCGACTCGCTCAAATCACATGCAACTAGAATTGCCGTGTTAAGATAAGAGTTGATATTTCAGTTTGAGGCGGTCAGTGTCTTATAACCACCTTTTGAAACTCGTTCCACTATAATTTTCTTGTTGGGGTTGTAGGTTTGAAGCAAGACACACACACTAAAAGGACGACCACTTCACTGCACCAGAGAAGCGCGCACAACATTCACTGGACTGCCACTGGCGCTCCACCGCCACGAGCGGGGCGAAGTGTGTCAATGTTGCAGGAAAGTTGGAGGACTTGGAGGGATGCGTGCGCTAAGTTCGTGCGTCCGTGCGAGCACCTGGATGAGTGGCTGTTCGAGATCTGCAGGTTAGCGTGGAGTTAGATTTTTGTTGTACTTAACCTTATATGGACCAAATTATTTCTTAGCTGGTCACTCCTATCATGAGTGATAAAACTACATACATGGGCACTCATAATAGGATGTCTTTATTTCAATTTCAGTCAACTTTTGAATAAAATGTTTTGAATATAGGACTAAAATTAATTATATCTAACGTACTTCAGGAACAACACTGATCCACACAGGGTTAACTAGCTAACTGCAACTGACTCTTAGTGAAGCTCCTTAACAAAATTATCTTATTAAACTAGGAATATAATAATAATGATAATAATAAATAACTTGATTGCCTGCAGAACTTTAAATTATCGAATTGCAGCCTAGGACCAGATAATAGCAGAATTTATTATAATGTATTAGTAAAAACTCTACAAAAATATAAAGCTACACAATATTGCTAGAGTACTCAATTCTGTCACCAGTCCAAATGTATTTGATCGCACAATTCGTAAATACATCCAAACACTTTTTTGAAGTATTTGAAGCTAATAGAATTACAAGAGGCCTTCTACTGTATACCAGTGGTTTCCAAACTTTTCTAGTCATTTTACATGAATCCTCTACAACATATTTTCCCAAATCAGGGTCCTCTGGAGGGATCTATGTATGTTGTGATAAATATACTTTATATACGTGGTATGATAAATAAACTTTATATATATATATATATTATGATAAATATACTTTATATGTGTTATGATATATATACTTTATATACGTAGTATGATACATATACTTTATATACGTTGTGTGATACATATACTTTATATACATAGTATGATACATCTACTTTATATATAAGTTATGATAAATATACTCTTGCAGTCCCCTAAGGAGCCGTGGTCCCCAGTTTCAGGACTGTACTGGTTAAAAAAAATAACATGAACCGTTATTTGGGCAACATAACAACCCCTGATGATAAAATTTTGACACAACGCTCGGAGCAAATCCCGCCTTACCATATCACTTTCGACAAGACTTTTTAGACAAAACCCTATTCGAACAGAAAATATTTTGGACAATATTCCAGCGGTCAAACTCCTCAACTGCTATTTCTATTCCGTATCGCTTTTCTTCGCACTCGTGAATTTCGAGGCAAGGGTATGGATTCCCTCAATCTGGTCTGCGTTGAAGAGTAATGGATCCACATCTATTCTCTACTCTTTTACGGTCATTCAGCTCGTACATTGGTCACATTCTTTATACCTGTACCTTTTCGATTCCTGTCTGCTTGTAATGCTGTTAGATTAGCTGAAAAATCTGTCTGGAAGCAACGATAATAAAGCTGTAGCATAGAATCTCATTCTATTTACTGTTTTCTTCCCTCTGTGTGCCCTTCAAATATGCACACAGTTTTTTTCTTTTATGGTTTTAATAATTCTAGTCCCGAAACTTGTCAACTACAATTGTAGTTGGTCTCTATCGATAATTGATGTCCATTCTACTGAGATTTTAATTTACTAAGAGTAACATATATTTAGTACAGTCGTCTTTAGGTATTGGGTACTTAGTGACAGACGTCATCTCTTTCCGTGAGGCTACCTTCTAAATATTTATTTGAACAAAACACAAGCAAAATAAATAGTGAGGTAATTTTCGCACTTATTAAAAAATAGCTCAAATGCTTGTAATTCAGTGGTTAGCATAAATAAATTTAAAATATTTGCTGAGGCATACATCATAGAACTTCATTACCCTTGTCACTCAGCAACTCAAAACTCGACAGTTCGTTATTTTCTGTCGCTTTGAAATATCATCGTAAAATGCACACAAAAACATAAACAAAGGCAAGATCTGTATTGTATAATTTATGCAAAAAATAAAAGCTAATGTTTACAATTTATTAGTTTCGATTTGTTACTTAACATTTTTACTTAAGAGTGTTTCCCTCAACGCCACTTCCAAGAACAGCCCTCGTACAAGAACACCGTGTTGAACAAAGCGGCTCCTAAATATTATAAGGTGAGCGAAATACGTTTGCGATGTTATACTCCCTATTTAAATTACCAACACTTTAAATCGATAAAAGTTTTAAAGACAGTTTCGGTAAGCTCATGAAACAGCAACTTAAAAAAAGAGCAAATCATGACAGTTTTGCGACGCAGACGAACCCGAGCGAATAACGGCGACTTTAAAACTGTTTTAGTATTTTTAGTTCATTATAATGATGGCAAACCTAATGTCGACCGTACGAAGGAATTTCCAGGCTGTAATCCAAGGCGCTTCACGAAGACATCAATCACGCCTCATGCAGTACACATCGAGTCGAAAAATTCTCATGACCATGGCGGCCGAAGAGTTTACACCAATTTGGTAACACTTTCCTGCAAGTAAACGCACGCTTGCACAATAGCTAACTTTTCAAAGCTATTTGCAGTGCCTTGTTTTGACCTGGACGTCGGTTGTGTATTAACTTGGCAATTATATAAAGGTTTAAGTCATCGTGTTACTAACTTTGAGTGATAGAGGATAATGTACTGGTCTCCTCCACAGTCTTTCAGTCCGATCAAGAAAATTCGTCACATTTATTTCTTGGGGCGACCCTAAAGTCTCTGTTCAATTTAGCAAATTCATTACAGAGATAATTGATGAGAAATCTTAATAAAATTGATTTTGCTGTGCTCAATGGCTTAATCACATTGTATTCATGTGTTTCAGACATTTTGTTTATGAAAAAGGCGTAGGTGCAACGCGTATCACAGTTTATTTAAACTAATCGGTTGCAAAGATTTACGTACCAGGTAAAATAGCAACCATAACTAGAGCTTCACTAAACTAGATAACCTTCAACCAACCATCATTTTGCAGCAAATGGTCCTCCACGACATTGGGGACTACAGGTCCGTGAAGCACTCATCATGCGTGGCCAGACCGGGGGGGATTGAAAGTGATGGGCCAATTCTTTGGCCACCTCGTTCACCAGATATCACCGCCCTAAACTTCTTTGTGTGTGGTGATGTTGAAGATATCATGCACCGAAAAAAGATACGGGACATTGCTGATCTAAAGCAAAGGATTATTGATGCCATTTCTAACATTGGTACGGCAATGCTACCGCGAAAAGGCAAGAAATCGAACACTGCATTCATGGGTTATGTGTAACTAATGGTGCCTATGTAGAGGGTTATTAAATCGGTTAAAAAACTTCAATATCTAATTTTGATCTTGAAAAAAGTTTCTTACGTTCAATTTACAGGTTTTGTTCAGAAATTCATCAAATTGTAAAAAGGCTATGAGAGACTTACCGTTATATTTGACAGTTGAATATGAACCAATGGACGGCCAGAATATTTAGATTGTGACTATAATATTAATTATATTTTCTCTTCGTCAAATGATTTTTTTTACCTCATGAATGAGTTTTGAATTGTCATTGTAGATTCATGAAAATATTTACGAAGTTCTTTCGTGAAATTACTACGAAAATAATCAAGACAAAGGATAAACGACAACTTCTCGATGTAGATTGTTTGGTTCTAAGGCTTTGATGTTACGTTGGAAGTAAACATGTTCAACATTGCAACGTGAAACTATGCAACGTCTCACTATCTGATCAATAATGCAAATGTACTAATTTTAGTAGCATTTTTACTTCAGCAATTTATTGCAAACACAGTAGCTTCAAAGTTGTAATTTATTGTGATTGGCTATTATGTTGAAAATTTGATTCAGTTTGCTATAGCTGTGCATTTCCAGTTCAGTTTGGTGATGACGTATAGCCTTGTATAGCTGTAGTTCAGTTTGGTGATGACGTATAGTCTTGTATAGCTGTAGTTCAGTTTGGTGATGACGTATAGCCTTGTATAGCTGTAGTTCAGTTTGATGATGACGTATAGCCTTGTATAGCTGTAGTTCAGTTTGGTGATGACGTATAGCCTTGTATAGCTGTAGTTCAGTTTGGTGATGACGTATAGCCTTGTATAGCTGTAGTTCAGTTTGGTGATGACGTATAGCCTTGTATAGCTGTAGTTCAGTTTGGTGATAACGTATAGCCTTGTATAGCTGTAGTTCAGTTTGGTGATGACGTATAGTCTTGTATAGCTGTAGTTCAGTTTGGTGATGACGTATAGCCTTGTATAGCTGTAGTTCAGTTTGGTGATGACGTATAGCCTTGTATAGCTGTAGTTCAGTTTGATGATGACGTATAGCCTTGTATAGCTGTAGTTCAGTTTGGTGATAACGTATAGTCTTGTATAGCTGTAGTTCAGTTTGGTGATGACGTATAGCCTTGTATAGCTGTAGTTCATTTTGGTGATGACGTATAGCCTTGTATAGCTGTAGTTCAGTTTGGTGATGACGTATAGCCTAGTATAGCTGTAGTTCAGTTTGATGATGACGTATAGCCTTGTATAGCTGTAGTTCAGTTTGGTGATGACGTATAGCCTTGTATAGCTGTAGTTCAGTTTGGTGATGACGTATAGCCTTGTATAGCTGTAGTTCAGTTTGGTGATGACGTATAGCCTTGTATAGCTGTAGTTCAGTTTGGTGATGATGTATAGCCTTGTATAGCTGTAGTTCAGTTTGGTGATGACGTATAGCCTTGTATAGCTGTAGTTCAGTTTGGTGATGACGTATAGCCTTGTATAGCTGTAGTTCAGTTTGGTGATGACGTATAGCCTTGTATAGCTGTAGTTCAGTTTGGTGATGACGTATAGCCTTGTATAGCTGTAGTTCAGTTTGGTGATGATGTATAGCCTTGTATAGCTGTAATTATACAGCAGTGACGGAAGAGGAAAACTCTCCTAACCAAGTCCATCGCACAGCTGCGCAAGAATCAGTGTTATGGTTATAAAACGTTGAGAGTAAGGATGCTCGTGCAAATATGTTTTCAATAGTTTTACAGGGATAAATAGATAACAATATCATTGTCGAAACCACGACTTTTTGATGGACGTTGATTGCCGAGTTGTCTGCCAAAAAGTCGTGTGCCGGTGACTCGGGCATTGCCAAGCCCACATTAATAGACAAATTGTACAGAATTAATTCCTAGACTCAAAATTGTAACTTAGTATTCCTTTAGTCGATCTCTGCTGTACTACTACGGTGGTTAATACTTTATAGTGAAGTAAAACTTCGATAAATTAAAAAAAGGGGTATCAGGGCATATACTATAGTGTGCATTAAAATAGGTTTTCTATTTCACAATGGTGGGATACTACATTATTCGAGACACTTGATTCAACATTACTATCATTTTAATAATGTTTTCAATAAATTCAGGAAAACACGAAAAAATCGCTTTTATTTAACAAAGAGTACGCGCGAGAGCACATGACTATTTGCTAGTGGGAGTCAAAGGCTTGTCCCCGACTCATATTCAATGATTTGATTGACAGGAGGTTCTGTCAAAGTGAGGGATGGATCTCACGTATGAATAAATGAATAATTACAATACGTACGCCTGATTCTGATGAATCACTACAGTGTAGTACAAATGACCAGTACATGGAATCGAGATTTTTATTCTTGACGCTAAGATCTGAAGTCAAGTGATGATAGTCTCAGCTTCAGGTCCAATTCTACACATGTCGACACGACCAGTCAATCCGAGTGACGGAACTTTAGTGCTCAGTGTACTTTATAATTTACTCTAGTTTCTTCGGAGTGCTACGTAGATATGTGAGGTAATGAGACCACCTATAGCGTGCGGGTCTCTATTACAAGTTTCCAGGACGCAGGATATCTCATCCTCTGACTTGAACTTTGGAAACACTGGCAATGCATTGACAACTGCAAGTAATGTGCACTTGGACCCATGCTAAAATGTGTTGTGATGTTTTTGATACCTAACGCAATTTTCAAAAAATTGAAAAGATTGAATAGTGGTAATTTCAACACATACCGTTTATCCCGTAAAGATTTTCCGACAACAAAGTTGGCATGAATACAAAAATACAATGAATCGATATTTCTGAATTTATCGATGTCTAATATCTGTTTACGTGAATGTATTAATATTATACATCGTTGTCTAATACTCGTGTGTGGAGGAGGTCCGAACGTGACTCGTATCGATGAATTCGTTTGGTGCGTTCTGATTGTGCAGCATGCAGTCATCCATGGGTGGAGCTCACATTGTGTCATGCACAATGTGCACAACTGAACTGGAGGCCTAGGGGAGATAGCAAATGTTTTCTAAATCTACCTTCAAATTTGAGAACAGATCGTCGGTCCGTGCGCTGCCAAAAACAAGTTACCGAAACAAAATTTATGGAAATCTTTGCCGAATGATCCCTTTGCAATTTTTAGTAGTGACAACCAGTACAAAGAAGCTAAAATAAATGTTTTTTTAGCTTAAATAAGCTTTCTGACGATCAATATTTGAAAGAATATACATATTTCTAAACACTCAGATTGATGAGAACCAGTTTTAGGCTGAGGAAAATACAGATATGTAAATTTGTTGTACAGGATACGTAATTGCAACGTACTGTGTGGGCGTTAAAATAGAAGCAAGTAAACTATTGTTTGAGACGTTTTACAGCAGAAGATGATTTTTGTATAGAGGACGTAATAGTCTTATAATATAAGGACGTTGATTATAATTGATATACTGTACAATCAAGGGGATATGATTTTTGTTAAAAATAAACGATGATGTCATCAGCATGCAGCCTGTACAAAATATGCCAAAGTTTGATACAGGAAAGTTCTAACGAGGAATCCTAAGGAAAAACTGAGAAATATTGGCAAGAGTGTGTAGCAAGAAGTAGATCTTATTTCAAAGTCTAGTTGTTCTCACAGAGAGAAAACAATTTACGCTAAGAAGAAGTAGCACAAGTTTCAAAATGATTTGGACTGAAAGTGATATTGGAGATTCAGAAATACTAAATGTTTAATTTATTAACGTCTATTTGAGGACTCAAGTGTTTATAACTGAAATGGTGTTCGATGGAAATGAACATAGTGTGTGCCTCAGAATATGGACGCTCTAACGTGCAATAATGAAAATCCTTCTTTTATTCTTCCCTCTATAGAGTCGAGAAGCCGTACATTGTAAAAAACTCTGCTATTCGGATTTGTGAGAAGAGAATTCGCCAAAATATTCCAATGCAATGCAGATTTAGACATCGCAAAAAGGTTCAAAGAGAAAAGCTGCTGTACAGGGCCATAGAATCTGGACGAACAACTTCTGCGTCACAGGCATTGGAATTAAAAACGTGTGGAAATTTATGAAATTCTAATTGTAAAATAGTGAATTTGCAATTTTCTTACAAGCTGTAAAAAATTAGTATTGATTTATTAACTTTAAGGCTGCTCATTTTCAATTGTATAATCTCACATACATATATCCTTATCATGCATGTAGAGGTTAGGTTTTTTATTTTATTTCATAAATTTAAAAAGTCCCGAAGTTTTGAAATGTTTGTTTTGAGATAAAAAAAGTGTCTGAATTATTGAAGCGATCAGACAATTATTCGAACAGCGCTGACCAATTCAAATATTTGTATATGTACAGTAGCCTCCAGCCCATTAGATGTATCAGATATATATTTGAAGCATCCGACGCTGTTCGAATAATTATCGGATTGCTTTAGTAATTCAAACAGTTTTGTTACCCGAAAAAGGACATTAGAAAACCCCTGAATCTTTAAAATTGATAAAAATAGAAATAAGAACCGCCCTAATGTGGTCTATACACGCATTGTGAGAGGGGATTTCGAATCGGAATGTGTTAAATGAGGCAGCGTTTGCGCTAATGATATTGAAAGTGTATGAACGAACAAGAACGAGATGTACTCACTAACATTAATATTTGACTCACAGAAATCACGTCATCTGAATGCGACTGTTTTTGCGGGAATGATGGAGGCTCTACGGTTGTACGCGGTGATTTGTTCACAACCCGAGACCGACGGACTGCACGGCCACCAGGCAACAGAGGTAAGTTCAACAACCGTGGTCTGATGCCTGCAGTTCATCAATCATGAGAAACGTAGGTTCTCATTTTAATTGTGCCAGAGGTCAGATTGTCAGGTGGCTTTGGGAAGTATTTTGCCTCTCTCAAGCTTCCATGGTTGTTATGTCAGTTTTGCTCCAAGTTATCAACGGCAGGCTTCCGTGAAATTAGAAGAATATTGCAGTAAATCTCATCACGAATAAACTTGATAAATATATTTTAGGCAGAGGTGGTTTGTTTTCTGGTTGGTTTGGCGATTTAGGAAAACGTTGTAGCATTCTTAACAGAAAGAAATTTGTCCCTGGACAGTAACTTTATGTACCAAGATAAAAACATGGTACTACAAAGAATTGGCGTTGCTTTATTAAATTTCTGCAAGGAAAGTAATTGAAATACTTCGAAATACTCAACTCTGAATTACGTGCCTCCGAAAATCGAACTCACAGACACCGGTGTCGGCAGTGCTGTTGCTTTACTAATTGATATTTTACACTGAGTCTGAGCACTTTTAAAGAGTAGAGTTTGACCCATGATTGTACACGGTTCTTTTCAGTGTAGCTTTTGAGCCATGATGCAAGTCCTAAATATACTATTTTTAATTTATATGTATATGCATTGAAACAATTCTTTTAAGCAAGCTCGACAACGTACCTACTGATATATTGCATTGAAGCTAATTATATATGAATTTATGAATCCAAAACATGGGAAAAAAGCGCATGTAATGCATTTATTGAAATACCAGCGGGTTGAAACAAAGACTTCAGTTCTTTGGAACATCCTGCAAACCCTGGGAGCCATAGAGTTCCTCCTGGAAATTTATGTGTTGTTTAGGCTGAGTGTCGCTGCCAAGTTCCGAGCCTCGTTCCACAGAGGTCCTCGTAGTCGCAGGAGCTAACACGATTTTATGCGTGACATCAATGAAAATACTCAACTACGTCTTTATTCAATGTTTCTTAGAAGCTTGAAACTGCCTTCTATTTCATGAAACAATATCGTTGAGATTAACCGAACTGACTTTGATGTCTACCGAAAATGATGCAAACTTGACTGAAATATTTAGGGCGAAGAAAATTTCGGCGTTTTCTCAGTCAATACGCATTGAAGTGTGAAAAATTTCTGTTTTAATTAAAGCTGACTGAGAAGAGAAGCAGTTACGGGATCGTGTGCAGAGGAAGCGATCGCGTGATCGCTTTGTCAACGCGGCGCCGTGGGCGTGCTGTTTATGGTTGGGTGCGTGACGCAGGGGCTGCATAGCGTGATGGATTGCTTCTACGATCATATGGTGGAGGTGAAGAAGAATTACATGGCAGGACAACCCCAGCAAGGCATGATAGCATGTTTTAATTAAGGATTTGTGTTGTCTGAAACAATACTGACTTGTTTCCGCTGTGAGCTGTTTTTTAAACAGTGGTTTACTTGAAGGGCGTGGTTCAACGTCGAAAAAAATAGGCGTTATAGTTGAACGTGTTTGATTTGATAAATTGAGGAAGACATTTGCCTTATGTTGTGTTACAAAAAGAACGCAATGTCGAGCCAGATGATTACTTGATTACATATACAGCTTACTGGTCAGAAATTGAATTATTTCGACCTTTGAATGTTGATGAACAACAAGAATACTCGTAAGTTATGAGAACTACGAACAGAATCTTACATTTTTACAAGGTTAAACGCTAGACTTTCTAGCCACTGCTAAAAATTAATGTATCATTGGGAATGATTGCACAAAGAAACAGTCTAGTTAGTCAATGTTATAATGAAGCCTCGTAATAACAAAAAGACGGGTTTCAGGAGTTAGAAGTCAGCCTCAGCCTCTATGTGGGGCTGCATCTCCACACCTCAAACAGCTGCTCTCATATTCATTAAAGTAAGGGGTAAAAGTGAACTTAGCTTTGTACGTCGGAGACGATGCGGTTCATCACCTTTTTGATGCTAATAATTACTTTAAATAGTCTGACCTCACAACAGGACGGTTGTAAGGTAATGAAGTCACCGGAGTGGGTTCAGTTACTTCTCACAGTTTTAGTGTTATGAAATGTGACCACTCTTGTTTCCTGATGTGTATCCTATGGACGTCTGCGTTTAGTGTGTTTCTAATTTATTAAATTCCACTTCTCCACTCAGTGCTGTCGATGCTCTCAAGCAGCTCTTTTGTAGGGATAATTGGAGGAAAATATTGAGAACCACCCCAATATTTTATTCCTGAATGGCAATGCCAGTGTGCATGCTAGAGTTCAAGCATCTGAACTACGTTTGGAAAATCACTCTCGATGCAGTGACCCATACTTTGCTTTGTTTTGATCATGCTCTTTCATGGAATTGCATCATGATGGACCACCGTCGAGTTGCTACATTTTATTCAATGAGGAAAAAAGTGCAACGAAAAGCAGGAGAGAATGTTTTGCAAAAACTGAAATTTAACTTTGCATTTTACGGTTGATATGGAATTTATTTCAGCATTATGGATAATTACTGACGTACTCATGTGAAACCCCGCCATGTTCTGCAAATTTCTTTTACCTAAGTATCTTCGAACACACACTCAACATATTCGAAATCTCATTAAGCCACGACGTTCACATTCAGAATTCAGTAATGCATTCAATGGTTCGGACGCACGTCCTCTACTTTTGAGTTATCTGTTAGTGCTGGAGCCTGAGGAGCTATTGAGATCACCCCCATCTTTGTCTCTCCCTCGCTTGGGGCCGCTAATGCTCGTAACTTCATTAAATGGATCGCTCCCCGTGAACGTTTAAGAACCGCTGTACTGGAGGCTAAGTACTGCGTGCTGTTGGCAGGTGAACTGAGGCTTCATGCCTCACAACCTCAGAGAACTTGTGAGAATCATGTTACTCGAGCACCTCAGTAATATGAAGGGGGAAAACTGGAAGCTGGATCTAGAGCACACGTAGATATAACAAACATCTATTCTACAAAATACGAACAAAATAGTCGCATGAGATAATAATATTATCAGTACGCATCTCTTTTACTATTCCGATAGTCTAGCATCAAAGTTCAGCCGTAGTCTCTCATGGCCAACAGTCGACCGTCTCAATAGACACAAAATTTTCTAAAAAATCCTGCGTTATACCAACCCCAACCTAATTTTCTTGTTATTTCAACATAATTGGAAACGTAGCTAAAGAAAATATATTAGTTAGTTGCACAGAGTTTCAATTATTGCTGCGCGATAGAAATATTTGCAACACTAAAATGAGTATTCCTAACGTTATGAATCAATTTTCTCAGAAGCTAATACAGAAGTTGATTCGTAACAGAGGATGCTTTTGCAATATATGAAATCTGTAATGGCTTTGATCAATTTTTTTTTTTAATAAAAGTCTTTGGATAGAATATAGCTTATAAACGTTCATATATTTTGATATAGACGGCTTGTTGAATGATTCAAAATGTTTTGTGAATTTAGAAAGTTACGACTACAGAAGACACGCTGAGTTGATCGAAATGGGTGGCTGTAGACTGAGAGCTAGCACTGATGCTTCTTAATTGGAATAAACAATCTTCGAATGAATTCCTTACCGGTAAAAACGACGTAAAGTTCTAAAAATAGATTCCCTAAAATTTTAGAGGAAAACATGCGTTATAAACACCTGCTCAACTTTATATCGTTGTAAATGCATGTTACCGTTTTTGAAGATGGCAAATAGTGATGAAAACAGATGAATAGTTAGTGTTAAACAATGATTAGTCAGTAATAACGAAGTGGGTACTTACGAGCCTCAGAAGTCTCCATGAACAAGATTGTTCGTAATGTGTTTAGTTGTGACGGCTCGTACGAGTCCCTGTGCTGTTTTTTCATCACCATCATACATTCGATCAGAGGAATCCGTCAGAAGCTCTGCACTTGAAAACTGTTTTGAAAATCGTAGGACTTCCTGTTGTACATACATTAAAAAAGTAATAGAGTTCCATCATGATAATGTACGGCTGATGGAAAGCTGGTTTTGTTTCTGAAATTTTAAAAACCTTACATACAATTTCTGTACCCATTTCCCCGTGACCATCTATGCTGAAAATAGAATTAGTAAAATCCCTCTGCATGGTGAATTTACAGTCATAATACATGTCATAATACAGCCATAATACATAAAGCTGTATTGTGAATTTACAGTCATAATAGATGTCATAATACAGTCATTATACACAGAACTGCATGGTGAATTTACAGTCACAATACATGGACTGTCACTGAAAGGAGTATGGCAAGCAAAGACAAACTGCCACCTTGATGCAGTTTTTCAAATGATTATAGAACGAAACTGATGGTAATAACAAAACTAAATTAAAATATTACCCCACATGCATGAGCAGATACCATTGAAAACATAAATTTCTTACATTTGATGCCCTTTACTCCATCTTTTCAATCCCCATTGTAGTTGCCCCACTCTACCTGCTAAAAAACTGCGATAGTTGAAATATCTTTCCCTCTCTTTTACGAGCTGAACACACGAGTAGGTGCTGACAAATACTCAGTTTTTTAGCACTCATATTCAGGTCAATAATTTCATTTCTGCCCTCAGAACACCTCTCATCAATATGGAGAGGCAATTTGGATGACATTGATATTAGTGAAACAATCATGAATTTTACGCCTTCGTATGTCCTCCCGTGGATAAGCTGTATTTTGACATACGATGATAACTTGTTTACCATGAAAAATTGAATTGTAAGTGCAATTTGAAGAAACAAATACTTGTTCACTATTTCCACTTAACTGTTTCTTTCATCAAAAAATTAATTTAGTTTTAGACTTATAAAATAGAACCTTGCTATTAATGCAGCTTAAAATAGGCGAGTTTTAAAATATCAGAATATTCAAAAAGCCCCATCGGAATTTGTGACAATGACTTGAAATATCACGTTCAAGAAAAGCTACATTGATTAAAAATACAATGTGTAACTTCCTGAAGCAAAATTTTATGTTTGCTTGAATATGGTAATGGTTTGTTCATTCAGATTTTTTATCAATGATTTGTACAAATCACGTCACTACATTTATTTTTGAGAAATAGAAATGCATTAGATCAACGAATAACTACACTGAATTTTCATCTAAAGTGAGAGAACAGACTCGTTCTCACGTCAAGAGCTTTGTATTCTAGCTGGTGTTACTTCTGTTTAAACGGCAGCTTGAATCAAAACTACAGCGAGTCCGACACGTGAGCGACTCAGCCATGCGCGGTTGCATTACGAATACAAACTGGGAGCTTTTGCGTAGGATTAGAGGAAGGGCACGCAATTTAGAAGGAGCGGGAGTGAGTGTAATACCAGGACCGTAATTTGGCTCAGTCCTGCCGTAGAGTTAATGCTCGAGTGACGTGTTTCGAGCGTTACCGTTATTGTGGGCAGCTCTCAGCAACGCTGCTGTCCCAAGCACCTGCTCCTGAATTGACTTGCAAACACCAAGATGAGATGTGCCATTCTACACGCTAAATAATTTTGTCACAAACAGTAAATTGAATCTTTGTATTGCAGTGTTGACGAATCGACAGAGTTTGTTATGGTCAGTTAACGCCTTGAAATCAAGTACATGTATATATCAAGTAGGCAGCACGAAGACTACGCATTGATAGTATGCAGCAAGTTCCTTTTTCAAATAGCATTTGTCATGGCATGTCCATTTCGAAACAAGTAAAACCTCGCCATGCAATGCATAAGGTTTATATTTTAGCTTTCAACCTTTGTATTATATATGGGCACGATGAAGGGGGATGGAGGCTGAAATATGTGTTTGTATCGCCTTATCAAATTAAGAAAAAACAAGTTTGAATAACGAGATACACTAACTATGATTCTGTGAGTGTATCAAACCGCTTGTTCAGAAATGTAATCACTTTGTGATTTGCAGTACTTGTACATATTTTCCTAGTTTTTTATTATCTATTAAGTTTGACTCGTGCTCTATATCCTTAATTGATGGTCGGCTTTTACACTTAAAAACGGTCGTCATTAAAGGTATCTCCCAAAGCTTTGGTTCTTCTTCTCATGCAGTAATTTACTAAGAAATCTACGGAATAACCATGCATACATAGTTTAATTGATCTATATACTATGTGCGTATTCTTGCATTATGATCGTAGTCCACATTTTTGTCTGTGTTGGTAATGTCCTCTTCATGTTGCGCTTCTATTTTCATATTCTTAGAAATGGGTTTCCTCACGAGACGAGTCTTGCATTATGTATGTAGTATTCATTACGTACGCACACCTCAGTGGAACAGCTCAAATTTATTGGTAAGACTATTTAACTACCAAGCAGAAATTGAGCATTAATGAAGAGCTCACGATGAGCTCTTCGCATAACACAGGAGCACAAAATAACCTTGCTTTGGGATGAGGTAGCGTCCTCAGACTAGCTTTAAGTAAGCAGTTACATAAAAGAAATGTGAAGACGCCCGGGACGCTTGAAGAAGAGAGCGATGCAACTATGAGCATTGGGTGTTCTGGTAATGTGCTGTAGCTGTACTCGGCCACGCAGCTTCTTAGAAGAGTGCTGCATGTCTGAGAGAATGAAAACACCATCATTAAAGGACTTCATCTGTATTTCAGTTGGCATTAGCTAGCGGCGTGTTAGCTTCTGTTCGTACTCACGGCATAAAACTTTAGACAGTGGTTAACAAAATGAAGCAAATCATAACTGTGTTCATTTTTGGCAATGGACAATTCTAAGATGAAAATATCTCTTAAAGCAGTTGCTTTTTAGAATTTATGTTTCGTTGTATGTAACTTGTCAAGAATATTCATAATTGCCAAAGATTTCAGGTTCAAAAACACAAGTTCAGCTGTCAAATCAGATTTAATTCCTGGAGACCTCACACCACGCACACGGACTGGTTTGTCAATCTCAGTATAATAATTGATAAATACGTTGCGAAGTTTAAGTCAGATGGTTTTTACAGGTCTTTTGCACACTTATTACATTTTCTCACCTAACTTCTGTGATGAAATTCAATTCCTATTGTTAAGTGCTTATACGAGATGCATTCAAGTAATAGGACCTCCGATTTTTTCTCACAAACTAATCATACGAAAACTTTGAAACTTGTGTCGCTTTTAGACGTAACTTCCTTGCAGCCATACACATTTTTCACAACGTTGACGCTATGACTCCATGGCTGCTGCGTACCTATCACCGTAGTGCCTTTTAGAACGCAATGAGTAAGGATTACGCCATCGATATCATAGAACACAACAACCACCATTTTGTCAGCATTGGCGCTTACCCACAATTTGTTTGGTGACGGTGAGTCTCTGTGCTTCCATTGAGCAGACTGGCGCTTCATTCCGGGATAGAAAAACAACATTTATGTCTCATCCATAGTTACAATCGATGAAAAGTCCCTTTCATACCTTCATCACGCTTCAACATTGCCTTGCAACATGCCACGCGCGCAGCCTTGTGTTTGTCCGTCAACATTCGTGGCACCACCTGGACGACACTTCTCGTATTTTCAGGTTTCCACACAAGATTGTACGCACAGATCCCACAGAAATACCAACTTTCTAGGCGATGTGTTCCACACTCATTCGGTGACCCTCTAAAACAACTTTCTCCCCTCACTCGATCATGTCGTCAGACCGGCTGTTGCAAGGCCGAGATTGTCACACGACGTTCTGCCTTCTTTGAACTGTCGCACCCACGATCACTCATTAAACACATCCATGACATCCATACAGTGCTACTATCTCTGTCATACATTTACAACAAGTGCACGTGTATTTTAAAACAAATTGCATGTTTTTATCTCTTTCCAGTTCTGAAAATAAATCGGAGCTGTCATAACTTGAACGCACATCGTATTTAGTCAATCTTTCAGGGGCTTTTCAATCCTGTAGTGGGTTAAGGGTAATTTTATTGGCAACAGTGTGATAAAATACTAATTGAAACTTTCAATCAATCTGGAGTTAAAAAAAAAGTGGGACAAGGGTTTCAGTCGATCACTACTAGATCCTTTGCCAGCAAGCCAATAGCCTTTTGTGCAGTCGTTCGTAAGATAAACCTTATTGTTCAAGACGCTTATCATCAAGCAAAAACTGAATCCGTAATTGCGATAGCTCGTATCTCAACAACGCAGCATAATCAATCCGCCAATACGGAAGAGCTTTTGTGCCTCGCACTGACATTTGAGGAAACTGGCTGTTTATGTCAGCCAATAACCCGGGGCGACGACTCACTCCAGTGGAAGAACGCATCTTCAGGAGCTTTGAAATGAATTCAACTGCTGTCTCAACGTCGTCTGTCTTGCATGTAGACTTTACTTTGTAGGCATCATAGTAGACATTATTAAAATTGGGGCAGAAAATTCATGACTCGAGAATTATTCAGTAAATATTTAGGAATGTCCCCACCTTAATGGTTTTGTCTGCATGAATTAAAAGTCTTACCACCATGACACAGGGTTACTGTGCACCACAAAGCTTGCAGGGTTGCTGGTACGCTGCTAGGGATCTACAATTTTGAAGCACAGAAGCATGTAGCTGATCCAAAACTACGGTCTGGGCGCGGAAGGATTACTTGAATGTAGAAACCGCTGTGGCAAAATCAGCCAAGTTCATATGCAAGCTCGAATGTAATGTGCAAATAAAGTATTTCTGAACTCCAGCACTTGTGAGAGACAATATTTCTCTCTACAGTATACTTCTAGAACACTGAGCAATGCACAAACCTGAGTACAAAAAAAAACTCGTGAGAACATTGTTACTTTCATTCTATGATGCAGCAGCTGATTTAAGAGAATGTTCATTCTAACTCCTACTCTAAGATTTAATATTTGAGCAATCTTCGCTTGCCTCCGCCCTCTGTAACTCTCAGTGAAACACGAATCACAACCACACATAATATCTCCGAGTCACGGGCCTCTGCTGCACATTGCGTCGTAATCATCTCTTATCACACCAATCACGACGGCGATGCACGCCTAGCTGTATTGAGGAACATGGCTGCAACTCTACATTATGCCGTCAAAATGACAGCAGTTCGGTATTCATTACTACATGAATTCTTACTCCAAAAAATCTGTAAAGTGATCACATAAATTAAGGATTTCAGACTTTAGCACATTTCAACTAGACTTGAAATATCATGATTTTTTCCTCAATTACCTTGTGTGTTTCACTAAACCGTCTAGACTCCCAAAATCTTGAATATGAAAACCGGAGAGGAAAATCATGATTTTAAAATGGTACCGTCACAGAATGCTAAATTCCCTTCGTATGCCTTACCATGTAATGTACATATATATATATATATATATATATATATATATATATATATATATATATATATATATATATATATAAGAACAGAAATAAAACAATTTTGATGACCGGCGTATCATTTAAAAAACAAATACACATCTGAAATTGAATCTCATAGCTTCACGTGCAACTTAATATAGAGTAACTAGTACCACGACATTGTAAGTACGAGTACTACTACTTCCAGTACAGGTGTGCCACCGAAGATACCGCTACTACCAGCACAGTACCCTGGCAATGAAGGTACTAGTACCACCACCACCAGTACAGTACCCTGGCAATGAAGGTACTGGTACACTGAGTACTGCGGCTTGCCTGCTGTAACAGCCGTCCATAACAGCCGTGCGTGATCACCATGCCAATGCTCGCCTACCAACATCCGCCCACTCCAGCTCTCCGAAACCTGAATAATCCAATCCATTAGAGTTTATTTATTCAGTTATCGCCTCGTGCAACTGAAAATTGCGCTTGCTCTTTCAATTTTTGTAAAGCAACACTGTGTAGCTCAAGGACGCAGTTTTGAATTCATTTTAGCAGTGTTCTTAACGAATCATATGTTTCAGTTCTTAGTCATAATACAAGTAATTGCACTTGTACAGAAAGAAGTAGATATTTTGCAAACTTCGATATTTTCTCTTCAACTTTCCATATAACGTTTAAATTTTCGGTTATCGAAAGTGGACACTTTCGAATTATTTCAAAAAATTTATTCGGAGCTCACTAAGAAACCGCTAATTTGTATTTTTACCTTGAGCTCGAAAGTAGTCACCACAAAAATTTCCCCTAAATTTTTCATGGGAATCAATCGAGAAGAATAAATTTTTAGCTTTAAAATTTACAATAAGTGGAAGCTTGAGAAGGGCTCATAGGAGGTTCTGCCTCACCTAACGCAGAGGCAAGTCAATTTTCATGAGCTTAGAGGGCGAGTGACAGTAATACCTGCAGCCTTCACGATGTTCAATCGCAGTGCAAACATGCTTGCAAATTATCAGCAACCACACAAGTCAGCACCCTCAGAATGATAAATGAAATGATTCGATACATTTATGTCTAGCACAAACTGAAGAGTACGTTAAAAACAATTCAAAGCTCCTATTTGTGTTCTCCTAGTAGTACTTCTGAGTCATGAAATAGATTCAAAGTTGTAATTATTCTGGGAATATATAAATAATATTAAATTCACTATTTTTATGTAGGATAAAAGGTTTATATGATATTAGGTATCCACATTCAGGCGAATTGCTCAAATGGAACGCTTCTACCACGTTGCACTCATTTCTAACATGCATCGAAAAAAGATTCTTAAACTGGTAAACTTTATTTAACTTTGTTGTGTAAAGTCTTTAGCAAATGCAGGTTTTCTTATCCATAAGATGCATTTAAAAAAGATTATGCGTGAATTTGTACATAATTAAGATCAGGTACATAGATTTATTTAGTCTTGTACAAGTCACATTTCCACTCAACAGAAACAATGCAATGGGGCACAAATGTTCAAACATGCAACTCACATTATAAATGTGAGCACCTCATTTTTGTTTGTTAACGAGCATTGATTTTATTGGTTGGGTGCAGAGTGAGTTGCTCTTAAAGTCACGCCCTGCTTACGGTCTGATCACAGCCGACGGTTGTGTGATACGTCAACTTAATCTGGAGATTCTGAATTGCTTGTGACGAAAGTGAATGTGACTTTTAAAGCTCTGATGTGCGTTGTTATTACACTGTGAGAAAAGTTTTTTTACCAATTTATCGCATTTTTTCGCACACACATTATCTAGGTGCCATAATATTTAAAACTGGAGTGGAAGCAGTTTTTTCAAAGCTATGACGTTATATCCATTTTTTTCGTTGTCGGTTTACATAAGATAGCCTCGCTTTTACCAAGTTTTAACGTCCTGTTCATTGTTAATTTTGGTTATTACTAACATTATAATAATAAGTCTTTATCTTTACTAGTGCTCCAACGACTATTACTGATAGCAACAGTTCTTATCGGATTTTCTCTGAAGGTTCTATAAAGATTCTATAAAGTCGAGTTCCAACTGCTTACACGAATTTTAAGTTCATTTAAAATTTATAATTTATGCTTTTCTCAATTTTCAATTTCGGTAGTAATTGCTGCATAGAAACCGAAAAATAATACGAAGAGAAATCGTTTTCACATTGTCAATTAATTTCTACATGAGTCACTATCATCATACGATGATCTCGGTTAATTAGTTTGCATGCAACGTGTTTATATATAATATTTGCTGGTCAGGCTGAGAATAGCTTCATCATCTTCGATTACCTATAGTTTTTACGTTATTAATGAGCCTGGATATCGATCGTGCGAACAGGTAACGTTAAAGAAAGAAGCATATTATCATATGCTTATCTCATTAATTATATTTAGCTCCAGCTCCCAGGCTTGATTTAGATTGGGTTGCTTGAAAAATGAATAGGAGAGTATGCTGTTGTTCATGCTTTATGAAGAAACGAGAACCAATTTATCAATTTTACCGTAATGCTCATAATATGACTGGAAGAGAAATCTAATTTGCTTCAGACTCCTTAAGATCATCGTGTCTTCATGTGTCATATTTGTTCCAACTATTTACTTCGGAAGAAAAGAAATTTTTCCGCACACGTGGATTTATAGTTCAAGAGTTTCCCGAAAACTTTGATTTCGAGGGAAACTAGACGAGGGCCTAAGCGAGAATTAGGCCGCCATGTCAGTATGCCTGAGGCTCTGGTTGAAAGAGGGCGGTGACGCTGTGTTCTTCAAAGTTTCAAAAATGAACTAGCGATTCTGTGAACTTTTTTAGAGACACGATTTTATAATGTGATGAATAGAGTGAATTGTAATTTTTCGACGTTTATGCTGTTTTGAGGTGTGAATGAAAGTTTTGAACTTGTAAATGTTAGTGCTCAGTGGGTGTGGTGTAAGTTGGTTTCCCTGTATTTTGGCTTTAGGCCTATGGTCAAGTTTTGAAACGCCTTAGCCCTTTGGCTTTTGCAGTTGAGTCTAGGTTTTTGTAATCTTCGATGTATTTTTACATAAATTAGTCAGTGAAGTAGAATATGTAATGATTTTATTGCTTCTCCTGTAATATATTCAAAATGAAATAATTATCACGATAACTCTAATAATGTCATTTATGACATTTGTTGACGAATTCCCGTTATTCCCTTTAAACATTCTTTCAAAAACAAATTTTACAAGAACGGCTGGGTAGAATTCACAGGCCTGTCTTGCATATAAATGACAGGCTTGCGGGGACTCTTTCGTGCTTATGCTATTTTTGAAAACTGTCTCAATCTTTTTTGATACTGAACATGAAATGAGGAAAAAACTTTTGTTCTGACCTAGTATATTTTGAGTGCAGATAATAATTAATCATTTCATATGTTTTGGCTGGTACACGTACACTTACAATTAATTTTTAAACTAGGTCTTCGATTGTGACAATCTTTCTTAACTGTGTAACCAAATGCGTAAAAAAAGAAATTTGATTTACACTGGAACTGAAAATTTATGATTCAAATTTCTTCACTGAATGTGAATTTCGGGAACATTATTTTATGAATTGGATTGTCAGTGAAATTTACATTAAATGAACAGTCGTGGTTAAGGTCTGTTTTTGCTACGAGTTTGAACGAAGAGGTGGAACGAAAATACTACTGCAACGTATAAATCTACGAATAATTACACAAGTTGCACCGGTGGGAGTTCCAGCACAAGCTTGAACAACAGGTGAGTTATTTTTTTGCGCAATATGCATCTGGAAAGTCATAATTTCGTGTCCCTCTCATTTTAAAATACTGAAGCCTAATTTTAATATTTTCGACTTTTACTTCAAAAATATTTCAGATGTTTCTCAAAGTGCATGGATATCATACATATTTGTCATTAAATGCCATTAACTCGGTTTGCAAAAAAAGTGAATTTACAGTAAAAGTACATTGGAGAACTGAAATTGTCTAGGTGCCGATCATGTCTTTGAAGCTCAATGTGAAAAGTATCAATAATCGCATGATATCCTGGTATCAGAAAGTTGACGCGTATTTCCTTAATTAGGTATCTTGATCCTGATGAATGAGAATGTCTTGTTTGACTCGGCTTGCGACGCGTTGTTACTTAACTGCAAACCTGAAAGTTTAAATAGATACGTTAGAAATTTGTTTCATAATTTGACTGATTTACATGAAGAAATCAATGTTTACAAGCCATAAAATATAAGTGTTAATGTTACAAATGGACTCATACATGGTAGAAGTTTCATATTAGGACTAGTACAAGTTCAGTTAGGTTGGGTTGAAGTTAGATTTCATGTTTGAACGAGCTTGCTTTGCTTAGAATCTAATATTCTTGGACGATACTATTTCGTGTGGCATGAAGGTAAAAACTTAGTTCTTGTCAAGCGCTTGCACAACACCAAGTCCGCGAAGTTTCATTCATCGTCATGTGGTGAGGCTAGTTTTTTAACTGATGTTTACGTCGTACTTTAAACTAGTTTTTATGCTAGCTTCTACAGTGATGATAATTTTTTTAATGGCGCATTATTCGAGTGTTGGACTGTTCTCGTCCTCCAAGTCTGATCTTGTTATCACAATTGTCGGGTCTGCCTCCTGCTCCTGTAAAATTTAAGATCACCGTATTCTTTCTAGGTATTTTAAGTTTCCAAAAGCAATGAAGTCATAGTATGATCTTGGAGAGTACGGTCGTCTTCTCGGCTTTTTCTATCTACATTCTGGTGATCGTTGTGACAGAGCGAGGGAAAAACTATGACTAGTAAAGCGTAGCCGATTTTTGTGCTAGCACAGTTTTCTAAGCTTTGTAGCACTCATTACTGAACAATAACAATTTAGCAGCATGTTATTTTCAACAATGACTAAAGAACTTCCTCTGCACGATCGAGAAGAAGGGCATCTTTAGGAGCGCGCGGAGTCTTGAAGCTCCTGTGTTAAATGCGGAACTCTAATGTCAACAGAGGGTGACCCCGGTGGCATACAGCAAGCGCTGCCGAACACACCATGCACTTCGTACATGGAACAAATGATGGAAATGCTTTTGATCGTTTATTTGGAAAGTTTACTTTATCAACTGTCATTCCAGGTTGACAAAAGTCCTGTTTGTTACGTCAGTTTCAAATGTTCGTGGCACGAGAGAAGCCATTCGCTGCGACAAATGCAAGTAGGCTTTTAGACTGAGTTACTCTCAGAGGTCACACTTTCTGAGACTTGAGTTTATGGTGCATTTGCATGCGTTTATTGAATGCAGCTGGCCGAAGGGTTGAGGATTTCTAATTTTTGGAATGACGGTCAGAATTTTTTAGAACTTATCGGTGGAAATAACGATGTAAACTGTTCTCGGCACTACATAAAGTCTCGCATCCTAACTCCAAAAGTGTTTTTCGAATTCGTAAACAAAGTAATGTAACTTTGAAGATAATAGAAAGTACCACTGCAGAAATGCACTGAACAAGGAATAAAATGAAGCTACACAATACCACCAACCTCAGTGTCATAGTATTCAAATAGTTACTGTTTACATAGTCTTTAAATGAAAGGTAAAGTAGTCGGCTAACAGCAGAAAGCAGCTGCCATGACGTGTTCAAACTCGCCAGATTTAAATCCTATGAACTACTACGTGTCAGGCGTTGTTTAACACGTTGCCTCCGATTGCCTGATTGGTGTAAAACTTCACTTTGTACGCATAGTCACTAGAAGGATCTGAAAAAATTACAGAACCTAACCTAAGTGGTACACATACGTACCACTTCGGAGTCAACGTGTTAAGCGTGAGGCTTTTGGCCCTCATAAGGCTACCTCTACACGTAAGACCATCGACCCTCGTAATGTTAGCGACCCTCGTAACGCTAGCGACCCTCGTAACGCTAGCGACCCTCGTAACGCTAGCGACCCTCGTAACGCTAGCGACCCTCGTAACGCTAGCGACCCTCGTAACGCTAGCGACCCTCGTAATGTTAGCGACCCTCGTAATGTTAGCGACCCTCGTAACGCTATCGATCCTCGTAACGCTATCGATCCTTGTAAGGCTACCAACTCCCATAATACTATCGACTCATTACATATTACAAATTGTTAGCCGTAAGTTATTCAGAGCTTTGGTAGGTTTATTCGTATGTTTATTTCAAAACTTAAAAAGTTTGACTACTGGATAATAACGCAGGTTAAGTTTGGTCAGGTCGGGTTAGTTCAAGTTCGGTCCCGTAAGGTTGAGGCAGGTCATATTGGATTAGGTTAGGCCAGTTTGGATTGATTCAAATTAGGTTGATTAAGGTGAATATATAGGTAGAGTTACTGTGTTATTTAAAGAGATTTGATTTTTTTGCTGGAAGGGGAGGGTTTTTTTCATTTTCCTGAGATGAGGCGTAACCACTCTGGTGCTGTAGGAAAACTGGAGAAAATGTTACAGCTATACTACCTTCGTTAGCATTATACCGTCCTCGTTCTAAGACTCCTCCGAGAGCGAGCTACTCAGATGGACAGCCCACTGGTGTGCACTTTCCTTTGTTGCACATGTTGCTAGAAAATACTCCACATCGCGTGGTTCTCTGCGTGTCTTTTAGATGAACAGCGTCGAGGTCAGTTTTTGTAACTTGGCCCTGAAGTGCGAAGACTCTTTCACGCCTAGCTGCTCGTTCTCTGCAGCCGCGCTACAAATGCCGCACTTTGCAGTCAGCCTTCGATCCTTGAAGCGCAAAAACAATCTCTGATCTTTGCAACGATGCCGAACTCAATGCCGAAGATCGGCTTTTCCTGATATCCTTCTGGAGCCGAAAGGTACTTGAATTTGATAGGCTTTATCCGTAGACTAAAATAAAACATCGCTAACTTGGAGCTTTATTTTGTTTGTTTGGCTGAAGTTGAGGTACCCGAGAATGTACGTTGCCTAACACTTCCACATTTCTTGACAAGAGCATGTGTGTATTTTAATTTTTTCTTTTCTGTTTCAGATCTTATGGGTCGCTCTCTATCTAAGCTTCCATTTGCAGAAAAATGACCAACCTGTTAAGAATCCTCTATTAGATCAGCTTTTACTAGCAATTTTATTTCATATATCGATCATGGTATCAACAGTAAGCCTACTGTACAAACAGTAGAGTCTAGTTTTATTTTAGATGCATTTCTTGTAGCTCCCAGACTACCGGCAGTAAAAATATTATGAATTAATTTGGGTGTAGCTTTATTCACAGCTCAAATCATAAAGCAAAGTCAAAGAAGATGCTAAACGAAGGTAAAACCAGCATCCGAAAACACAACAAGGGACGGAAACCTTTTGAGTTAATGTCAGATGTCTAATGAAAAGAGAATAAGCTCCAATGGGGTATTGTAATATTAATGGCAGGTCATCCTCACTCTCATCTTGCAGACGTAGATTGTGGAGTGAGAATTCTTACCTTCATGATGGACGTGCATTCAAATTATCATTGAAGTAAGAACATTTGCTGGATGAATATAATTGGGGTATTGTATTGCATCAGAGAATACTGCAAGAGTCAGTGTTCGGCTTCCATAAATGTAATAGTATCCTATTAGACACTTAGGACTATTTTTTCAATATTGTGTCACTAATGTGGGAATGAGAAAAATTCCAAACCAAACTAGTTATCAGTTGAAAGCGACCAAGAATACTACTAGACACCACTGACCACAGTGCCATTGTATAAGTGTTTCGCTCACACACGCAGATTCATTTACTCGTTTCCATTGTCCCTTATTTTCCATAATTTTTTTCTAAATGCTATAATTTACACTTTTTCATTGTTAAACAATAACTTCTATGATTTTAGCCTTTTTTCAGAAATCTTTGGCTCATCGCTCTTACCCTCTTTCTTCGTATTCCTGTCGCTCTTGCTCTCTTTCTTCGTATTCCTGTCGCTCTTGCTCTCTTTTTACGTATTCCTGTCGCTCTTGCTACATTGACATCGTCTTTGTTCATCATCTTGTTTCCTTTGTTTCCTCTTTTCTTCGTTTTCTTTGTTCTACTCTTCACGCATTCTCTTGGAACCTCGTTCTCTGCCATCTCTGGGCCGCGAGCTCCGCTAGCAGCACAAATGGAGCGACGCTGATTTGACTTGAAGCTTTTATTATCGTGCTCCACGGACGTCAGCCTACTGGAAATTTTCTGGTCCACTCAGATTTGAGATAACATTCGCATCTGATTGCTCGCTAATGACGTACAAGATCTACATCGCATAGGAGATGCTTCTCAGGCCTCCAAAGAATGTAGGTCTTACAGTCCAATCTATTTCATACAAGTGTTGATGCTCCACATTGAGTATTTATCACTGTTGTACGTCTTGCTTTGTTTGTTCTGACTATTAGAATGCATCAATCGAATTTAGGTGATTTTTAATCCTGCAACAAAGATTTATTTCAGGTCCTGTAGTTGTGTTGGACGTAAACTGTATGGAAGCAAATTTATCTTAGTCTTATTTTACTGGGGACTCTACTTGATGCATTAATTGTTTGCTCGAGTCCACAGGGTCCAATCCGTTGGATCTGACAACGAGAGTTAGTACTGCACGAAAAATGGAGCGGAGATAGCACACAATGGACCTTAAAAAAATACAAGAGTATAGGAAAAACAACGGCTCAGGATATAAGGAAATTCTCATTTTAAACAAATTATATAATATTAAATTATTTCGGCGCCCCTTAAAAATAATTATTAGTAATTAAAACGAATCATCAATTAGGTTTAACTTCACATTCCTATGAACCAACTCCGTAAAATTACTACTGCACTGATCATTAGGCACTGTCGGTAATAGTTAAAGATAGACATAGTTCCTATCATAAATATCATATCATCGCTGAAACAAAGGCATTGGTAATCCCATCACAATTTTAAGTGATGACTAACGTAACTGAATATAGAATAAGATCAAATTCTCGCTGTTACTGAGTACGAGGTGTTTAATTAGTGTTAGACATTATTCTTTATTTTAAAACCAATAACATTACATGCTGAAGGAAATGAAACTTTCTTGCAATTAAAGATAAAAAAGACCGTCTATCAGTGGATCTTGGAAAGAATCATGAAAGGTTTTCCTTGAAAAAAACTCAGTTATGCTTCCTGCGCTGGTCTGCTGTTGGTTTGATCGTAGTGTGCAAATTAGGTAGGTCTTCATGTTTTCCCTCCTTTTGTCATTGCAAATGACCAGAGCATCAATCTCTTGCGTAGTGCGTTTCGTTTTTCCTTTTCTCTTATTTGATCATTTAGTTAATTCTCGAGACTTACGCTGTCTCTTTCGTCATTTAGCTGCAGCAAACTATACCAACGCAGACATTGCAGCTAAAATAAAGACTCGTGGAGTTCGCTGTCTGTCAAGATTGCCTTAATGAAGAGAAACTGCTCATAATCATGCCAGTCATAACAATGGGAAATTAGTGGGTATTTTTTAACGCAGATTTCCGACGATGCTCGCAGAGCTGTTGCCATTAATGAAACATGCATTTATAAACAATGAATTGCACGGATTTATGGTTGAATTACATTTTTTGATGACAGGCTTTACCAAACTTTTTTCAAATTGTACGACACATACGTGGGACAGTGTATCTCACCAGGCTCACAAGCTCTACTATTAGTTGAAAAATACAGATTAGACAAGCATTGACATCTTACACACATCCCTTGCATTCTTAATAATAAACTCCTGTACATGCTATTCATCTGGTGTAGGTAAAATACTTGGATTTATTATTTACTTGTCAGTTAAGTTTTAAAATAAAATATAATAGAATATAGCTACATCAACGAGTCTTTTGGTTCATTCTTGGGTTGCTACCCAAGTCCCATACCATTTAACATAAAGACATCAATCATGCACATGCACTTGAGTTACATGCAGACATTTCAGCCACGTATACACACCTTAATCATTCATAGGTATTTCAGTCCTGCACACGCACAACAATCGTATTCAGGCCACAAGAGTTAAGGATGTGAAATTAGTACTCAAGAGAACTGGGGATTTCTTATCTAACATTTGTTGAGCCGATTCTTGAATGTGTTCTCAGTGCCAGCAGAAACGAAGGCTTTTTGAAAGTCGGAAAGTCAAGATATACAAGGTATACGGCTTTTCTAGAGTCGTATAGCGGTTCTCTTCTATAAAAAAGTTAGAAGTTAGTTAGACAGTCACGAATGAATATCAAGTAAAACTCTAGATTTTTTCAATGCATAAAGTGTAACGTTATGGTGGTTGGGACGTCATGCGTGCGCTGCTACGTAGTGTAAGCTGCATGCTGCTGGCTGGCGTAAACACGTTCGCCTCGTTGCTGTTCCGACGCCCATGTACTATTTCGAGCGGTCAGGTCCAGTGTCATCCTGTGAGCCACCAAGACCTCGTTTCTCAAAATAGTACATAGGCAACTGCACAGAAAACCAGGTGAACATGTATCCACCAGCAACATAACACTGGCTGCTCAAAATAAAGTTGCCCAGCAATTATCGCTTGCTGAAGACGAGTTGTACTCTGGTAACAATTATTGCACAATGCATGCGGCTGCAGGAGCTGCAAGTTACTAAACTTCTAGTATCATCGAGTCATTGAGGATTAAAAAGAACGAGTTTTGGACCGATTTTTCATTCCGGGATCCTCTTTTTAACTCTCTGGTTGTGTTGGAAGAATGCGTAAGGGTTGCCTTATCACTCATCGTTGATTCGAAATATTATTTTAGAAATGCGTAGACTTCCATCATTGTTAAAAGCGACTTGTCCTGTGAAATTTTGAATTTGATATTTAATTTCATTTTATGTAATTCCAGATTTACCTATCCTTTCATATAGTTATTTGATAACTATGTAAAATCTCGAACAACCTAGCATATTTACTGTTTGGCTATAAAATTAAAGTTGAGATGTTCCTGAACTCATATGCCTTACCACGAAAGTCCGTGTTTATGAACCATGGTAGGGTAGAATTCAGGTTTTTACGTATAATTGTACTGTGCATTTTGAACACTTGTAGACTTTTTACACAGTTTTGTATAAAACAAATACACAGGTTCACAGCAAGAACATTGGTGTACTCAAACGGAACTTAAGACCAACCTCATGCAAACATTCCAACTGTTTCTGCAGTGCATAACGATGTGAGGTTGAAGACTCGGGAAAAATTGCATAATCTGGGCGTTGAGGTGCAGAGAATTGATAGACATTGACATGTACGTTCTGTAAGTATCTACTGGCATGACAACAACGGCGATTTACGAGCCTCATAAAATTATCGAGTCATTTCGAGTGACGCATGTATCCTCTACATCTTAAGTGCCAATTAAATAAGCTTTTAATTCTGAGTTCAGGCTCAATCTTGACTATTTACTCCTAAAAGTAATGACTGATTACCGTAATAAGCGAGCTGGAAGCATAACACGGCTTCCTTGATTGAAGAAATGCAGAATGAAGTGGATGTTCATGCAGTTCTTTGAATCTGAAAGTTCACTACGCGGAAAAGCTTTGGATTTACGAGTCGGATGTTCGTAAGAACTTCAATACGTACGTTTTAAAATTCACATCACACAGACTTTCAGATTTGTTTCCTGCATTATTGAGCGCTAGCTTTATTAAACTGTTACAATACATACTGTCAAATTTGCCTCCGATTCTTATGAACATTTTCGGCATAGCGATGCAAATCTTAATTTGCTTTTAGCCATAATTATCAAATTAAAGTTTGGAAGTCAATGGCACTGGTTTCATGGCTGATTTTTATTGCGTAGTAAATTTTTGTAGTAATGACTCAATTAGACATTTTCTCTTGGTAAACGGGGTTTGTGCGTCAAAGAACTATTTTTTCCCTAGTCTGTTGGTCATTTTTAGGAACTTGAGATGCTATTGTACAATAAATGCTTTCTGAAAATAATATAAATGTGTTTTGCGAGTGATGCTTTTCCTCGTAACATACTCGCACTGAATGAAGTTTGTGATGGTTCTTTGTTGCTCATCTGCACACTCATAAACGAGGCCGAATGGGAAGTAAACTAGACAATATGTGCCGCAGTGCAACCTTTCCGATCGAGATTTATGGTCACGAATGCCTCCCTGAGCAGCACTATCAATAGTGACTTCAATAGCTCTTTGAATTTTACATTCACTGACTGGAATTGCGATAGCTTCCATTCTGCAAAGAGCTGCGCAATGCCGTTGCAAGTGCTTATGTTGCGTTTCCTTTGAGGGAGTGCAGTTCATGCTCCGAGATATTACTCCAAATGCCGGAAAAAATCGTCTCGACTTTACAAATAAATCCTGGCGCTATTGGCAGCCTCCGGATTTGGGAAGAGGTCCTCCTTCCAAAGACGCGATAAGCGTCTATTATTTTTCCAAACTACTCAAAGTTGATGATCATGTTCTGAAAGAGACCAGAAGCGTCTTCGACTTCGGTGATCTTTTTGCAGCAATGGAGGCAAGACGAACAAAATTTTGTAAATTCATGTAATTTGTGGAAGGCTATTTTGGCCTTATCTCACTTCTTCATTGCTGCATATATTTTTCCTGGACCTGTTTTTAATTGACACTAATCTTGAGACGTTGATTTTAGTGCTTGTGCAGGGATTTCATAATCTTTTAATTCTTGTAACTGCAACCTGATTACGGTAGAAATTTAATTCGGTACTCTACAGTGCATTATAAAAATTTACTTAGGAATACTTTTCTAAATAAAATTGCTTATATATATCACTTGGGAGTTGGCGCTATGGCAAACGCATTTTCAAATTCCTTATGTGTTACCATATTTTTTATTCGTGTAGTGTCACTTTTAACACGTTTCCTGCGATTGCCTAGCCGGTGCAAATCTTTACTTTGTACACATAATCACTTAAAGACTTGGAAAAAATTACAGAATCTAACCTAAGTGACCCACCGGTGGGTCCCATCGCAGGAAACGTGTTAACAGGTTGTTCTTGAAAGCTGTGTGGTGGACAAAGCTCGATAATTTAAAAATTTTATTTAACTGCATGAACACGAAATGGCGAACTGTTTTCATCAACATTTTCTCACTTCTCAAGATAAATCCCATTAGGTTAGGTAACATTTTTACTCACTTAGGAAGAATCACACGAGGTTTCAATTCCATAAATTGTAATAGGTCTTCACAAAATAACAATTTTACAGCTACGTAAATAGTTAATACACCTTTAGCGAACTACAATCTTGGATAAAGAGATCATTAATTGTACTGACTTGGAGCAGACTCGTTTATTGATGTTGCTTCCTTGTTAAATAATACTTTCATGTCCGGCACAGTGAAGTTTTTCCTCGGATTAATTTGGATTGAAAACGCTCAACCTTATCACTGAAATGCAATAAAAAACAAGAAATAAATTGGATAGCTGAATGGAGATTGTTCTTTTTTTAGCTCTGACTAAAAGTTTGGATGCTTATGCCTTTTTTCACATTTTGACGACAATCAGAATTTTTAACCATGTTCGAAAAAAGTCTCCCCGTACAAATATTTGTTACTTAACGCTTTCGTATTATTCTCCAGCTCCTGTCAATATATTTGACACAAAGTCCAACTTCGGGAATTTTTGTTATTTTATCGCTGTAACTTGATTTGTTGTGCTCACGAAGCAGTTTTGCTTAGCCTCGAAGCATCCACCATGCATCGTCGTTTTAAGATAAAAGTAAGGCAAATACAACTGTAATTATCGGTGGGTGCAGCCACCGTAGTTGAGTGGTATGCGGCCCGTGTTCTGTATCGGGTCTCTGCTTGTGCAGAAAGACTGCGTGCGGGTTCGAAACCCGACAATGAATACGAGCTATTTTTCTCGTTTCACGCCGTGAGCTCGCACTTATCGGTAAGACCTCAACTCATCGCCCATGGACACATCCCAGGATCGTCGCATGGAGCTCACCATCACCCTTACTCTAAGAATGTTAACCTTAAGAATTTGAAAAACCAATGTACTAAATGTCTATGTACTGTGTACTTGATTGGAAATAAAGATTGTTTGTTTGTTTTTTGATTAAAATTGTAAGACGTTACCTTTAGTGAAAACACGGTGCTGTACTAAAAAATCTAGTAGATCCAACGCCGAGTCTAGCCGTACAGAATATTAGGCTTTTTTCCTCGTTATCTTAGTCTGTTTTATTTTGTCATATTTCCTTGTTCAAACTAATTACATTGATCAATTACCTACTCTTATCTGTTGCTCCTTTAACCATAACTTCAGTTGACTGAGCGGCAGAGTAACAAATTGTACATATAAATATGTTGCGTAGAATGAAAATAACTCGGGGAAAAAGAAAATCTTGAAATCCAGTAGTTACTGTCATTGCTGGTGCTAGCGTTGATATTCTCAGGTAGCTTTCTTTACAATAAGGGGAGATAATTCCCCTTAATTTTTTTATAACAGAGTTCAACAAAATTGAGTACTCGTTATTGCAAATTAAGGCGCGCGGAATGAAACCGCTATCAAGACGTTAAAGCTACCCTTCAACGTGCATTGAGAGCCTTCTTGGCAGCTGCATCTATTACGAAACCACCAAGGGCGTCACTGAATAGCTGGCAGTCTTGAATATGCGAATAATTGCATTCACGAGCGCCCTACTGAAGCCCAGGTGTGCTGGGCTGTCGTCATACGCGTCCGTAACGGGGCTGCTTGCAGCTCCTGTCGTCTGTAATGGAATTAATTTACCACACGCAGGCCTCAAGGCACCAACCTACCTTGGGTCTTCTTGATGAGAACGTTAATCATGTTGAGGGCCTAACTTCATCTATTAAGTTAGACCTCGACGAAGATTATTGAGCTAGCAGTACTCGAGTATTTTTCTTCGTTGTGAGACAGGGTGTAACTTCCTTGATTGGCAGTCGTAACCTTTTTTGTTCTTTGATAACGAACTTTGTATGACATCCCTCGGACTGGAGTAGCACTGTAGTCCACGTATTCTTCTATTTATGATGCAATTCGGGAACTATTTACAGAAGCTTTATTGTTTACTTCTGGAGAGTATAATGAGAAGTCTATACTATTGCCTTAATGTGACGGTACGGTCATACGATGATGTCCAAGCAATTCTTGATTCTGATGTTAGTGGCTTGAAGTCTGTTCTCAGGTTACTCTGTTATGCTCCGCATGCGTAAGAGCAAATGTCATCTAACCAAAAATTCATGTTGACAAAAAGTTTGTCACGTTTTACCTTCCTGAACTTCATGGGTAATTCATCATTTTAGAAGCATGTGAGACGACTGAATAAATTCTGATAAATTTATTTTGATAATCTGTATTTTTAATTTGTCAGTATTTTTTAGCATGCAGTCAAATTCATAAATGACTTTACATATCGGCGTAAATAGAGCCTCAACTTTACTCTCTTCAGTTACAGACTCTGAAGTTCTTTCTTTGCGCACAGACACGTGATCAATGAAAACTGAGTGATGATATCATGATCTCACTCGTTGATGTATAGGCTAGCTTTACAGTACAATTAGAACTTGAACGCTCAACCTTAAACGTTTTCTTACTGTACATTATTTGAATTGATTTCATAAATGATGCTGTTAGTGAAGCTGTGTTCTGTGGTCATCATTGTTGGATACCGTATGCATTATCCCTCTTCAACAGTAATTTCTGATCGTTTTAAGCCCCGCCCACTTTTTCTATGAACTAAAGAATGATGGCCTAGCTAGTACATTGTTGGCAAATCCGCATTAAAATGATTATTTCTTTCTGTATTAAAGTTACAATGTAATGGTCTAGTAATTTTTGAGACATATATGCCGTTGGTACTTGCAAAGAATAGTGATGTATTTTTCCTTTTATAAAATGAGTCTCATATTCTCGAAATGTGTAGAAGGCCTCATGTAAATGTCCATGTGTAATTCAGGTTCACTTCGTGTAACTCTAATATATTAGGATTGAGCAACTGACCAGAGTTTTCAACATATAAAGTCATGTTTATTCCCATTTAGAACACATACATTTACGGCAATACTTCAGCCTAACAGTGATCTAACATAAAGCACTTTCTGAATAAGTCATTGTTATTCGATCAATAGCAAAAGCTTGTTATATGTAAACAATGTTTCCTATTTTAATTCATCAATACTGGAAACCAAATAACATCAAAGTAACTTGCGACTGTTCCGTAACTTTTTTCTTACACTCATTATAAAGCGGTAAATATCGTCAGTCACGATTTTAGAACGCTCAAATTTAATCAAGAAACACTTCCTTATATTTCGTTCGCAACTCTAACTGATCTCACGTCGTCTTGTAATGCAGATTTCCTTCAGTCACTTTGTTTCTTTACGTTAGTTCATGCACAGTTTCAAAACGTTTCTCAGGGTCTTGTGTTTCGAATTGTGTTTTCTTCATTGTACTCTCCATAGAAAAGCAACCCTTGAGTAGCTACCGACTCCGAAGGAAAGCATATTGTTCTTTCTTCCGGCTATTTCATGTCGTAAACTTTAATTAAATCCTTTCAGACTTCTTGTGTTGCACCACAAAAACTAGAAACAAAACTCCTCGATTCTCATGTAGGTGAAGGTACATATATCATCAGTTGAATTGAGCTGAAACGGTCTAATTTTCCCGAACCAAGTGATCCATTCCAGTTTGACAACTTATATTTAGATATTTGTGGCAAATTTACCGTTGAACGACACTACGAAATGAAAGTCAAACATTTAGCTCGTCAGTCTTCAAGCCCGCGTACTTCTGCGTAAACATAGCGACTTGGAAAAATGTATCTATTTTTGGACCGTAAAGCAGTTTTTAGTGTTCCGTTGTAATAATTTATGAACTCTCGGTTTTCTTATTGCCCGTTCTATTACGAAGGGATTTGTCATCACACCCGCATAGTTGCAGGCGCGAGCTGATTTCATGCCTATTACAAATACACAATGATTTTTTTCACTCTGTTATGAAATGTGTGGATATCTTTTTGCGCATTCAGCTCCATAAATTTGTAATCGTCACTGTAGCACTGGTCGTACTAATGCAAAACTTTCACTCAACGATAACGGAAGTATGAAATGAGACTGAACTAAATAAGTTTAATTGAAAATGTATAGGGAAAATTGGCCAGTATTTTATTCAAATTTGAGGACGTGAAGCATTCCAGAAACATTAGTGCTGCATTGTCTTCCATATTGATTATAGTTATTTTCAAATAGGACAACAGAATTTCGTTCAAACGCACTTTCAAAATATTGTATTACTTTTAGTCTGTCAATTTTTTAGCCTATCAAGACTCCTTTCTCGAGGTCAGTGAAGCTTCGAAATTAACGTAAGAATACCTAACTTCTGGATTTTTCTTGAGGTGAGAAGATATGGTGTTGTCCGACAACCATGTGCCTTATAAGCAGAAACATTCATGTTTATTATTTTGAGTTCATGTCTCGAGAGGCAACGCTGAACGTCGCTGCTGTTTATGGGTGCTCTAAGCACTGTGTCTCGATCAATGTTCCAATAATCTCATATGAGGCATTCAACGATGGCGACGGTGAAAAATGTTCATTAGTGGGTTCTTTACGTTGATGGATGAAGCACTGAGCTTATTGTCCAGGCAGGGGATGTTTCGTATGTATACTAGAAAGTAACCTTACGGTGGCTGAATTAAAGCTATTTTCTAAGGAATTAAAGTATATTCAATTGTGAAACTGGCAAGGCCCTCTTTAAGCATATTCTGCATTAATTTTATTTGACGTATTTGGAGACCTTGCGTTGAAGGCAGAAGCAATTAACTTGCTTTTCCGCTTGTCATGTCAGCCCATTTCGTCTCTGCAATGTTGGCCAAATTAGAGGGTGTTACCGGACTGTCGTCCCTCACTTGCAGAAGATTCCCTCATTTGGATAATAAACGTAACGACCGTGGCGCGATGCGACTATGGTCTTCTTTATGGGGTTATCGCTCTAACGGTTTACTGCGTGGGTAATTTTCCTTAGTGAAAGGCTTATTTGACAGCGTGCTACCCTAAACGTGTCGATTATGTTGGTAATTTTGGCGCGGTTAATTACTGTGTGTAGAGTTTAAATAAAACTCTACCGGATTATAACCTTGCATTGTTTTGTGACATTTGAAAGACATTCACAGAAGCAAGTTTATATTCTGTACCGTACCAGAAAAAAAACTGATCTACGAGTCGTTTCATCAGAGGAAAAAATATTTTGATCGGTGAAAATGCATATTACTATCATTACTCTATATCAACGGGTCTATAAAATTTTAGAGCTAGGTTTCTTCCTATTAGGGATGCGCTGGTATTTTTTGTGCCCTGTTTCAAACAGCTTTCGTTTTAGCTTATCCGAAGACCGTCATTACCTTCAAAGGTTTATGTTCGCTAAATTTCCCGTTTAGTACCTACAATTAGCGTTACTTAATGTTTTGAAACTGTCGTTAAAGGGTCTATAATTAAAGAATTAACGTCAGCACAAGTCTATCTAAGCCGATACCGGCAGGTCATTTAGGCATCGTTAAAATTTTCATTAAGTTTGTTGTTGAGACCTTCAACAGGCGAGACACAAGCTCTCTGATGCCACTTCCTTAGTACTTCCTTAACTTGTTTTCGCTGGAGTAACTCTCTGAATCAATCGCTGTGGTCGTTTCTGTTGTAGATAATGCATTTATAAGTTGTAATACTTCTCGGCTGATACATAAATAGATCCTTTATTTTCGAGTATAGATACTTCTTTCTTCTATCCAGTGTGCAAGAATACTCCGGAGACAAGAAATTTGTTATTATATTAATTATGTACTAACTATCTAAGACAATTTAAATAAATAAATAAATTCAATACTAATGATATACTAAAAACTTAAATCCACCAAAATACTGGCCAATCTAACTGATTTATTGACAATCCATTCAGAAATCACATTGTACACGTCATGAGCTCGGGGATTTTACAGACTGTGCTTTAACTGAAGTATTTTTGACGTATTGAACTGCTATTGGCGTATTTGTGGGGTATGTACAATGGTGCGTGCTACACAGCAGCGTTGATTTTGCGTGCAGATTGTCGGCTGTGCTTCACCTGCATTTTACATTAATCAACTCATTCAAAGTTTACATTGTTGGACATGTTGATTTTAGGAAGCACATGTACATGTAAACATATACTATACTATCACTCATATAGCATGTATTATACCATACTTCGGCTTAGATTAGCTCGACTTAGATTAGCATAGCTCGGCTTAGAACCCATTATCTCCGCTTAGAACCTATTATTCATATTATGACATTTCATATCATTGCTAATGAAGAAATTTGTCATGTATAACTGCTTCTTTCAAGTTGTTCAACCAAAATTCTAAAAAACTGTGGGCGTAATGAAATGTTAGAACTTTTGCATACGACCAATGTGTTGTAAGATCTGACTGCCATGATGGCTTCTTATTTCACACAGTGTACTTGTGTGTTTGTTTGTGTGTTATTTTTTACACTTCTACCATTGAGTTTTTTTTACTGTCACCGTAGCTCATCCCCTCGAAATGGTAGAAATATTCAGGCCGTGTTTTCATTGAATAGTTTCTAGAATAGAGTGATGGAAGTGTTATACAGCACCTTTAAACTACAGGTTTCAGCGCTTTTCTCTTGTTGTAATATCTTGATCTCTTTCCTTCTTGTTGTGCTGAAAAGTACAAGGCTTGAGACGGACGTTGCAATCTCAAAGCAGATGGAAGAACCTGAATTGGAAATCGGAAGCTCAAAGGCCGGTGCTCGTAGCAGCAGAGCAATAGGACGCGTGGCAATGAAATGTTTTGAGGTCGAAGGAAACTTTCTCACACGACGTCGCCCAACTCACAATAATACTGACGAAATGTGACCGTGTGTGTAGGATAAGAATGGAGTCAGTCTCGTGTGTGCATACAATGAGAGCGAGTGTCCTCACAGAAGGTTAGACTTGGCCTTGTTCAGGGTGGCCCATAAGTTACTAGCCCTTTTAAAAACGCTATACCTATAAAAATAAGAATGGTAGAGGGATGAGGTTACTTCTCTATTGAAGAGGAATTTGGATTTTTTTTGTGTGTTTTTAACTACCAACAGTTAACACTTATCCATGTTAATTAGTTTTATAGTTATAGCGTTTTTAAAAGGGTCAGCAACTTATGTGCCCCCCTGTACTATCATATTTTTCTAAAATATAAATAAGTTGCAGTAGCTCATGAAGTAGTTTTTAACTATGCTTCATGGCTTTCCACCTAGAAATAAATGCCGGCCTTCAAGTCATCCGTCTCTCTAGTGTCTAGGTTATGCATTCGAAGTGTTCAAGTGCAAGTTTTGCCCTACTTTTCAGTTTCTATTAACATGATGTAGTAGTGGGGATGCACATTCCATTAATATTTATTGCAAAAAATACATTTCCAAAACAACTAATCAACATTTCTAACTTAGGGAATGAGTGGTATAATATGGAAACGATTAAGAAATAGTAGTGTGAAATTATTCATACGTACAACGTTTGCCGTAGAGAACGAACTCACAGCACTCAGGAAGTCATTGAATTCAATATAATTGATGTCACAGAGATGTACGATCCGTGATATTTATTTAGAAAATACAAGAAACATGGAAAGTCGAGTGCATGAACTTCCCCTCGAACATTCGCAGGCATGACTGCAACGAATTCAGTCATGAACAAAAAAGATACGAACTAACAACTAGTCAACTAACAATGTTAATATATTACTTAATTGATAAATATTTCATTGTTTAGCGATCGTATTTTCATGGTATAAATGGAATATGAATTTAGTTGGTTAAATAGTGTTAATTAATTCGTGTCAGTGCAACTATTCTTAAGAATGATGTATAGATCGGGGCGTGATCCATTTACTTGAAACTTGCTGTCTTGTAAACATTACTTAGTTTTTACCTGCTGTATTACAAGTTCCTCAATTATTTTAGTAAATGATGCCTTCAAAGAAGCATGTTGATCGCAATGCAGCGTTGTTAACATTTGTAGAGAAATTCATCGTAATCTCACGGAATATTTCATTAGATCGCACCAAAGTATTTCTAAGGTAATCATTTTTCAAACGTAAAATAGTGTTATCTTAAAAGTTCAGTGTTTTCATGCCTTTTAAAGTATTTTCTTGGAACCAATTTTTAAATTTTCGTAGAGAACGACATTGTTACGACCTTGTTCTATCCAGTCTTCTTGTGAGGATTTACTTCGCGTTGTCAAAATCATAACTAAAATGAAGCCTTTTTTCACCATTTTAACCCTAATGAAAAAATTATCATATAAATAGGGTTTCTCTGGACGTTTTAATACATGGAAGTATTTACTGCTACATTTCGATGTGCATTTCATGTTCTTGTAATTGTATTTTGGTGGCGATCAAAGTTGCCATTTTGATGAGCGCAGAGCTTCTGTAATCCCCTACAGCCGTCCTCCATTAGTGTGCCAACATTTTCATCTTTGCTAATCGAGTTATGTGCGTTAATTGACTCCATCCATTTATCCAAGGGGATTAATTGCCAGCGAGTGAATCGTGAACCAATTTGATACACCCTGTGTGTCCAACTTGATCGTGATGTTGAACTTGTGGCCAATACATCTGATATTTTTGTATTCGCTGGTTTTGTCAGTGTTGATAATATGAATATCATTTGCATAGGTTGCTTGTTTTACAGCGATAAAAAAATGCCTAACTAATTTGTTTTTTATTGCCGAAGGTTTTTCTACGTATTATTAGCAATTAATATTAATTTTTATTACGAAATTTCATGCATGCAATTTATATTTTGAACCTTTAATGTGATGTTTGTTGTATCGTAGTGATGAAGAAAATAAGTTCTTCAAGAAATCAGTTTGAACAACATTTAAAACAAGGATTGTGTTTACATCACTTGAAGTTGTTTTAATTTTCAACTAAATATGTGTTTAAAAATTCTCTTTCGGCTAGCTCAATTACTACTTCTTTCAAAGTCTGAGTAGGGTACATGTTAAAATGTTCAAGAATATTCGTATCTCGAGTCTCAGATTTACAACCGTCTAGTGTGAAAACGTACGTCTTGATTCATCTGCCAGTGTCTGGCATGCGTGCTTTTAGAGAAGCACAGTCTTCCATTTGCTTGTGGCTTCAAGATGTAACTCACAACTGTGGGCTCTAAACTCGTAAAAATTACGACACAAAGTTTGCAAATTATCACACGATCCACAGTCAAGCAGAATTGCGTGAGTCCTACTTTTCCGTGTGGCATTCATTATATAGAATCTGTTGTTCATATTAAAAGGACTCCAAGAGTTCAGAACGGTTATAAGCCATCGCAACATTTCTTAGTCTTGGTCAAATTCAGTACCTAGTGCGTCAGCATTGTCTGATTCGCCGGGAGCATTCCAATTTTTACTTTAGCCATTAATGCGTTGTTGCAACAAATTTACAAACGATTTGGATATGTATTTTTTAAAAACGTTTGTGCACCAGATTTTTCCGTAGAATATAAAAATTATTTCCTACCCAATTTAAAGAGATGTCATTTCTAGATTAAACCTGTCCAATTTTCAGTTCACCACCTGATCTCCATCACATTCAGCTCCCGTTGAACCTCCCTCGTCCTTTATATAAAAATTGAAGCTGAAGGGTCACCGCTTTCAGGGTCGTGAAGAAGGACCAGAGGGAATAGAAGGTTGTGTTTGATGCTCCCACAAGCCGCATCGTGCATAGAACTGTCGGCCAGAGCTAGAAGCGATAGTAGCAATGTAAGTATAGCTGTACGACCAAATTTCGAAAAAATGAGCCTTCTGATTTAAATCGAATACACATTTTCGCTTTACGAGTGCAGTGCCAAACCTTTTTTTCAATGCCCACAATGCATTAAATAATGCTTGAACGCTAGTAACGTTTGTTATCACGAATTTGCTTAATTTACGCAGCTCAAAATCCACAGATAAATTATAAGTTGCTTGTAGTGTACCAAAACTCTTAAAGCATAAAATGAAAGAACCAAGACCAAACATCATTTTAGCGATGAATTTTTCATCACTTTCACCCGAAATATTAGTTTTTTTCTCTTTGCATGAGTTGAGAGATAATTAAGCAGAAATACAGACTTACTGGGGGGAAAATTTCCAAGCAGTTTACACTTGAATTAAAAACGACTGTTTCAATGAAAGTTTTATATTTTCATCCATTCGTAGTCTGTTTTCCATTTTTGGTTCAACTGTTTTTTTTATGATCGATATCTCCTAAATGTATCATCGATGTCTCCTAATTGTATGTATCATCGATGTCTTCTAATTGTATGTATCATCGATGTCTTCTGATTGTTGAACAAACCGGAGCAATTTTCTCCCCAGCTTCTTCTTAGTCTCATGCCACATGAACTTCTCAGAGCCACAATTAAGTGCCTCACTCAAATTGAAAGAATGTTCTACAAGTGTAGCAGGTTTAAATTCTAACTGGAGTCAACTTATTCTAAAAATATCGAGGACCAAAATTATGGTGTTTCTGTCATTCGCAATACAAACACCGAGGACATGAGTTAATTTAAATTAAGGCTGGCGCAGGTAAACACTTCTGCCCGTTGTTATAAACGAAAAATATAGATATGAAAAATGAAAGTTGATTCCGATATTTCTCTGTCCTTGTACGTGGACAAAGGCAGAGACTTATAGCAAGTCCACAAATTACTGAGCACGAGCTTTACAAAGACGGCAAGTGGCACGACATGGGCAGGCAACTTTAACTGGGTAGCTTGTCATCGATGTCTCCTGTATTGATCAGTCTAACGTCATTCACACAGTCCTTCGTCAACATGATCTTATTGATATACGTAACGATATTCATTTAGGTAAACACTCCCAGCTTCATGCTTGATGCAAGAAAATGTCAATAAAAGCCTATTTTCTTGAGCCCTCACTGTTGCTCATGGGCAGGCAACATTAAATTCTTTGTACATGGGATTTTTTATGTTTCAAAAGTGGACTGGCAACAAGAGAGACAAAACGAGTGAGAATGGTAGCTTATAAAATATTGTTCTGAGAAAACAAAAATGCGTATAAATATCATGTTTAGCTACACAAATCACGACGGAAAATGCATTGTGTGAAAACAATCTCGTTTTATGATATGGTTCGCATGCTGGGTCACCGCTTCCTCCCTTGAAATGAATGGCACTTTAGTGCAGCGCTTGTAATAAAAATATGCTCGTACATCAGCGACTATGGGAGAACTGGAACGTACCAGTCTAAGTGGTGTCCATACTTTCCTTCATTGTAATTCAATGAAACCTGCAATACCAGCATGTCTTGTATGTCTACCTTTGATGATATGTTCATCCGAGTTGTTTATTCTAGAATCGTCTTTCACAGAGTCACGTTTTGTTGATCTCAGGATTTTGCTTGTTATTGGTATTACTATTATAATTATTTTTTTTATTACTACTATGTTCGTAATTGTATTTTTTAGTTTTGATATATACAAGAATTCGTGCGCTACAGTTGTACAGTAATTCCCAATATGAAAACCATTGTCATTATTGATATTCTGATTTGCGATGATAGACTTCTCACGACGATAGAATTTTGAACGATTAATTTTGCCACAAACTTCTACTCGTTATACACAAATTGGTCTGAGGGACTTGATTTAAACCCAATGCTAGAAATTGTTAGTCTCGTGTTGGCAGAGTTTGAACTGCTTTATAATTGGGGTGAGTTCAAACATTAAGAAAGATTTAGCAAAGTTAGATAAAATTACTAATGAAACTCTTATTACTATTGCTACGGATGTTTTTCATGTTACACCCGTCATTGTATATAAAGTTAGGGATTTACTATGAACATTGAGTGCTTGTGTTCTACTGCTGTGGCTAATGCATGAGCATTCAGGACAGCCGGACATGGCGTGTCGAGTGAGCTCTCCTGCTGTCACTGCCATCACATAAAATGAGTAAAGTTTCCATTAGAGCTGATGGAGAGAGAACGAGCGGCAAGCTGGACTGCGTCACTTGGATCGATGTCCACGCTTTACGATGAGACAGTTTCAAGCTTTACAGTCCCACTGCCGTCGATTTCATGGTCTGCTTATGTCTAGCACTCGTCCAGAGATTCAGGTGCTTCAGGAGCTTCGACAGAATGAACGCTGCGTCAGCTTCAAATGATAGAACTGCACTTGCTAATTTGATTCAAAAGCAAATATGATTTTTGTGGTTCTTTGAACTTACAAGTTTTGTCGTATGTGTGCAACTCGTGTATTGTAGTTGAATTGAATAATGTGCGAAATGAAATGTTTTTAAATGAGTGACCATAAGAAATATTTAGGTAAGAAAATCAATGTTCAGAGATTATGTTGTTAAGTAGAGTGCAGTAACTCTAGGCTGGAGAGTAACGGAATGGCCTTAGATGAACATTCTACAATCCTTCTAAAAACTCTTCCAATCATGTTAGGAGGTCTCAGTTTTTGCAATTGATATGCCAATTATTTTAACTGGAAAATTTCTATGTCAAGATGTCCAGGTGAACACATAATAAGAAGAAGCTAATGTTAATTTTGTGTTTTCACTCTAATTATGAAATGAATGCCATCATGGCTGCACGCGTGTTCTTACATCATCTTCATTATTTCAAGGCGATAGCTGCTAACATTCAGTCATCGTTACTCAGTCATTATTCCTCATTTTATTAGAGGTACAACAACCTGCTTTGTACCCAGAGTAATGAAGGCAAAAATTTATGTATTTGGCTTTCGACTGAAGTTTCCGACGTCTCAGCAGGAATGACATGCTGGATCGCGTGTTTCTGCCTTCCGTTTGCCGTTGATGGAGTATTCGTCTTTTATTGTTTCTGTAATGAAGGCTTGTAGCGAGTGTTCTTTGCTTTTCATGAACCATAAAAGTTGGAACATCCCATTATTCGTTCGAATGAGCCGTCAAAATGAACAAATTTGTCTTAGTTCCTCATGCTTCCCCTACCGACTTTATTCCGTGCAGTTCTTGAATGGCGTTCAGTAAGCATTAAACTAATAATTTTGGGTACGTTTAGTCTGTCGGAATTGTCACTACTCGTTACTAATTTTCTCAACTAAAGGTTATTAAGAATACTTATAGATTTCTGCACAGCACACGGATGTGTGTTGTGCCTCTTTTTATTCAACGCTCGTGTCATATCAGTACTAAGAAGTTCGCATTAGCACTGCGAGAGCCACCTTTTCTCTCGTCAGTGACATCAACAAAAGTCATTCACCCAATGCACATAAATATATTTTATAAATGTGTATTTTTGAACTAAATTTATTCCGCTATAAATTTTTCCCAAGTAACTGTAAACTTTCCTAACTAGAGAAAAGAATGTAATGTGAATACTCGTTCAAAAAATTCTGTTTGTTCTGCATCAGATCTATCACTGTTCATACTCGACGAACTCTAGCTCAGGTTTGCAATAGAAAACTTGACTTTTGTTTCTTCGCTACACGAACCTGAGTAAACGTACATATCTTATCGGGTGCTTTATTCGAGTCATAGAAGCCTTTTCCCTATCGACTAATTTTAATGTTACATTTGACTTTTGACAAACCTGCATTCGGTCAACATTCCACAAACCTGCATTCAGTCAACATTTCACAAACCTGCATTCAGTCAACATTCCACAAACCTGCATTCAGTCAACATTCCACAAACCTGCATTCAGTCGATATTCGACAATCTTTCTTCCAATTAACATTCACTAAAGCTTCAGTGGATGAAGTTTCGATTATAATTGACGATGGGAATTCTTTTGCCAGACTCGCAACTCCTTCAGTAGCAAGTCTTGAGGCATTCACATGTAAAACGGATGCCTGAGGAACCATGTTTGAGACACAATGGAAAATAGAAAGCTGATTTGAAACTCATGAATTATTTTTACTGACGAAATGCAAAAAATATTATGATGGAAAGGCACATGGCTATATGTACATACCAAGGACTACTGTAAGCTGTTTACAGTAGTCCTTGGCACATACATACATGGACACGACGGCACACACTCGAATTTTCGGCCTGTGTGGAAGTGCTCATCGTTAGAACAGACAATGAAAAGCCTTCGTCTTGTGAGCCTCCATAGGCTTTACTCTTTTAGGTGTGTGCTTAAAAGACTGCATTCCTCGAGTCGCTGCTATTTCCAAATTTTTTATTTGGAACAATCAGAGGTACGAATTTTTTTGTTGGTGGTTACGGTGCTTTTTTATTTTCAACATAATTACTTTCTTCCATTGATGGTTACTGATTGACAAGAATTATTTACTATTCTCGTATCTGTCTTTAATAAATAGTCGTTACGTTTCTAGTGTACTTCCAGAAGGCTTGTTCTCCGTTCTGGCGAGAAAGAATCGACTACCTCAATTACTGTATTATAAGCACCTGGTACGATGCACCAACCAGTGCACCACAGGAACACAGTTACTGCATTAACACATTCCACCTTTTTAAAACTATGTGGACGTTGAGAAATAAGTGCATTATGACTGGGGTCGCAAGCGGACATCTGAGAAAACGAAAAGTTGGAGTCAGAACTTCATACCGATGCTTACACAACCTACGTAAAATAGGAACTTAATACCGATGCTTACACAACCTACGTAAAATAGGAACTTCATCCCGATGCTTACACAACCTACGTAAAATTGTTAGCTAAACTGAGCTGAGACTTGCGGTGCACGTACATATTTGCTGAAATACGCGGAGTATCACGTGCTTACTTGGAGGACTTGAAAATAAGTTAACGTAACCATGAGCAGCAGCCTTGTTTGTTACATGTATTTCAATTTCGTAAATCCCTGAATTCTGATCCCAGGCCCATGCATGGTCTTGAAGCGTCTGCCTTGTACGTTGAGCCTGAATTAATTCTAAGACGGAGACAGATCCATGGAGTCGAATTCTTCGACGGAAGTATTTTATAAGGATGTCAAGTTCATTCATACTAAGTCAAAATTGAATATTACAGAATCGGTAGAGTCATATTGGAAAGTGAGGGTGACTCATCTTGCTTTCACTATACTGACCATGAATTGAGAAGAAAATCTGAGGATATCGGGCATGTGCGATGATATTATGAAACGGAAATTAATTTCTTCCTTTTAGAAGCTGATTACAGTTCGACTGCCGGAAAACAATTTCATCTCGTATGTCCTGAAACTACCATGGTCTTTCAACTTGGTGCTCACATCTTCAGATGTTCTTTTTGGTCAAAATATATTTCTGCTCCGTAATTCAGCTAGACGTGACCACGCACAACCAGTCTGTGGCCTCTACACACATTAATCTCATGTGACATCACCACCTGTCTCTGACAGCCTTCCTATCGTTACTCATACGGCTTGCGTTGCCTGCCGCTCAAGCTGTGCAGTAACAAAACCACTAACGATAACACGAGCTGCCTATAATGATATCGTCCTCGATTGTGGAGTATCGCTACGGAGATTGAACCATGAAGCAGAGTTAGTGGTTCGAGTCACGCACTGTTTGTATAAGGCCGCACTGCTGGTGTGAACTTAACTAATGTTGTCGATGAAACAATCATTTAATTTTTGTACCTCGATGGGTCGTGTGTCAACGGGAAGTTATCCTACGTTGTACAAATTATAAATTTGACTGATGCAAGTTTTTTATAATATGATAGTTATTTGTTAATTTATGTGTTACTATATCGTACACATTGGTCGAAGAGGTGTTACGATTTAGTGGTCACTCACGAGTGCCTTCAATTGCACTCGATGACACATTGAAAATAAGAAGTACAAAATAGGGAACATAAATCAAAAGTGCTAAATATTCTTAGAACGGAAGTGTTATATATTTTGAATGAACATGTTAAATTCTCCGCAAGGCACTAATTACCTGTAATTATATACCGAAATATGAATGTACACATCACATTTCACATGAGCTACGAGTTCAAAATGTAGCACAGACACAGATGAGATTTTTTAATGATACTACTATATGAAATACGATACACCATTCAATGCGATACTGTCGAAAAATATACTTGTACATCCTCTGTAATATTATAGTACAGGCTGGACATCAATATTAGCAACCGGGAAATAAACCATGGTATGCAGAAGGGCGAGTAAAATACATTAGAATATGTATTAAATTAACATATAACACACAACATTCTCCATCACATTTTCACAACAAATTTATGAGCGCGCATGTGAATTGGTTCAAAGGAATGTTTGTTAATTACTTTTGTCAATACATCCAGGAAAGATAATAACCTTGCGTGAAATGGTTAAATGTTTGTATTGTTCATTCATGCGAATATATCCAGAGGAGGTAGTCAAAATTTTATGCAGCGCGTGGTGACCTCATACTGCACGTTGCCTTTCCGACGTGTTAGCTTTAAGCGCGTCTTCTTCACTCGATGCATTATAAAGAGCTTGAGGGCTCCATTGTTTTGTTTGGGCGAGTAAAGGAGCACTTGTGAGGCCGAAAGGTTCCCCCTGAGCCTCAATGGCTACACAATTTCCACGGGATAAAATGTAAAGTACTTCCCCAGAGCTTAGTTTAACCTTAACAAACACTTAGCGAGAACAAAACCAATTTTCCCGTAAACGAATATTCTGTGCAATCCATGTACTTCATTTTAGCGGTAAGCAAAGGTATTTGAGCACGTGAACTAGAAATCCTACATTTATATGAACATCCCTTCATAACTCTATTGTTTCCAAAGCTTTACTAAGCGCAGTAATATAATGAATATTCGGTCACTGTTTTTTTGACGATTTTTCTTAATTCTATCACCCGTCTGGATAACAGTTTCAAAATTATTTACTGCTTGTATTATTGTCTTAAAGCTTACACAATAAAAATGTGACACCGTATTAACCAAGGTGTCGTAATCTGTATTTTGAGATGGTTTGATGCATCCATATTGACGCTCTTGTGAACACGTTCATGCAAATACCAACTACTAACTAAGCTTCAGTATTTTATTGATGCCATCACGAAAGCCTAGGATTTAAAAAAGTTGAAACGAAGTTGCATTAACTTTAAAATATCGTACGTGATGACATTCATTGTGAGTGATGTAGTGATGACGTGCGTACTGTTACAAGATCAGGTGCTCTGGAGAGACCTGATTTACCTTGATATTCTTGTATGTTGCATTGAATTTCAGCACTATTAATAAATACATTTCTGTACTTGGTTTGTGTACTGGAACAAAGCAAATCCAAAGTCTCTGCTAAATCGTAACTCGACGGAGTTCCGTCGATAGTTGGGCTCTGGTTCGACTGACGTTTGTAATAAGTCTCGTAGACAGCTCGTAATGGTTGTGATCAGCTATATCAGAGATCCATTACTCATGTCTAAGATAACGCGTCTGTATCATGAGCAGTTCTTCAGGGCGTGGCGCTGTGAGCTCAAGTCCAGCGACTTCCACACTCAGAACACACTTTTGGCAAAGCGCTCTTGAATAAAGAAGTAGAAGTACAAAGTTATATTTTCGGGAAGACTATTTAAACCAAAAATAAATATTTTCTGATTTTATTGTTTGATCAAGGGAGAAAAAAACTACAATCACTATTGTATATTTTACCTATACTCATTCATGGGTAAAGAAAACAACGTCAGGGTTTACCACAGAAGTGCTTGTGGTAAAGCATCGTACTGTACGAATAAGACAAATCTTTACATTACTTCTTGGTTCTATGTATAGTTTCTATTGATAGTCCTATATATCGTACTTTGATTCAGTAAAGATATTAAACTAATAACATTTAGGGTAGTTTTAGCGGGGCTGTTTTTCAAGTATTTAGCTCAAAGTTCCTCAGCTATGTTACTTCCTGATTCGCTAGTAACGTTTTATCTGAGAAAATAATTTCATTTTTTCATTGCGTTAAGAGACTTATCAGTAAATGGAACCGGCTTTCTTTCTCGTAAATTCTTTTTCTTTGTTCCTTTAGTTTGTCACTCTATTTTGAGTTTTCATTGTGCTATCCATCTGCCCCGCAATCGGCCTAACCTCATCGGCTGTTCCTTTTAACCCGCGTCCGTTTAGCATTGAGAGATTCATAGATGCGAGGATTCAACATAAGAATATAGAAGCAGAGATTCAGCATAGAAGCATAGAGACAGATAGATCGTTAGAAGTTTAGTTCTCCGCAATTGTGGCAGGCTCATTATAGTTCCAATTTATTTTATTCATTTCTGATCTATCTGTATTGTCATAAGCAAACAGTTCTATTAGTTTGAGTTAAGATTATTCATGAATTAAATTTCGTTCATTATAAATTGTAGGTTTTCCCAATTTGTAAGATTAACAATATTAAAATATTTAAATTGATTATTCATAAACTTCTTAAATATCTGTTCAGCAAGAGTAGAAGCTCATTCCCTGAAAGAATCTTAGGACTATAAATTTTACCTTTAGAACCCTCTTATTAATGGACTATTTTAATTTTATTTCCTGATTTAAAACCTTTCACCTTTTTATTGAATGAAAAGCTTCATAGAGAGTTCGTACGTAACTTCTATACTTTTTCATAGGTCTCTCTCTACATATACAGTTGCGCATGTAAATGTAGTCGATGGGATCCAATATCGGAACGACGTCTCATCAATCTCGCTCATACGCCCACGTTGGTCCACTCTTCCAAAATTCTTCCACAGAATAATTTTCTGGTCCACTGCACACCTCTTAACTTTCTATCGACAAAATGGCTGAAATTGCTTTTGATTTTGGAGGACAGGTTTAAAAGTGATCCCTCGATTATTGAATGAAGTGAAGCTGCGATCCCATTTAAAAATGTTCATTCCAATGAGCTTAGCTATATCAGACGCTAAAACAGGTTCATAAAGAAGGATTAGTCAGAACTGAGACAATCTACTACGCCAACTTTTTCGGGAGTGCTCACAGTCTTGAAAATATCTTGGCTGTACTAATTAAACAATTAAAAAGTACTGATTTTTAAGTTTTCTAATCTTGTGCGATGAACGTTCGTGCGCGAACATTGAGCATATATTCTCAGCTGCACGTATGCAGAACTAGACCTACAGAACTTACTGTACATAACTGAAGATCAAAGTACAGCCAGATTTCATGCAAGACTGCCTGGCTAAATCCTTTTCATACGTTTACCTTCAGTAGCAGTTGAGGTTTTGAGTCTGGTGTGCAGATACTTTGTGAATGTTGAACTACAAAATGAGCGCACAGCAGTACAAAGATGTTTTAACAATATTACTATTACTGTCACTTACTACCACTACTATTACTCTAACTTAATATTTTAAGTTACAGTAACAGTAAATACTTAGAAATGAAATGCAAAAAAGACTTCTAAAATATTCACTGCCTCGTATAGAATTGAATGACTGTCTGGAAACGAAGTGAGCTTAAAGCCCCCATTATTTTACGTCTGACAACGAGCCTCGTCGCTTTGTCCTGACACTGACACGCAAATCCAGCCCAAGATTCAGAAAATGAGGTCATTTCGAATCCAATGGGTTTTAGTTGGAAAATTATAGGTCTTCACACCTTCTCGAACGGTAAACTATGAAAATAATAAAAATCTACGTTTTGGAAAACATACAAAATAAGTTTTGAAGTTTAAAGTAGATTTGTGTTCTATGCAAAACTATAACGACTAAATCATAGTCAATTATGACTTCATCTAGATTTAAACTGGCTGGGCTGTAATTTAGGGTGAATTCTTAACGCTGTTAAACGCTCTTATAAAAGTAAATCATGACAACTAAGTTACATTCACCTACGAAAAAGAAAGCGTTATTTAACAGTCAACTCAAGCATTGCTAGCGTCTGGAGCGTTAAGATTTTTGCTAATTATTTATTATATGAAAGCAGTTTATTTTTTTTAATAGGAAGGTTGATGGTCATACTTGCCTATGAATGGAATATTTCTTTTGACTAATTTGTGAGCCGTGAAGTCGAAAAATGCTGGTCATACCATTCCATTTAAAAATATTCGAACAGAATATGGTGGGTCAATAAATATACTTCTTACAAGGTCAAAGAATTAATTAAACTTTAAACATTAGCTGAAACTTTGTGGAGGAGAAATGTTTAATTTCTATCTCTCCCGATTTGACAGGCATGCAATCAGCTAGACACTCAGAGTACCTCCTGAGAATATCACTGGTGTTTGCCTATTTACTTCCAAAATACTTTTAAATAATATAAACTGTCATAATTCAATAATATGAAACTAAGTAATAATTGACCCCTCCTCAATGGACCAAGAAGATCTTAATCTCATTACGGTGCCCTAAAAACGTTTTGATAAAATTAGGGTTTTCATGTACACCTGCACCCACTCTATGCATTGTATTGGTCTCGCTCATTAGAACTGTAACTGCACAACTGTGATGGCTTTACTATTATTTGACGTGAAAGTGTGACAAAATAGTCACTAGCTTTTACAGTGTTCTCAAAAACTAGTGATTTGGCCTGGTTTTTGTTATTTTGTTGACGATTGAAACAACCAAGACCACAGCTCATGCTAGTGTCGAATACACTGAAAAAAAATCAGATTCGGATAAACATTGTCTTTAGAACTGAGGAAATATTCTTTAAAATGCAATTTTATTTCAATTTGTGGATTCTTTTCATATGAGTAACTGTGGATTTTAAATGTTAAGAATTATATTTTTTATGTTTCCATACTTTGTAACAAAACTGTGGACTTAACTTGTTTTCGCCAGAGTGTTTATATCTAAATGATTTTAAATTTGAACGTATTTAACCCACTTCACGTTTATGCAATGAATTATAAGATTCAACGAAATTTCGAGCTTTGTGTGTTCTAGTGTATTTGGATTCCTTACGTATATTTAAGAAATCCAAATACTTTAAAAATAATGGAAAATGATTGATTTATCATTGAGACCAATTTACTGTAATCGACCCAGTCTTTGAGTAGCAACTTAAAAAACTATAAATTCTACCACAGAACAGTATTGCGCTCGGAGGCAAGCATGAATAATTCAGTCGGTACACTAAAACGACCATGCGTCTGCACACACATGTTCAAATCACGTATGTCTGGGAGTACTTTAGTTTCCATAACGCCTAGTCCAGGCTACGCAAAGCCAGCCTCGCCTACACACCCTGCATCGCAGAAGCAGCCCTAGAGCTACTTTACGATCACAACGCTGGGACGAATGCCTCCAACTCTTGCGTTTTATTCGACCTCATAAAGACCAAGTAATTCCAGTAAGAAGACCCAGATGCACTCTTTATTTTCCATACTCGGATTATTAATGCAAAAGAGATCATATCTCTGTGCTTTTCGTGTCAAGCGTGCACGTATGGCTGAAGAGTGCAGTACGGTGTGGCTGTTTAGAAAGTTTTGCTGTTCATCTTACAAGTCACGTGAAATTCGAGTGATTCATATTTTTCATTGACCAGCATTCCCCATCGCGCAATCATAAAAGTGACTGGCTATTCATCTCATGATAAATTCTGTCAGAGAAAGAGAAAATTTAAAAACGATTTCAGTACTCATAAAAAATCAAAACATGTTTTTTCTTTGCAAAATAACTTTAATTTGTTTTCCGATTTACAGAAATTTGTTTGAAAAATCTTTGTTTGCTAAACATATGTTCCAGCCTTTTTAAGCTTCGATCAGTGTTGTATTTCTATTTCAGAATTCATCCAAACGTTGTTAGTGTTAAGTACTTGTGAAGTCGTATATTATGAATGAATCTCGTGTTTTCTCGTAAAATAATAGAGTAGCCTTTTCATGATAAGAGTATATTACTTTTAAGAGGGAAATTATCCCCGCTCTCTTCACTCCGAGATCCTCTAATTACATAGAAGACATATTTGTTTTTACCACACCATAACCGTGTAAAAATTGGTCAACAAATACAAGGAATTGAACCCTTCAGTGTACAAGTCAATAGATTTATCCGAATACAACACCTTGACTCATAGATCACGAGCTGAGCATTTTGAATGATGTTGAGCTTGCGGGGTTCCAGGTTTTCGCGATACATGCGTGCAGTTGAAAATAAATGCGAAGTAAATTTTTAAGTAAAAGTTCATACGGCGGACAGCTTGACGCTTCACAAAAATTTTTTAACATGTTGTATAGATGTAATGCGTATAAAATTATAAAGCTCTTTCCACTCGAGTTCAGCACTGAATAGTAAAGAGAAAATTAACATTAATGAAGTATTTCACAACAGGATGAGCACAATTTGCCCTGGGGGAAGATTGTATTAACAGTTGGTGTGTCACTCTCAAACTTTTGTACAAGAACTCCTTTATACGTTTTCTTTCAATGTCTTTATGTATTTTGGGCATTTCACTTGGCGTTGAGATTGAGCTTCCACGAGTTTCTTAGAGAAATAGAGCAAGTCTCTCCGTTTTTCCCTCACACAATATACGAAATACTAACGCGTTTCGACGCGCAAAATGGGAAGAATTATCATAAAGATAGAGCCCGTGGGGAACGAATGGCTAGGCATAAATTTGAACTTTCTTTATGGCACAGATCTTGTTACTGGCACACTGCTGATGTCATCGTTTTTGGTAGTATCGTTTCTTCTGATTTGCTTCTTCCGATCGCCTGTAAAAATTATAATGAACTTCCCAAAGGGGAAAAGATGTTTCAAATTACCGTAGTAAACACCACTGACTTGTTCGGTTTTCCTGTTCTTTTAATGTACTGGGTAAATTTTACCTGCGAGTTTTTCTTGGACCGTGTACATGAAGCATTGAACATGGAGCATTGGACAGCTTTCCAATGTTCGCTCACGGTGGCTGCAGACAAACGATATTTTTTTGCGGAAGTGTACTTCAACACTCGCTTATCATTCGTCATGTGCAACTAAACAAATTATATGGTTTATCGTTTTCCGATTTTCACTTTAGCGCGCGGTATAAGTTGCACAGGTTAGAATTGATATACTAAAGCATGTAAACTTTTTTATCCTCAATATGAAAAATTCATCGAGAAATAAAGAGCGTTACGGTGTCGCCGCACAAAAATTTTGTTGTATGTATGGATAAAATTAATTCAAGTATCTCTGAATTACTGCAAACTGAAGGTGGAGTGAAATAGTAATGAGAAATTAGAGTAACTATATCCATTAGTTACTCTCTAAACAAGAATTTGGGATTGTATCGAGCTGGTGAATAGCGAAAAAAGATTTCATGTTCATTTCTAGCTCTGACAACGTCAAGTAATTGAGAAGCAGACACGGCGATCAAATGATCTTTTGTTGCCAGCATAATCCCTCCTTAGTTTACAAGTCTCAGCCCCGACAGAAACTACGAACGAAATATTTGTGAGATGAGCTACTGCTCGAACTATTTTATTTTAAAACACATGCTTCTTCTAAACCCCCTCCTTAAATGAGAATATTCTCACCGTGTGATTTGTGTTAAAGCCTACACTTAAGAATCCTAACACGGTCCCACAAATAAGTAAGCTGTTTTGTAGAGGGAAAACTACGTGGAACATCTTAAAATTAGTCTCACGGAGCTGTACACCTCGCTGTAGTCTACGTGTGGACGAGTAACGTTTTCTCAGTGGACAGTGCTTGCTCTCTTCTACACTTCCACTAACTTTGATTGTGAAATCTTGCAAAACTGGTCATATAAGTCCATATTCTTTCAATGATCATAAATTGTTCGTCTCCAGGAAGTACCTCAAGGTTTAACTGTAATTATATTATGAGCCTTCTTTTGCTAAAATCGTATGGACTCTAACTGTAAAAAATTGACTTTACATTAGGACATTTGCTCTGTGGAAGTGTGCTACTGCTGCATGGTGTAAGCTACAGCAAAATTTCTTAAATGTTGGAGAGGCTTGAGGTAGAGCGCCAAACATTAGGAAGCAATTAGTATAAATCCAGATTAATCTTCTGTGCGAGCAGCTATTTACGCATTCTGCACTTAAGTACCGTAGAAAACCATGACCTGTATAATTTCCTCTTTTATTATATGCATGATCTAGTCATCTCTTGCACATTTTACGTAATTCTTGTGTAATAGAATACTTAATGGCATTCGATTGCTTCATTACTCAATGAACTGTGTATAATAAATTCGTGAACAAACATGCAACAATTAATAATAAACTTATTTTTGGAGCAAAAATGGCATATGTCCTGAAAAATTGGGCGATTGTGCATCGAAAACACCTCATGCAGATTTTTACTTTAGCGAATAGAGTAATGTTATATCAGCGACTCTCAGAACTTGAGGATCGAGAGAGCTTGAAGTATTTTTCTATGGGACATCCAGACTGTTATTTCTCGTGACCGTATATTGATAGCTATGATGATAAGCTTATAGCTTGTGGTATTTACTATTTGTGCATCCTACTGGCAAATATTTTAGAGCTCGGAGACATCTAAAAACGCGCATCGTGTAATAACGCGCTCAGCCTTGCAATTGTTTGTTGAAGAAAATCCAATCACCTGTGTATCCTGTATACATATAACTCTTCAGTATTGTAGCATAAGATATGTATGTGGCGTTGCGTGCCACAAGGGAGAAAATGTCAAAAACAGGTTTTGAACAACCCCCATACAAAGTTTACAAATTGGAAATTCTTATAACCTAATGACCCATATGAATATAAATACATGTATATTCTTAGTCTCATTTTGTGGGTTAATTATTAAATCAGACAAAGCTGTGAGATTTCGCTCCCTTAAAAAACTGATTTTTTAGCTAGTTGCGTCTTCGCCCTTGTGGCACGGAGCGTCTCATATAGTCTGCCTCACCATTAAAAGTCGTAACTGTTAAAACCTATAATGTCCTAGCGTACTGAAAGAGAGCTACTAAACGTAGTGCTTTGCACTCCGTCCGAAAAGCATTACTTTTCTTTCAATTAATGGCCTAAGAGAATTTTTTTTAGCATTTTTGCGACAGAGATGGTATCCTTCAACAAATTAAAAATATATATTTTTGAGTAACAACGTCTACCTGCTGTAAGAAATCCGAAAGTTTCAAATTAAGCTGTTTAATCAGTGAATAGATTTCCTTCTCAACAGAAACCGTGTATTGTTCAAAATTAATATCTGCTCAATTTTTTCTTTCACTTCAAAATGCAAGAGGAAATAGAGCTGGAAGTCAAGGCTTTGTGCGAAGAATAAGCGAGAATCTATTCCGGTCGATCTGGGCCAATAACTTTTTAGGCCTCAATAAAACATTCTTCAATAGCTCAGAAAAAGTGACCGTGTTTTTTTTGTGGCTCTGACTCTACGTTCGTTGACCAGCGCAAAACTACGTGGAAAGCAGAAAACGAAGACAAACAGGAATTAGCGATTAGTCCTTCATTTCCTGGTTATTGGTGGAAAACATAACATGGACCAATAACCTTATGGTTGGCTAAGAAAAGTCCAGCTTTAACATTAAGAATTGACACGCCCTTCACTTGCTCTCAGCGACGTGTATGCTTGTGCCTATACAGGGGGACTTGTGTTAGCAGGAATTTTATTATCATTCATTAGTGTCTAGAATACCAAAGCCATACATATGATAGAAGTTCTGTTTCTTATGGCATACATGAATCAAACTTGTTACGACGGATAAATCTACTGTTCCAGGTAGGTATTATGTACACCAACACATATCATAGATATATTTTGGATTATTTTTTGGGTTACCCCACTGTACATATATGCATGCCTGTCGAGGCTGCAGGATGTTATATATACACATACTAGCATAATCCCTTGTTTAGTAATCACAATGCTGGAAGTGATTCTCAACCCCTGCATGTCATTCACATCCTGTCACAAAGGCTTCAATATTCCTTTTCTGTACAGCATTTGAACGGGAATTAAATAAATTCTATAAGTTTTCAATACCTCATATAAAATAATTCTCATGAAAAAAGGGAAATTCACGCGTACTGAAGGTAGACATGGCAATATTTTTTCTGCAAGGCTGAGGTGGGTGTACGCTTGTTCACTGACCTGTGAAAATCATTAAGCCAAGGTATTGAGTTACAATAGTCATTATTGAAGATGATACAGAATTGAAAATAAAGCATCTGCACGTACGTACTAATTTATCATAAAATTGTTACACACACAGAATTGGGCTTATTCAAAGGAAACGCTAATGTAGAACATGCACGTAAAATACAGGAAAATTGCCAGAACAAAGCTGCTAAGTTAGAATAGAATAGAATGAGGCTATAGAAACGAACCTTCTGGCCCATTCTTGG
>VCRD01000210.1:337808-410574 GCA_006783055.1 Trinorchestia longiramus | reverse complement strand
TGCCTGCATGCCTGCCTGCCTTTATGCCTGCCTGCCTGCCTTTATGCCTGCCTGCCTGCCTTTATGCCTGCCTGCCTGCCTGAATGCCTGCCAGCCTGAATGCATGCCAGCCTGAATGCCTGCCTGACTGAAAGGCAGGCATTCAAGGTAAAGTCTGCGTCCACTGGCAAATTAAAATGAAAAATTTAGTAAAAACAGTGATTTTTCACGTGTGGATCTAGTAAGTGATAAAATTCTCAATAACCTTGTAATCATGAATAATGATAATCAACTTTCTGAGATATTAAAAGGGTTTTGAGCGTAAACAAACTCTAGTAAGAATGATCAAAACGGGTACCATTTGCCCTAGAAGTAGTAAAAGCCATTACCATACTAAATGATATACAGACCATGAAACCTATTGACTTTACCTGCCACTGGTCCAGCTGTTGCGAGAGTTCGACTTTCTGTGTGATGGCTTCGAGTAGTTGAGAGTTGACAGACATAAGATCAATGCGAGTCTTGGCCAGCTCGATCTCACACTTGTTCTTACGGCCTACAGCTTGGTCTCGACTGTCCCAAGCCTGTCATGTGTAGAAAATGTGTGAGAAAAGTGCCATGCCAGCTCAGCTAATATATGTTATTTCAATGCAAATAAATTCAATGGATATACTGAATTTTTTCAAACATAAATAAACATTTGCAGTTTTAATAATGTCCAACACTAGCATGTTTTACTGACACTCAAAAGAATACAAATTCAGTGGGTATAATATCGTATTTTCTACGCGTATCTCTGGAATGAATATATGAGTCAAAAATTATGGACACTTCGCGTATAATTAAGCGTAAAATGAATCAAATACATAGATGGGTCACTTATCTACAATTTAGTTCATAAGGTTAGTTCAGTTAACAGATCGCAGTTCTAGGTATGCCCTTTGCAACCTTATGCACGGTGTTGTATTTCACAGACTTTAAAACTTAGATTTTTGTCGTCTGAATGAAATTGACAAAAAACAATTCATATTGAAACTTGATACAAGCATGAAATAATTAAAGATTGAATTAAAGTGTCTCGTAATAAATTTGCTCTCATATGTGCAGAATTGGTAAACAATGTAAAAAATCTGGTTGAAATGACATTTTTGGCAAACGCACACTCGTATTCTTATCGTAGGTGCGAGTTCTTCTCACGGTTGTCATTAAAATCTGATGTTTTAGTCTGTACATACATGTCATACTTATGTACAAGTTGAATTAAAGAAAGTTGTTCATCAACTAGTGGGAAATGGGCGTGTATTTTGAAATTGAAACCCCGTGGCAACATAGAGTAGATGTTGGAAATTCCTCCGTAGCACAGATAGTGACACTGGTATCATAGCTACTCTAATACGCTTACAACGCCAGTCTCCATACCAGTTACATCGCTGCTACGATGCTTCACAAATACAAACGCTTGCTTCCCCATTCGCCTCTCGTTAGGTTGCTTTATGAAAAACCGTTGCTGCACTATATTATTTTGTCACTAGTAAAATTAGTCCTGTTCTTTGTAATCGTGACTAATTTAAAGAAGTGGTATCTACCCCAGTTTGTTCACTACTTGTTTTTTTTCGAACACTTGCAGCGTTATCGAAATAAGCGTTTTCTCACGACTGATATCACCTGAAAAAAGTAGCATCTACTCCAAAAATTTGGCGCCAGACAACTCATCCCTATTAAAAGTGAATATCTTTCCTACCGGAAGTATTCGTACTCAAAATATATATTCCTATTCAAAGTGAGTGCTCCCACTCGTAAGTATGCACCACTTGAGTCAGTTTTCTCACCTTCTTCACAATTTCGTCCTTTGCAAGGTGTGTGTTGTCGAGGTCGCGCCTGAGGTTGTCTCGCTCCTCCGCCAACGCTGCATGCTCGGCCTCGTGGATGGTTGCGTGGCCACTCAACACCTCCACTTCATTAGTCTGAAATTAAAATATGAGTCAGGCATATTTAGTTAGTCCTATTTCAGCCAGATTATTTTTAGGCCTATTTCAAGCTCCTTAATTTAGGCCTTTTTAGGTGTTCTAATTTAGGCATTTTCATAAGCATGTTAATTAAGTGTCATTCATTTCACACTCTCGTTTGAGAAGGTATAAGCGATGATCTCATCTCTTCCAGCATTGTATCTCTGAAGAAATTCCAACACTGTTTGATAACGCAACAAGTTCTTCTTTCAACGGAAGGTGCTAGCACTATGTAAATAAAAATTACTTTTAATTCATCGAAAAGATAATACTTGAAAACCATTTCTTTTGTGAAATACGATTCAGTAAAGATTCATAAGTTAAACGTGTTATTTACCCTTGTAATGTAACTTACTGTTAAACAGTTTATGTTCCAATCAGAAATTTGCGTTGAAGCATTATAGAACTCTTGAATGGTTCCTGGATTCTAACTTCTTAAAATAAACTATAACGTTTGAAATTAATCGAATTTTGAATTAAACCTTCTTGATGGCGATGCTTCACATTTTTCTTGCATTTACTTCTCAACATGCTAACGCAAAAAAGAATCTTGTAAACTAAAATTTTTAAAAAATTTACACCAACCTTTGCTTTAAGTTTATCCTTGGTCTCCTGGAGTTCTTGGTTAAGTTTGTCCACAGCCTCCAAAGCTTTGTGACACTCTTTCTCGAGTACAGATTTGGAGTCGTTCTCTCCAGTCTGACCTCCACATGCCCCACACTGCCCCTGGGCCTCACGCAGCAGACGTACCCTTATGAGGCCCTTCAGCTCCTTCACCATTCCAGCCAGCAGACCGGGCTGAAAATAATATTTCACTTATTACTGCTGAAAATGAGAAGTTGTTTTACAAATCCATCGATTGAATTGATCTATATTACACACATTCAGTGATCAGAATGCACTGAATACTTGCAACTGATCGCAAAATGGCATCCGGGCAATCCGAACAAATTTTGATTTTCTTTGAAATCATTCTCTCTGTTAACACGTTGAGTGCGATTGTCTAGCCGGTGCAAATCTTTACTTTGTACACACAGTCACTAGAAAGCTTTGAAAAAATTACAGAACCTAACCTGAGTGACCCACCGGTGGGTCGTATCGCACTTAACGTGTTAATGGAAGACCTCAAAAGCTAATGTCTTGCCTTAAAAAAAGATACAGAAACTGCAAAAGTGCTTGGTAAGTTGCAACATTATTAAAAGTCACTCACGAAACACAAACAAAAAAGGCAAAATCAAGGAAGAAATGAAAAACAAGTACAACCTAGTTGATAAAAAAAATCCAAAGACACGCTAACAAGCTGTGCTGATTTATAGAGACATTTAAACACATACTGAGCGGGTCAATCATGAAAGGATTATGATGAGATTTAGTACTTACCAAAATCTGTTATTTATTAACGTACCAAATCTCTCTGCTCAATAACGCTGAAATACCTTTAGTACTTTTTAAAGTGATTCGTACAGTGTGAAGTATAAAAAAGAATGAAGCCTGGCAACATTTTAAAGAGCGAGTCAAAATCATGTACTGTTCTCTGAAAGGGTCTCAGCATACAGAATATTATTTATCATTTGAAGGTGCTACTGTGGTCATAGTTAAAAATAGAAATTTTTTATCTTGATTATATACATCACCTCATGGTCTGATTTTTCAAAAAAAAATTCGGTCAAGCTTTCTCTTAATTTATTAAAATAACCATAAGTGATGACCAAATATTTAAGTTACGTGTCATAAAAATATTCAACCTCTAAGGATGATATGTATAAGTTCTGGCTAAAGTCTGGAAATACTATCAAATCCGATTTAAGACGTTGAAAAAGTTGACAGAAATCCCAGTTGATTATTTGCATCCCAGTCTCTATCATTTTTCATACCTCCAATCTCACTTGCTGTACAGACGGTTGGTAGTGATACCCAGAGTGACAGTCACTAGACAAACGGCTTACGACGTCACAGACTATGCACAAAAAATCAAATAAAACGGTCGAGAGGTATACGTTCTTAAAATTACTGGAATTTTTACCTTCAAATTAACGGCGCTGAAGTCGTCAGAGGAGTTTGTGGAGAGCGAAGTGAGAGAGTTGCGGCGCTGACGCAGTTGGTCTGCTAGAACTCGTAACTGGCTGAACGAATCACCCATTTCGCTTTTCAGCTAAAATGATAAAGAACATGTAAGTCAAAACGACAAATGTGTGTTTCTTTTCGACATTCAAAATGACATAAAAGTTTGGTTGTGATTGCCTATTGTAAATGCTAAATTATGGTCAATTGTTGTACACCCTTTGTGACCAAATTAACTAATTAGAGTCCCCATGCATACCCACCAAATGAAACTATCAAGCTGCATTAATAGATAAATTTCAGAAAAAATTAGCGCTCAATGTTTCCAGAAATGCAACATAGTCCTTACAAGGTCAATTTGAATGATTGCTTTTAATTTCACACTCAATACATATTACTTGAAGAAACACCTTAATTTTAATTCCTAATGTAGTAATAATTGTAAGATTTCCCCTTACTAGCATAACTCAAGTTAAGCAGAAAAAGTTAGAAGATTAATTTGAGAAAGAACTGAATGTAGCAACATTAAAAAATATTATTATTTTAGTTCTTAATTCTGTGAACCAGGACTCTCTTTTCATTAGAGTCAAAAAATATTAAATGACAATTTTCAGTGGAACAATATCTAAAATGAGGAGAGTCCGTGACACATTTTTCAATATGCAAAATGGCTAAATTAATTCTATATTTATATATAACTATCTCAGGAATTTCGTAGTTACGGAAACGCCGTATTCGAACAGCAATTTAAATAGGTACATAAATAATGAGCAAATATATATAAATGTCTACCCTGCTGGTGGCCAACTCTGAAACTCTGCACTATTGTAAACATCCAGAACTGGTCAGCAGCTCTGCCCAGAACAGCATATCTCATCTACGCATTACGATTGTCACACGTAAAATATAAACAATAGTTCTAGATTGCATTGGGTCAAACGGACTGTATGTTAGGTAAAACTAAGATTGCGAGTAAAGACTGCAAAATATAGACCACTGACCATCTTGAGGGTCTCAGCATCGGACATGGGAGTCAGCACTGGATCGTCACACTCGACGTCCTCTTCCATCTCTAGAAGATCTTGGTGCGAATGTGGCCGAGAAGCTGGAGAATAACACAAAATAATTCGTAGACATGATTGCCTGTGCATTCTGTTTTATGTATCATCAAATCCTCTGCTAGTCTCTCTTTGCCAAAATAAAATAAAAATCAGCGTTTTCCACTTTTTTCGTTCTCCTAGGAAACATTTGTTGTCTATAATTTTGATCTTGTCGTGGTAACTACTGACCCATCTACATAAGGTTCGAGATAGAAGCCTTTGTACTATTTCACAACTGTAAAAATGTATATGATGATCACACAAATTTAATGTACTTTTCAAATAATAAAAAGATAGGCATAGATATGCACAATGAGACTCGTAATTATGAACATGAATTATATGAGTATGATGGTTCACGATGAATAAGGATGATATGGATGGAATCACCTCGTATGAAAAGAATAAATCATGAATAGATGTGGATGCTTGTACATTCCTACACAAATCTGAAATTTGTTTGTTTTTTCAAGTGTTTATATTTGATAGTAGTCATATTCTGTACGTAACCTCTTGATGATGCCGTTCTGATGTATTTAATTTTTATATATATTTAGTAATAAAAACTTTCATGACAAATATCCGTTAGAATATGAATCAACCAAACAAAAAATGTTCTTAATAAAGGTTTTTTATTCAATTCAATAATGGTCAACACATACAAATTGAGTTATGTAATCATATTTTCACTGGAAGCTTAAACATGCAAACATAAAAACAATTGTTCAGCTGCCGGTTGAAACATCACTCACTAAAATTATTTTGATTTGTTTTTTCTGCCTTTGCTACAGCCTCTTCTACTGAAAAAGGCGAAAAGTTATTGAAAAAATAGGATGCCGACCAAATGAGCTCAATAACTTTCAGAATTGTAGCAAAATTTATAAATTAATCCTCAATAATAAAGATATGTTTCATCTTTTTCACAGTCGAAATTCGAAGTCATAAAAATTGTCCGTTGAAGCAAAATCTCGAAAATAAAAAATACCATTTTAGAAAATTAGCACTATGGTTTTCCCCCGACCTCTAACGTACACTAAGCTATCATAAAAACAGCCGCCACTGGTGACCACAATATACCTGCTGGGCAAACAACAACAATAACGACAATCCGCAACACAACAAAAAATTTATCGTGGTTGCGGTTTTGACTGACCTTCATTTTCTGAGAGCTCCATTTCGTTCATGAGTGAAGTGTGGCCCATGGAGGGTGAGGAAGAAGCTCTGCTGACAGCCTCAAGCCGGTCTGACAGGTTCAGGTTAGTGTGGCGTAACTCCTCCAGATCACGCTGTTTTACTCGCAGCTGCACCACACATTACAATCAATCTAATATTTATGAGTAATTATCAAGAAATTCAATTTATAATTGCTCACAACGATTTTCTACCCTATTGACGAGTATTTATGAGAGGACTTGTTCACAGTCACGTACAATAATTTTCTGCATCGGTCTACAGATAATCTAAAGCTTATGGCTAATGGAATTGGAGCTGGGACGCTAAACAAGAATATAACATAACTTATAAAGTGGCAATAAAATATAATAGGTAAAATGTAACTAACGTATCAGTTAAGTTCACGTCAGTCATCAATTAGCGCTGCCCACAAGCTGTTCGAATATAAATTGAGGTGAGTATTTCCTATCAAGTACGACGCGATACTGATTTCTGATAGTAATTTATTAAAAAAAACTAAATCAGATTAGAAGACCGTTGCTCTTCCTAAATTTGAAGAAACTTACAGTTTCGTACAATGCAATTGGAGAAAGTATCATCATTTCGGTCTCTTAAAACAAATAAGATAAAAACCCTACAAATCTCAAACGGCCTCATTTGAGCCGTCCGTTTTTGACTAGCGCACTACGACTCTTATTTGTTTGTCTATGTACGTGTCCGTTTATTTCATTTTTTTAAGTGTGGGTGCCAGTGGGACTAGTTCTTAGTGGAGTGAATCTCAGCATTTTCAAATTAAAAATGAATTTCCTTTTCGAATGTTAATAACTATACTTTAGAATCGTGCTATACTCAGAACACAGCTTACTTGCGGTTCTTGTGATATATAGTCTCTGATTACCTCCAGTTCTTACAACACTCAATTTACAGCTTACCTCCAGTTCTTACAACACTCAATTTTCAGCTTACCTCCAGTTCTTACAACACTCAATTTACAGCTTACCTCCAGTTCTTACAACACTCAATTTACAGCTTACCTCCAGTTCTTTCTCCTCTTTCTGACGCTCGAGCAGCATGATGCGGTCAGAGGACTCATCGAGCGTCATGCTTAGCCCCTCCCTCTCCTCCGCCAGACTTGACAGCCGCCGCTCCAGCTCCAACTTTTTGTCCGTCAGCATGAAAATCTGTCAAAAATTAAAACTCAGCTCGCCAATTTTTTACGAAAGGTTCTCACTTACAAAAAGTGAGTTATTCTGTACAGGGTTTAGCAGCCGTATGCGTTTGAGCAATATATACAGGGACGGGAGAAAAATGAAACGATGAAAATTTAACGAATTGAAGATTGAAATAAAGAGGTAAAGTGTCGAAGATACTCGTACAAAAAATAAATTGTACAGATAAAGAACTACAAAATGGAAGGATAAGGGCCTCAGATTGACAAAAATAAACTTGTGGTAATTTTCTGAAGCAATGAAGCTAATTCAACAGTGATTTACTTTTATCATTATGTACCATTGCTGATTAATTCCTAAAGGTACTTATGGAAAGGGTCTGTCAGTGCATACATATGTATATTAGAATTATCTTTATTTATTTTTTTAGAAATTTAAAGGGTCCCAAGTAGAAAAAACCTGAAATTTTCGTTTTCAGGTAGAAAAACTATGTCTGAATTATTGAAGCGATCAGACAACTTTTCGAAAAGCTTTCGTCAATTCTTCAATTTATGACAAAATAAGCAAGGACTACACTATAAGAGATGTGTTTTTGAACTATCCAGCTCTGTTCAAATATTTCTCCGATCACTTTAATAATTCAGAGTTTTTCTACCGCAAAACAGACATTTGAAAACTCTAGGACCCCGTAAATTATTAAAAAATTAATAAGGAGCAGCCTAATGGGCATAAACAAATTATGCCTATACCATAATACGAGCCACGTCCGTTTGTCCGTGTGTCACACTCTTCTAGTCGATAGCTTTGATAGCAACAAAGATAAAGCTTAAGAAATATAAGAATATTCATTCTATTGCATTACTTTTCTGTGGCAATTCAATTCCCTTTCACTTGCATTATGGTATCCAGAATACACAATCGGTTTATTTTTACAAATAGAAATTTTCTTTTGACCTTTTTCTGCTGAAATTCATCATGATGCTTTGATATTTTTAATTGATAATGCGAAAAGAAATGTTTTCAATTAGTTTGACCAGTAACCTGGCTACCACTTAGTATAAGGCCAAAGATTTTGGAAATTGAGTTATTGTTTCCGGAATTGTGATTCTCTTGAAAGGCTTCAAAGAGATAGTAGAGGATATTTTAGAATAAAATTCCGATAAAAAAGGCCAACATGGATAGAAACGTGTCCAACCGTAAGAGAGAAGCAGCAAGACTTCGACAGCAAGAAAGACGCCGAAGACTATCGGACGAACAACGCGAAATGGCAAGACGAAGCAAAGCTGCTCGCGTGACAAAGTTAACGGGTACACATTGCACTAGACAACACAATGCATTGTATTGTCGGTACCAAAGGCACCGGATCAGTATAAAACACGCCATTTTTCCGTTGTTAGCTTTCTTCTTCCACTCGGCCCTGTTATTGGTAGATAAAATAGAAAATGGAAGTTCTGTATACATTCATGAAAAATACGTAGATCTTGATAATACCACGGGTAAAAATGAAAACTGTATTTTACTTCATAGATCCTGAATTTTGCGGGCACACATTGTACTAGTACGTATAAAAATCACGTATCCTAACCAAGTATATTGCATGAAAAGGTCGAAGTCCTCGAGGTAAGCTGAAGGACAATTTCCATTTTCAACGTCACTTCTATACTGATAGTAGAGAAGTGACGTTGAAAAGGGATTTATACATAAGTTTTGACACCACGTATGTTCGATTAGCATAGGTGCACCCTATATTTTTCCCCACGAATGTAACGCACAATCGTTTTTTTGTTAGTACATGATTTGAAACTCATTTCATGTCACTGTAATTTCGATCAAATCATTACACTACGATGTGTATTAAAATATAATATAAATAAAAACTAATGTTAAAGAATATGAATTCAAAATGTTTGGAGAAATTGTTTTGTATTGAAAAACGAGTAAAATACAGCACAACACAGCACAGGTATGTCAATTTGTTTGGACTTTTCTTCATTGCACTGTGCTTGATCACGATTGTGTGATACCTTCATTATATTTTTACTTGTAAGTGATCCGTTACAAATGCAAGTGTTTGCACGAAGATAATGATAAAAGTATTTACAAGGGACTTCTGGTATTAGGAATGTTTCAGGTTGACAATTTTTCAACCGTAGTAATGTATTTCAAAAATTTAAAAAAAAATAGAATTAATCAATACAAGGTCACAAAATTTCACTTTATCCTGCCTAATCCACTTAATGATGTTGATTAGGCAGGACATCATGATGTTGGATAAATGCACAGAAATAACTAGAACTCACCTCGTTGCGTAGACTCTCCAAGGTGGTCATATGGTCCGTCACGCTGGTCTGTCGCAAGCTCATCTTGTCTTTGAGCTGCTGCAGCTGTGCAGTCAGCTGCTCTTCTTGTCGACATGCCTGTATACAAGAGTTAGAGTTAATATTTCAAATTATATGTGAAGGAACTCGAAAGGATTAACATTGAGAATTCATTTTTCGATGCTAGAATTTAATGTTTACGCTATGTTCTGCTGTATAAATGCTGATGCATGACACATGAGGGATCATTTTCTTAGCAGCATTGAAGTCTTCTAGATTTCATCTATTATTCAAGAGGAGTTCAAGAATGCTTTAACTTCCAAGTACATATGCTCTGACCTCATGTTTCAACTCTGCTGTGACATTTAAATCATCCCAACTTGAATGTCCCATTTCTGATTCATATCAGAGGAATTAAACTGATCTGATTTCTTGAAAAGAAACAATGAGGAAACATTGATGTTATTTAGCACTAATGGTCATAAATTTTACAATGCATATATAATATACTCATAATAATGTGTGACGCTGAAACGTATATAGTGTTTTACTAATAATATTTTAATAGAGGAATTTTTATTGAATATTCATACCACAGTTGTATGCAAAAAAGTTGCATGAAAAATTTATTTATGGAAAAAAAAATTAAAAACGTGTGCTTCAGCACAAATTAATTTCGCTCTGCACTTTATGCTAGTGTGTTCTAGAAGTTAACAATTCATACAAACTGGCCGCTGGATGTAATTTATAAGAGAAAAAGTTTTACTCCCAACAGTTTAAAATGACTGTTGATCATTTTCAAACAATGCAAACAAAAAGTATATATGATGCAAATTGATTTTTTTTACATGTGTTGGAGATCTGCAGAAAACTGGCAAAATGTTGAGTCATGTTTGTGGTCGGGCGAAGCACCGTTAAAAAAACCGTGAAAAACTTGGAACAGTCGAAGAGGAAGTTTAGAATCACTTTCACTTCATTATTTGTTCAACGAACGAGTTCAAACAATCATGACTGAAAAACAATTGGTCAGCCAAGCTACCCTCTTCCAACATCAATTGTTCTGAGCTAAAAAGACTAAACAAGTTGCACAAAGCGCTGCGTCATGTTGAAATGAAGACACTTCTTTACATACTGGAGTTGGACAATTGAGAACTACAGCTACAGCAGTGCGCAATGGAGACCAATTTCAAGTTCTATCAAATGTTTTTTTTTAAGTTTTCATAAAAGAAATCATGCAGTAATACTGAATCATCTCGTTGATTGCATGTCTCATTCATGTCTGTGTTGTCATCGGTACTGCAGCAGCGTGCAATGCTTGAGACAAACATGTAAGTTAACATATTGTATACGTATATCTTACATTCATGCAGAAAAAATATATCAAACATTTTCATAAAAACTAAGTGAATGTCGCAGTTTAATAGAAAGCTACATTTTCATTATAAAATTACAGAGCAGTTCTTAATTTATTGAGATACCCTGAAAATACATTTCAACTGAATAGCATTAAACTGATAGTGCAATTTCAACCGCACAACATCTTACGATTTACAATTTGATTGAGAAATAACTAAGGAAATTGACCACAGTCGTAAAAAGCACAAATTAACCATGGACAGTTGCTAATATAAGTGCAAGTTAGTCATGGGTAATCACCAATTTAAATAAAAGTTACTAATGGGTGATTGTTAATTTCACGTTGTATGCTGAGTGAGTTAAGAAATTTCTTCCGTGTTTAGCTTTAAGCATTACTTCTATTGCTTTTGGATTAACAAAATCGCTCACCAGATTAAAACTGGCAACCTCATTTCAAGAAATTTTCTAGTTCTAATTTAGTTCGCCAGTTTTTGTTTCAATTTTGGGTTATTTTGTAAGTTGAGTTGAAATGTTTAATTGAGAGCGTTTTCCTTAATTGGTCACCGAGTAAATTTTCTATTTCTTTGATTCTGTACTTTATTCGGCGTATCAGTAGTATCAATGATGGACCATTTTACAGCCCAGGTCTATAAAATATTTACTCGTGAAATTAGAAACATTTCATAACAGCTGTTTGCGTAATGACATACAGAGGTAAATTTTTTATTCCTATTCGTTTGTCTACACCTAGAGCTATTGCCGCACCTTATTTTATCTTGCTCCTTTTTTGTGCATAAATAATCAAATTAAATCTAAAACTGCCACGTCTAAGCGGATATTGTCTAACACTACTGATGACCTTTCAATTTGTGTTTTCCATTTGCGACTGAAATATATGAAGAGATTTGCCTGCTTTTAATCTGCCATCAAAATCCGAAATAGACTCGGGGCATCGTAAAGGGTTATCATGGAGCGTCCATTTCTGCGAAGTTTTCATATGAAACGTTGTGTGCTACAAGGGCGATTGCTTAAAACAAGTTTCGAGTAATTGCCATACAAAGATTGCAAAAGGGAAATTCCCATTACATACTTGATCATGTACACAATAATGTGTTCTTGGTCGCATTTTGTAGGTTAACTACTAACTCAAGCTGGGCACTGAGATTTCGGTAACACAAGAAATAAATTTTTTAGCTGGTGGCGTCTTCGCTCTTGCAGCACGGAACACCTCATATGTATATACTACTTCATTATGTTTAAAATATTTGATTTAATACTTTAATGACCACTTTCGTTAGCGCATTTCCTCAAATGGAAAATAGGCTGTTAGATTCTAATAAACCTTCAACCTTCATTCGCTGTTCCCTTTTTTTACAAAATATTTACAGTATTCTTTGAGATTCTGACCAATGTTGAACTAGTTCCATTGAAAGAAAAGTTACTCAGCTCAAAGCCTTGACTCACTTCCTTGAGGTCGTTGGTTAGACGTTGATTTTGTTCGGTGAGCTGTTCGATGATCTGCGACCGTTCCCTCTCCGTGACCTTGCTGTTCTCTTTGTACTCCTCCAATTCTTTCCTGAAAGTAACATATGTTATTAGACCTCAATCAAAACCAATATGTATCGGACGAACATGCACTAATTTTAATATGGAAACGTGCAATTAATTAAGATAGAAAGGTGTTACCGTAGTTAGTTAAGCGATCCTTAATTCTATTGAAGAAACGTAGACAGTCAAATTAAATTTAATCACAATTAGCATTATTCAAGATAATATATGCATGCAGAATTTAGTACATTATTCGTAAGGGTAGTACTATTTTATTTCACTTCTGTCCTTGTTTTCCCACTTTTGCCTGTAACCATACTAAAATATTTAGAATTAGATTTACAACAAGTCTTAGGCATTAAGGTACATAGAGTAGCATTGACGTTCTTACTTCGGTATGAAAGTTTCTTTTGTGTTGCAGAGTTTATCTATGTACAAATTAAAAATTTCGTCTCAAGTATCTAAGTTCAACAAACAGAGTACCACGAAATACCTTGTACATTATAAATAATTTTGTGAATGAACTGGAGGCGAAAATTAGGATCTCTACTTGCACATTCTACCTTAGTTTTATTTCTCGTGATCTAGTGAGTAAAAGATGAGTGGGTCAATAAGCCACCGGACTTTAACAGCGCATGGTTCAATTCCTTGAGCCGCATGGATGATTCCTCCATGAAAGCTCCAGAATCAAATAGAAGAAGTTCTCGTGTTTCAGCTTGACGCTAAAACCACTGGTGCTAGACAACTGAAAACATTCTTTTTTGTCAAACAAGATATTCCTCATAAATCGGCTTCCTACTGCCTTAGAGGAAGTATCAAAATTTGTTTTAATTTTCATTTTATTTTATCTTTCTCAATTGCGTATTACTTTCTGTAGGTTCACAATATAAATATTGAAAACTAGTGGCTTATATTCTTCATCATAGTGTGTTTATAAAAAAAAATTGAGCTTCCATAATACACAAAACTTTAAATCAGCATCAAGACATTGGCTCACAGTTCAAGCGACTCCACGCAGGTGAGTGAAAGTCACTTCAATCAAATATACTTCTTTGAGACAAGTGTCTGTGTTCTTAGAGCCAAAACATGGTTGAAATAATTGACTAGAATCCATGAAACCGAACAAAGACAAGTGTTAAAGATTTTACGTTTTGTATATTGGTAAGAAGTCCTCAACACACAGATGTGTGGTAAATGCAGCTACAATAGTTCAACCACCAAGCGTTAAGACTCCTCAGTCTCAAACAGAATAACATTTGAGCACTTGTCCCATTCATACTTTGAAATAATTGTTGTATGATTTATCAATATCGTCACCAATCAAGACAAGATTGCAGCTTTAGTTCAAACGTAAATTTAAAATATATTAACGACATCTATATTTTCAAATAAACTTTTTCTTTTACTCCGAATTTTGTTTCTGAAATGAAACTGTAACTTCCACAATTGTTTAAAATAATTCAATAACAGAAAAATAATTTAGCATCAACGCTTCACAAGAGTCCTTCGATTAAAACCACATTAAATCAGGTTTCTTTCATTACGAGTTGGTCAAAATGAAAACTATCCCAAACGCTATTTACCCAATACCAGAATACTACAAACGGTATGTAGAAATTGTTAACTACTTATTAGTATATGTTGAGAACCTTATTTAGATAAAGAGCGCAAAGATGTTTATTTTCTCAATCATTGAGAGGCTGAAAAAGAATAAGATTTTATGTTATTTGCACCAGTACTATTTCGCACAAGTGGTATGATAATTCTGTGTATTACAACTGGTGGAAAATGCGTTGATAAAACGAGAACAGGTAGTGAGATCCCTCTTTAGCCACGTCTTCACCTCATCCAGAAACTAAAGGTACCAAATCGTGAAGAAATATTCCTCACGTACACTACATACAATACAATCATGACCAATCCAGCGCAACTACAGAGGTCAGCTGCTCATGAAAAAACACTGATATGGAAAAGCAAATAAACTGCCCACAGTGTTTCGTAATTTAATGCTGATAAATCGATTAGAATGTTAAAGTAAAAGTAAATAAAAGAGTGCATGCTGCCTCACGACTCGTATAAACTGGCCGGTTTAACACTTGAAGCTCTGGACGCTCGTTCGCGATCACTTCTCTTTGTTTGCACAGGAAAGTATGACCTTATACAGGTAAGTGTGATCTTTTTGCTCGCATTCAACGCGTTCTCATTCCGACGCGCTAGATCCCAGTGAGATTCCTGAGCATTTGCACTATTAAACGCTCATGTAATTTTGAGCTTTGGCATTTTGATTATTGAAACGTGTGAAGATTGCAACAAACCTTAAAAATTTTTGAGCCTAAATTTTGCCCTGTTACAACGGTCGTAAATATAAACTGTTCGATAATCACAGCTTGTCAATATTATATTCGCGTCACGTATAAAGTCATCATAGCTTGAAAAGAAAACTACTCATTTGAGCAATAGTTTCAAAGCCAGTAGAGCAGATACAAGCAAATTCAACCGTTTTTTGTTGAATACAGAGGCCATGCTTTCTGGTTACTTGATATCGTTAGACTTCAAAAATACTGTCGAATTTCTGAAACGATTAAAATCTAACACTAATATGGGATAACTTGATGATTATTTTAGACTGCTATGAAGACAGTTTTGTAAAGTACCAATAATTTTCACATGATTCAAAAAAAGTCAAAGTCAGCGTATACATGTAGCAAACCTTATGCTTGAAAAACATCACTAAAGTTCATTTATCGACAAGTATTAAGCATAAATATTCTTCTTGTTAAAAATGACAACCAAAGGTATAAAAGAAACGTCTGATTTAAACACCATTAAAAATTTCAAACCGTGATTTTTGGATATCAAATCACCGTAAATGAATCAAACTAGTTCCTGTATTTCGCTGGGTCAAAAACTTCCCAGTCATTCTTCAGTCTCGTTTTTGCATACATTAATGTACAATAAAAGGATCTCGCTTGGAAATATGTGCTTCAGTCCCTGATGGCCTAAGCCAACTAAACTGAAGAAGACACTTTCACGACAGTACAGATGTGGTTGCTATTCCATTGTCTTTCACAGCCGGGCAGGAAGGTAAAAATCAGAGCGATAAGCCTCAAAGAAATGAACTTCTCACGATGTTCACATGAGCAAATAAATGAGTTCAAGAGGTAAGTATGCAAAGTAAGAAGAATATCATTGTCAGTCTAACATCTGAAGAAGTATACACAGGCATAAATGCAAATTTTCAAACAGTATATCATAAAAAAGAAGAAGACTGATTGTTTAAGGTGATAGTAGACTCAAAACATTGAAATTGAAAGCCATTGAAATTCTATTTTTGCCCACATTCATTCTTAACTTGTTTTAGAAAAAATACTCCGAGCATGAAGCCCCAGTTCCGTAAATTTTAAATAATTTCAATTATCTGCTATAAACACTACTTCCCAAATCACAAGCAGCATTAAGTTAAGTGCTTAACATAAAAATTTATAGAGCACAGTAAAGCGGTTATCAAGGCTGTATAAAACAATAAAAACTATGTGATGATATTTGAAGTTTATTAGTCTTTTGTATGTTGTTGAAAACGTCGTTACTTATGAAATAAATTCGATGCTCGTACGCCAGAAATAGAACTTTTTTGAACTAAGCAGTGAGTTTAGAGTCAATGTTAAAAATTTAGTTCGTTCGTAACATTTACCAAAGTTCAAGTTTTTGCATGAATTATTATTACTTCTCCATGTTATGCAAGAGCATGCTACAAAGCCACATGTTTGGGAAGCAAGTCATGTGGAACTTGATCAAATATACTGATTGATTTTGTTCAAGTTAATCGTCGCTAACTTTGTCAAACGCGTAGCAAGTGCAGTACCATTTCATACCAATTTTCAAACTTACTTAATAGGATTGTGCAATTATACCACAATTGCTGAAGTTTTTTTTTATACTAAACAAGTGTCAATTTAACCTAAATTCTGAAAATTAAACTAATAATTTCTTCTTTCATCACGAATATAGTTGTTAGAACAATTGTTTTTATCCAAAACAAACAAACAAAAAAATGTTTCTCTACATTCAAATAATTAAATGGTGCATCTATTGTCGTCTGTCTCCAGCCTACAATCAAGAACAATTTATAAATATGAAAATAGTATTTTCAGTTTTTTATGGCCCTATAATGATAAAACTTCACAGCAAAGAACTATAGTTTCAGTGACATTGCGTGCGCCTACACCAACACATTCATTCTCGCAGTAGACGCTGTTTCCTGAAAACGTTCACACCAAAACTCCAGTCTTCATTCGGGGCCGAAAAACTCATCAGTCGGAGCGACTTCTTTTACTCGCGTAGAGGAGCACACACGCGATCACTCGGCTCACCAGCTGATGGGCGGTCTCATCAAAAACCACGTAACTCCAAATTTAGTACCACCAAAGACCAAGTACCACCAAAGAGTTGCAATGACAAAATAAACCGCATAGGAAGTGCCAGTGAGAACTCCTGTAGTCGTGGCTAAGAACAGAGGTATTGCATTCATTCTTCTGTCTTTGAGAAGCATCGTGCGCAGTTAAATATTGAAATTATTACTTGATCTTGATACAAAGCGTGGCAAAAACAGTATATTATTCGATTTTTTTGTGTATAAATCATGTTTTCATGACAGTCGACACCAAACATTAAAGCAGCAGAATGGAAAAAGTATTAAATTAGAGAATACTAGATTACAATATCAATTAAACATTGTTATAATCGGAGGAAATATACAAAAATCAACCAAAACCCAACTTAATGTAGTAAATTTTGATGAAGCAATTAAAGTACCAAGAAACCTTCAGTTACAAGCACTGAAAAGTTTTCTGTTATCGAGTCAATTTCCTCCGTTGATTCAAATGTATCTCATCAAACCGAGCAAAAAACATTACTACATACGCAACGAGGCAAACAGAAGCATCCAGAGCCCCTTCGATGAATATATATTCTAGTTCAATTAGAATTGGCTCAGTTCTTTTTTGCACTCGTACAGGTTTTCATAAACATGCAATTCCCAATAAAGAAGCCGAACAACCTTAATTCGTCTAACTTACTTCATAAGGAACAAAAACTAAGTTAATACAAGGTTCGCCTCTGGTAATTATGAATAATAAAATACACAGTTTTTAAGTTCAATAAATATGACCGTTTTACATTGACCTCGATTAAACAAGGTCAGCGAACTAGCACTGAGATCTTTGAAAAGATTCGTCAGCGCTCAATAGCATTCATTAATAACTTATTTACAACTGCGGAGCACAATTCACGCAACGAGTACGAAACACTTGCAGCAGCACAGAAGTTCCAAGTCACGGCGGCCTCAAATGAATAGAAGTTATGATACAATTCGTTTGAAGAGTCTTGTTCTTTATGTTCTGAAGCTATAAAAAAATTCTGCCCCTATGTTTAATGGTCCTTGGACTTTAGTTTACCTTATATTCCGTTCCAAAGAAAATTGATTATTTCCTAAACAGTTGAATAGTGATATTGAATCTCCTTTTGCAGGACAGAATATGGCTAGACAAAATTATACCTTAGGCTCAGCTGCTCGTGCATTTTGGTGCAGCAATTTTGTGTTACACATCCCAGAGAAACGACGATATTTTCTCGGACTCATGTACAGCAATCGTTTTGAAATAAAGGCGACACTATTAGAGTTAATACGGAGTACAGGGGGGACGAGCCCTAAATTTATTGTGGCATTAACGCTATAAAATTGTTTCACGTCGTGGTAATCCTTTGTTTCTATATTTAGCATACATCCGTTATCAATCCATTTCAACTCTATTTCGAACTCAAAAGGTAATGTATGAACTATTTTTAGGAATTGCGTTCATTACAGTGAAGGAAAAAACACAAAAAGGAACCTGTACTTGAGTACGTTATATGCTCTCAAAAATGTTATAGCTCTCAAACTATAGCTATATGTTATAGGTCTCCTATGTTATAGCTCGTAAAACTGTATTTTAGGAACAAATTGCCAGCCTGACAATCACGAAACGCATTTAAATGGTTAATTAATTCAATTAGTCAGCGGTACGTGGTAGGTGTATTTAGCAAACGGAAGCAGTTAATTATTATCATGTCATTGGGAAAACACAAACCTTCCCCAATAGTTGTCTGGGCGGCCATCTTTTATCAAATACTCTTAAATCATGAAGGTGGATGTGAGCTACAGGCCTTCACAGCAAGTCAAGGCAAGCATTCAGTTGCAATAGTAATTATTAATTGCCAGCGTTAAATCAATTAATAAGCCAACCTCGCATGCCCGTGGTATTTGAGGCACGTGAAGCGATGGATTGTTGATGTTGATCAGTTCCACAGCCACTGAACATGGTTTTGCTCCACTAACGCATAAACTGCACCACTGTACGCACAATTAAGGTCATCAATAATTCCAAAAATATACGTTGTTGAGTCACGGTCGGCTGGGTAATTTCTGAAAATGTTTACTTTTGCAAGCAAAATTAGGATTGTGATAATTTCCAGAAATATTTGTCACTGTCTAGTTACGGTAGGCCATGTTACTCTTGAAATGTCAATCTTACACCGTCATTAGGGTATTGCCTAAAATAACATGTATTGCACCTGAGAATAATTCCTTCTACCAAGGCTAAACTAGACGTGTAATGATTGTTTATCAGACTCATCACCCCCAATTTAACACGTGTTCAACTGCCCTTGATTGACACGATAACCTGAACGCCTAAACTAAGTCTCTTATTACGTACACAGGTGTTTCTGAAGGTAGATGGCAAAAGTTCTCCGTGAGAACATACCATTTCGAGTCAAAAGTCTGGTTCATGAGGCGGAAAACAAGCTTAGATACTTGATTGCATATTCATTCCATAATATTCATTCTAAAATGTTGAGCACATTATTAAGAAAATCACTTATTCCAAGGCAAACCATTCCCCCCATTTTGCTCCTGGTTTTCCTGTTGTTAGCAACACGATACACATGAGTTTGCGAGCAGAACAGAGCTCCAAACACTAAATGATGCAAGAAGACGAGTTTTCTGTGAATAAAAGGGCCCGGAAAACCCCAAAAAAACGAAGACCACAGGTTGCCTGACGTAACAAGTCCCCTGCTAACCACAATGAACCACCGCGAAAAAATGCAATGAAAATCTCGTACAAAAAGTTAGGCCTGGTGTAGCAAGACTTTTAAGTTACAAAACAGTAACAAACTAAAGATGGAACAACACCGTCTCTGTTATGGCATCAACTATCACGTAATATGAAACATTTAGAGTCTACAATGAACTATTTCGTAAGCCAAGTATGAATCTTATCCTACAAATAGAGTTCATTGAAAGTAGACAAGATAATTTTTTTCTTCTCTTATGAACTAAGGGGCGGCAACATAGAAACTACACCACAACCCTGGGTTGTAGTGAAGTAGGAGTATGAGTATGAGAGGTATGAGTCACACGCCACACCTGTTCCAGAGAATGCCTCGATGACCTTCTTCTTTATGAGTGACCGCTCTATAGCTGAGTTCCCATTACACACCGTGCAGTTAAACAACGTCTCAGTGTAGTAGTGTGTAAAACTCAATTTTATAGCACGAACAGGTTGTGAGACTTAAATTCATCAAATTTTTCTTGGCCTTGACCGAAAATCTTTTAGTTTGAGTTTTATGATAAAGTTAAAAAGAGCTTTGCAACTCAATACTTTAGAAAAAATAAACTGCTGTGTCAATTTAATTCTTTTTGATTCAGTCCTGCTCGACATTCATCTTCCCGAATTATGAAAAATATTTTCATGTTATACTGCCATTCGAAATGAAAAACAATTTGAGACAACGAAATAATTGTTTTGTGCATTAAGATTTATTCAAGAGATTAGACATTAAATATTCCAAATTTAACTTACTACTCAAACACTTTAATCAATATTCGCAAATTGGAATATATTTTCTTGACCAGTTAGAGATTTAAATCCTGTGTACCAAAGCTTGAATTGAACTTTGTTCTGAAACTCACTTGATTAGTTGAAGGTCTGTATTGAGCTCATGTATTTTGACTTCATGTTCTCCTTCTACGTTGTGAAGCTTCCTCCTCAGTAAGTGTTTGTCCTGCTCCAATTCCTGCAAGAAAAAAACAGCAATTAATTTTGAGGGAACCACCACGTGGACGTGAAAATGAATAAAAAGTATAACATCAGTGCACCAAAATGAGAGCAAAATTACGTGCGCAATGGTCGCATTAATCAGTTAAATAAATGGGGTTGAAACTTGTGAACATTAATAGAGGTAAAATAATTAAGGTTTTAGCCCAAAAGTACAAGAAAAATTTATATTTTCTAAGACTTGTTACCTACTTAGATCACTTCATCGTAAACAATCACAACAGTTACATGACCGACAATTTCAGAAATGCAGCCCAAATGATAACAAAAATTTATATTTAAGTATTATTGTGCGTGTAAGCACGCATGTATATGTACAAATTTAGCACCACTCCTTTTCTTTAAAAGGTTTCGCTGCCTGAAAAGTGAACACGTCTGGCAGTCAGGAACTGCACATCACTTTCAATGAAGATGAAGGTGCAGCTCGCATTGTTTATTCGTGGACACTCCTAACAGTTTCCAAAAGTTCAGGCGCAGATCCGCATCCGCCCTTCCGGCGCATTCAGCTCCTTGTGTAGCAATAATTGGTGCAGCAACTGCAGTAATTATTGCACCGATCTTCTCATCGTCATGCATCAGTTTTCTTCACTCCCAGTTTTCCTTCAGAAACAGTGCATTTCAACAGCTATTTTAGGCATGGATTTTCACGGCCTTTACAGCCATGAAGGAAACATGATTATAAGTTGAGCTATATTGAGTCAGCCGATGTTACTTCATATATGCTTGGGAGTTTTGTTATAACTTTTTAAAACGCAATGTTATGAAATACCTCGCGCAAAATTTTTTGCAAAGCATTAACGTACCCAGTTTACTATAATTTATAGCTGTATTTCGCCTGAGACCTATATACGTACTAAAATTATGCAAGATTTTTTACTCCTTGTACAATGATTATTTAGTACGTTGTTCCATTGCGTGAAAGCAAGCATGAAACAAGCCTAAACAGTGCCAAGTATTTGTACACATACACAGTATTCGCACACATCAGTACACTAATCCGATATTTAATTGTGAAAGCTCGTCCTAATATAGTTTAAGAACAGTCTGCTTCGAATTGCAGATTTTAATTACAGTGTAAAAGACTAGATTAAAATGAGGCAAATGGGTATTATTTGAAATATCGGATTAAAAACACGTTTTAATGTTAACCATCGTCACAGGTAGAGCTGAACAGCAGTCAAAGTGCAGTAGTTCTTAAAATCGAGCATACCTGTCGGCTATACGTAAAAACAAACTATTTTCCAGGATCGCTTTCTGTTCAACACAACTTTCAGTTAAGTTAAACATATGGGATTGGATGAATGTTTCCATCATACGAGTTTATTGATCAATTAATTGAACAACTACATTATTTTCTGTCACACGATTGATCCTATTTTTTCACATAAGCGGAATCAGAATCTTCAATTACGTACCAATCATCAAAAGGTATACAATTTTATGCGGTTACAGAAATGAGATAACTTAAAATGAAATTATTACTGTCATGTCAAAAATACAAATTAGGTGACGATCGAACATTATTTCATACAGTGCGTTTCAGAACTGCAACACAAGTTTTGTCTACTCGAGTGTCGAGTGCGTGTATGAAGACTTGAAAAATAAGCTAGTAACTGAAGGAGGGAGGAAAAGGTGATGTATACACACACAGCTGCTTTAACGGTAGTAAACAACGAAAATGAAATAAATAAGAACATTAATTACTAATTGTTAATGTTTATTAACTAGAAGATATTCAAACAATGTGTCTCACACACCTGATCCTGTATTGTTCTGTGCATAAATACAACTTTACAATCATCAAAAGATTTAGTTTCAAATTGTAACTGCAACGAGAGATTTTAAAAATTAGCTAAGATCTTTCTTGCATACATTTTAAATTAAGTTGATGGAACTGAAAACTGTCATTATTCATATAGGGTGTGGCAGGGTGTTGCATATAGGGTGTTGCACTGAACACACTTTAGGAACAAAACTTTTAATCTTGGTTTAGTGAAAGTGATCTATTTTCACTCTCCCATCCCTTAACTTCCCAGAAAGCGATCTCTGCTTTGTTTCGCAATTCTGATCCCGATTTAAAATGAGATGCAATTTAACCAACAATGGTACTGATTCTTACTGAAATACCGTGACTTCGCCGTTTCGGATCTCGTCAATTTGTGGCTTGTAAACCTAACGCTTAGACTCATCATCATGAGCAGAGTTGCTGCAAGATGGCGCTTTATAAAGATGGTCTTCGCTTCCTGCTGACATGACTCCGGCAGAGTTAATAGCTTGATACACTGCAGTGCAAGTCAAGCCGTTTCTTAGCCAAAAAACGCAAACGATGACTACAATCGCCAGAAAATCATGTTATCTCAAGTCTAAATTCGCACATGATGAGAAAAATTTTCTCACATAGCTGGTAAATTTATCCCTACCAACACTCTGTAAATTTTTATACAACTTCAACAGCATAAAAAAGGCATGATAACTGTGCAACTAAAGTACTACTGACCCCTACTCTCGGGAATCAAATTTACTGTGAGCAAAGGATGATAAAACTGGAGTCACACATCCTGTTCTTGAACGTGACCTCCACTAGTTAAGCCACCGTAAGCGTTGCCTCCGCTACACTCTCTAGTCGCCCTCACTCATGCATCATTACGGCACACACAGGTAAATTACCTCATCACGTCTCGGGGGTTCAAGAAGCTTCCTCCCGTTTTCAGGAAACCAAGAAGGTCGAGTTTACGGGATCAAAACTGCAACATCCTCGAATTAAGTTCCCATTTTTGTGTTGTTGAAGTTTGTGTAAGTTTCGGTCATTATAGCTGATTTTCCTTTAAGAAAATTAATATGAATTACACATTTCGCCAGTTTTTATGTTTGAAGCAAGGGAACTTTATTAATATGAATATACTTTTCACTCGTCTACACAAGCTTATTTTTGGCGCTATGCAGTTAAAATGAATCATCTAATAACTGTAGACTATATGCAACACAAAATTACAAAATAAGTTCCGATTTGTTTAAATCCTGCAGGAAAATCTAAGGTGAAGCATGAAATTGATTTAATGGTATATGCAAGAGTGCACGTAAACAATACCAAATGACCAAATAACTTACACTTTTTATTGGTCTATTCGCACAGCTTGAATTCATACAAGATAAAGTAAAATATTGTTATTAGTTCTAAACGATATTACCACTTCGCTGTACACTGTGTAAAGATCAAAAAAGCTAGAAATCCTTTGTGAATTCCTATATTAATGTCCTAACGACATACTATTCATTATTCCAGAAATACGATCATTAGGAGCCATTAACTCAAGAACGTGAACTTAATCACAGCTAGAGAATAATACTAAAGTTCACGAGGTAACCTTCTATCAAATGCTACAGTTTTGATTCACTCGCCGCAATTGCCGGAAACATGCCAGCCAAGTCGGTATTATGCATTTGTCTACTCCAACGTTGAAGTGTGAAATTGTACAAAGTAGTTCATGTGGTGCAGTGTGATTATTCATAAACACCATATTTGTGTCTCCATGATTTAAGCTATGTTGGCAAGCGAATAAAAGTAATGGCTTACTGAAACGTGTGGTAAGCAAGTGCAGGTGACAATAAACAGTACATGCATTTCCTTTGAAGACAATAGGCGAACCATATTTATTGAGGTTGTCAAATGGTATTCGATGATTATCTGGCTCGAAGCACTGCTATAATATTACTTTTTGTGGACAGTAAAAGGTAACTCTAAAATTATACTTATTTGAATCATTGATGATCGATCATCCAAGCAAGTAGTAAGTTTAAGTTCAGGTAGACAACAGCTACCAGAATTCTCAAGCGCGCCAGCATTTATTTCTTGTGCTTCATAATAATTTACTTGAGTATTGAATGAGAAAGTGTGTGATACGCATTGTTATCTCATATCAAAGAGCTATTATACTAAATTACATAATTGTATACAGTAAATTCCAGTTATTATAAACACGAGATACATGTATTTATTTTCTGACAGTATCCTTGCACCGTGCAAGCAGTATGCATTCAATCAATTTAGCTTTAACTGAAGATAAACTCACTAGAGAATTAGTATTTCTACAATTTTTAATGTGAAAATACCCATACAATACACAACCTGCAATGTCTTAAGGAAAACAATAATATCTCGTAATGTTCTTATCGAGCATCGACACAATTTATGCTTTATGCTGCAATATTTCTGAACCAAATCGAAATGCTTTTGTAAATATGGCTTGAAGATTTCTGCACTCGAAGTTCGTGTTAACCGAAGAATGCTCATGTTCCTCGTTTGTACATGCTCTCAGTTATCATCTTTCTCATGTTTTCTCAAATCATATTTCTTTGTCTATGAATTACCATAACTATGATTATGCCAAGATATTTACGTGGCGTGCAAAGATATTTACGTGGCGTGCAAAGATATTTACGTGGCGTGCAAAGATATTAACGCGTGTCATGTTTCGGACAATATCAATGTGGGTTAAACCCACACTAACTTGTGCCTGTAGGTTAAACTTAACTTGTGCCTGTGGGTTAAACCTAACTTTTGCGTGTGGGTTAAACCTAACTTTTGCCTGTGGGTTAAACCTAACTTGTGCCTGTGGGTTAAACCTAACTTGTGCCTGTGGGTTAAACCTAACTTGTGCCTGTGGGTTAAACCTAACTTGTGCTTGTGGGTTAAACCTAACTTGTGTGTGGGTTAAACCTAACATCACCAGCTTGGTCGACTGGTGAGTGAATCTGCTTCCGAGCGGAAAGACCCGGGTTTGAATCCCGCTGCCGACATGGTTGACGCGGCTAGAAATACGGCATGGGACTTGGGTAAAACAACCGAATAATTATCGAAGTAATTATCCGACTCAAGAATGGGCCAGATGGTTCGTTCCTATAGCCTCATTCTATTCTATTCTATATTCTATTCTAATAATGGATGATTGCACCTACAAAAACTACTACAAAACTCTGTCGTAAAGAACAGCATTTGAGATTTTTCAGTTTCTTGGTCCTGGAGACGTGCATCCAGGAGACCTTTACAAATTTTGGTGCTGGAGAGTTACATGAAGAAGAGAGACCTTTACAAATTCTGATCCTGAAGTCACTGCACCTCAGCAGAGGAAGATGACAATGCAAAAGAAGAGGTGGGCAGGGAGGCGTTGAAAAAAATAAGGGGAGAAAAATGATGGTTGCGAAGACGCGCGGGGGCAGCTAACTGTATCGCATCCGTGACGGTAGATGCCAATTATTCAACGGCTTCATCAGTCACGCTGGATGCAAAATAACAGCGAAAATGCAACGGAAAGCTAAAAGCAGAAGGAGATATGATAAAGGCTCTTATCATTTACGGTAAAAACGTTGAAATTTACAGAACTCAATTGCATAGGTGAATTTCCAAGAATATCATTGTACATGAAACATTAAGTCTGAAGTAGAATGAGTGATTCAAGGCTACGATTTCGCAGAGGCAAAACAACGCTTGTGTCTGTTGTATCTGTACATGGAATACAACATGCATTTAAATAGAATTTATTACCCTCGAATAAATTATTTTACACGATGGCTAAAACAGTATTAGACCTTTCATTTGATAATGAATAAGTCTGCGCTAAACAGATCACAAGTAAGAGCCGTCTTGTAAGAGCCATCTTAACATGTATGCATAATTTGATAATCATCACCACATTTTAAGCACAGTGAATTTCACGTACAACGGAGTTGACATGTAGTACTGCGTCATTGGGGTTGATCACTGTTCAATGCCGTAGCGATAGGAAATATGTGAATGCCAATTTCAAGACGAGTTGTTGTGCAAGGATAAATTGGCAATGTTTAGAATTAGAGTCGTGCCACAATAAGATACAAATTTAGAAGCAAACTTCACCCTCCTCCACAATCAAAGCTTTCACAATAGAGACTCTCACAACTTGACTGCAGCATCTCCGACTTGAAAAGAACGCACCTCACGACGCCATTATGTTTTCATTGAAATTCAATATACGTTATCGAACATCACTAGAGCTGCCATTTTTAGAACTCGTGTTGTCATAACACATAAACTCTTTGCGTACTACAATTTGGCAGGTTATACTATAACGGCTAGATAGAATAGCCTTTATCATACGATGACTTCATATTTTTTGTATCAGCCAATCACGAAACCGTGCGAAATATTGAGCGATTTTTTATGGGATGAAATATTTGAATCTACTACTTCAGTCATAAATTAACACTTCTAGAATTATAGAGTGAGAATCAGATGTCCAGTGACGTTTTCCTTAGTATAATATTGTGATTTTGATGTTGGTTATTGAAAAATAATGACTGGGAAAAAAGCAGGCCGAGCGACGTTGAAGTTACAGGGGAATCTCTCAAGCAACAAAGCTGCAATGCTTGTTCCACATTCTGAAGTCATTTAGCAACTGCAGTGCATGCAACACGCTTGGAATTATCACCCTAAAATTCATGTTCTAGGATGAACTCATGACTCTCTGATAGCATGACCTTGCTAAGAAATCCATTACATCCATTGTTCCCACACAATGTCTTTAAAATTGAGCTTTTGACCATTTCTTTGCATCACGATGCCTCAGGCTGCTACTGTTCAAAACGCGTTCACAAAACACTATGATCAGTTCGTATTTTTAGGCCAAACAACTCAAAATCATCTACTAGTTCACACTTCAGTGAGTCAACTCCTGCCTTTGACTTTACATATGTAGCAGGCATCCACAACTTGGATCGCTTCAGTTTGCCATGCACACTGCAGGTACTGACTGCTTAGTAAGCTTCATTTGTGGAGCTTGCACACAACAGGCCATATTCTCTAGCTATCGTGCGTCAATATATTGACTTCTACAGCCAGCTTCACGTGACCAACTGTTTCACACGTGTACATCCTACGTGAGCTGTCTATAATCCCGGTGTTTTTTCGAGAACAAACTCTAGGAAAAATAGTGTTATAGTTTCACGTTCCAGTAACAATTTTGCAACCTTCCAACAAACTTTACCAAAGTGGTTTAAAAAAAACTGTTTGAAACATTTAAATACCAAGCACAAATCGCATGTAGAGAAGTACTGTTTTGCACGCACATCTGTGCAGCGAGAAAATTTGAATCCAACAATACTTCCTGGTTGTATTAAATAGAAAAACGTTGATCGCCATTCTTTAAAAATTAAAACGCATCTACGCCTTGGCTCAACCGGTCATTAATTTCGACCACGAAAACCTACTGGAAAAGATAAAGTCTTGACAATATTTATATAGTCCATGCTTTGAAATGGGTTCGCTTAATTTCAGCTTTGACTTGAGATAGGCAGAGCAAGATAAGCCAGTGTTGCTGAGAGTAACGCTTAACAAAGACTTGTAATGCAGCCGAGGGCACAGACGCTATATCAATTTTCGCGAGCTTTTTATAGCACAATGTTGTACTCTGTCTTTAATCGCGCACAACATCACAGCATGTGTGACTTACCTTGCATCAACATGACGCTGAGTTGTGATCTGTAAAAGCGTTGTGAAACTCTCAAAATAAATCTGGGACATAGAGTAATGTAAAGCAAAGAATTAATTCAGGACAAGACGTTGGGCATTATTTAGAACATAGCTGTAATAAATTCATAGTAAATCTGCAATAAATCTATGATAAGTCCGTGATAAATCTGCGATAAATTCCTACTAAATCTGTAATAAATCTACAATTACTCTGTAATCAATTTGCAATCAATCTGTTATCAATCTAGTATCAATCTAGAATCAATTTGTAATCAATCAGTTATCAATAGTAATTTCCGTAGGCGGCAAGCATTGAGTACTTATATGAAGCGAAGAAGCTCATACTGTGAGCTGTAGCAAACTGATATAAGAGCTTATTTGGAAGCCACAGGCATAGGCGCGATGTAACTTTACTTAACGCTAAAAATATTGTGCATTGATTGTTACTTGCCATATCATGAGCGTGAGTTGTCCCGTAGTGATAGAAGTATGATACTATATTTAAAAGGATATGAGATTTACTTCGCACGTAGGGTATTATAAAAGAGTAGACTAGTGCAGAAACATACAAACAATTTCAGCACTATAATGAGAGTAATTAAGTAATTAAATGGGTAAAATGCGTTAATATTTCTATGCTACAAGTACATGCTTGCTTGAAAGCCTACAGATAAATGGATATTAAACTGCTCTCCAAGAAACTCGACGAAACTTTACGACCCAAGAATATTCTACGATTCTGTGTTATTTCAACAATTTCCTATTTTGAAAAGGTTGGTAGAAATGAACCGATACAATATGAACATGTGAACATAAAATGTTATATGGAGCATCGTAAACAAGAAACAGCCATCATATGTACTGCCTTTCAAGCGTCGACAACAGTGAATATTAGCAATATTTATGATACATAATACATAAAAATGTCAATCAAAATATAAAATGAGTATGAGAGAGTTAAAAAGAATGACCATGAATATATTAGCTGGCTGCAGGATAATGTAATTTCGACCTGAAAGAGGCAACCTTCGCCTGGACGCAGCATTCATTCATTACGAACAAACTTTAAAATAAGAAATATTTTACACACGGGAGATTTTACGGTGTAGCTGCAACATAATCCTAACGATTTATGACGCTCTTACTACAATTGTCAATTAAAATCACTAGAAATATCGTCACTCAGAGGCGAAAATAATCGTCTCAAAGGCGAAAATAATAATCACTCAGACACAGACAGCAATGGTAAAAAAATATTGTTAGACTAATCATTACACCAGCACCTAGACACGCAATCAACCAGCACCGCAAGCTTGATCAAGGTTGTTCCACCGGAGCCCGCATGAAGCTGTGCAGCGCACAACAAAGCTTTCAGAGCGAGGTTTCGACCATCATGTGTGTGTACTGCGTTGACACTGCTGAGGCTGACATAGTTCCAGTCATGTATCAACCAGTGGCATGGACCTTGCGCTCGTTAGAAACTGTGATGCACTAGTGTTAAGGTCAGGAACCATTTAGTTGAACTTGTAAATGGCAACAGAACAAAGAAAAATTCAGGCAGGATTTAATTATAGCTTTTCAATCTTTGGTGCATGCAAGTCTAAAAAATTTAGTTGAGAATTTCAAATTAATTCAAAAATTTCTAAAAATCTGTATATTGTACTGAGAGACTTATGAGTAGCGAAAGCAGTACATAAAAGCACACCCATTGTTAGATTCACAATAGTACTTCGTATAACTTGAATATATTTCGTAATTCACAGAGTAATATATTATTGTAAAGGCTGACTAGTGAAGACAATAGGCTCTGCAGTACCACACAGGACAACAGTGAATAATCCCTTCAGACGCTTAGCTAAGAAATTGGATCCCGCTATGTAAAAGCTAGTTGCAGCTAATATCGAAATAGCATTTAAATCCCTGTACAGTTTTTGCATTCGTTGAGCGTAAAGATCTCGCATGCTTACTATAGCACCAGTGCATGTAAATCATAAACTGTTCGCAATGAATTTAGATTTATTTAGTGTCAATAACAATTACTTTACCAAGAGTTAAGCTAATAACAAGCCACCATTAAATGCTGAAGAAATTTTTGTGTTTTCTAATAGGAACAAAAATCTGTTCCGATTATCTGAATTAAAAAAAAATATTCATAGAGGAGAATTTGAATGATGGCTACTCTTCATAAAACTGAGAACATTCAGACATTCCAACTGCCTTTTCATTCTCTTCAGTCGTAATGACATCAAACTCCTACTTCCAAGTTCAAATTTCGTGACTTTCACTTGTTGAAAACCTGTTTACCGAACAACTAGTTTGGAAACTCATTCATCTTAAAACTTAAGGAGGAACGAGCATTTAATCTGAAATAATACAAAAAATCAAGTTTTGCAATGCACATGTTGAGCCGAACAAACTGAAGACACACTCCTACAGTGGGTACTCGGATACGCGAAATTGAGAGCGGTTTATACACACATTGTTTTAAAAGTGTTTCGCTGGTAGCAGCGAGAACGCTTCAGGGACGAAAAAAATATCTGTTATTAATTGAAGCAGTAAATAGCAAAGCTGTAAGAGCTACATGTAAGAAGATGGAACGGTTTGATTTTAGAAATTGTTAAATTTTTCAGAGGACAAGAGAAAATATCTACATGGAAGTTAGAGAATAATACTTTGTACTTTGTGCAGACTATTATAAGTAGCGCGGCGTGTTTGCTCTAGGGTATGACTGAATTACAAATACAAAATTTTCAGACGCTTATCGTACAGCGTAAATGTGAAAAGTTTAAAAACGTTAGTGAGCTGAACCAAGATATCTAACTTTGAACGATAAAATCACTTTGAAGCCTAAGAGTACTAATAGGAAACAACTGCTTCTAATATTCTTGGGTGCAGATAGTTGCTGCCTTGCCTATGACACCTGCTTGCATAGATCGTCAAGTCCCAAAGGAATTAAAAGCTACAAAAATGATGACCATAATCTGGGGGAAAGAAAAGTAATAAGCAATTGTCTGTCAAGGCTTAGATGCTAAGTCTATGATACGAAATTTCATCTTAAAAATGCTTCGAAAATAATTGCTCCATTGTTCGTCTGAAGCGAGTATGTCACTATGAAGCTTTCACTGATGGACTGATCACACAACAGCCGAACTTTAACTGTACTCGAAGAACAAAGAACTCACTCTAATAATGAACCAACGAATGGCAACTGTAGATTTCTCACAGCAACAAAGAATGACTCGAACAAATCATTAAACCGATCAACGGAAACCAGTCTGCCATACACAAAGAAGAAGACCTCGCTCAAATACATCGATACAAAGCTCAGAAGTTCTAAATGTCAGTTATTGCATACTATATAAATACATACTGTGAGTTATTTATTATTACCTTACGAGTATGTACAGTGACATCATTCGGAAAAAATCGCATATCGTCTATATATACTACTTTCCGTTACAGTGCTTGTTTCAACCAAAACTACGTTGTTGTGGTTGTTAGAGTGCAGTACAAAAACTGAACTGTAAATAAGCGTTGTTCACTTTCACTATTGTTTACTGAGAATTGCTAAAGCAATTGTAATATAATGAATTTATTCAAAGAGACTTCCAGCACTGATTTATTTGTGCCCCATAGTTCACTAAGATGAGATTCCCATCATTATACTGAGTAGGAAAAACTAATACCGGCAATGAAAAGAACATCGGATCAGATTTTCGTCAAAGGAATATTGAGATCAAGAAAATGAAAAGATTCAGTCGGAAAGTTTACTGTACAGCACACAAACTGGAAGCTCAATCAATATTCCGATGAGTTTTAAGAATGTTTATTGATCAGAACAATAACAGATGCATCTGAGAAACTGCATATCAATAGAACATAAATTTCTATTCAGAACCACAAAGTATACTCGTAATATTGGCGGTTCAGAGCACACTCATGCAGTGGTCTGGTTCACAAACATCGTGCTTAGGAGAAGCTCGCCTGCATCGCCAATATGTATTTTCACTTTGAAATGGTACCGAATTTCAGAGAATTATATAAAGCATTTTCTACTCAAAAAAAATATTCTTTGTTTGGACACTAGAAACGGAAAATTCTTAAAAAATATATTTACTTCACCAACTGTAATACTGAAGCAGGTGAAAAATTTGTCATAACTTGCCACATGCCTGAACATCAATAGCAAAATAATAATAGGATAGATAACTATAACATGTGTATATTCAAAGACATTTCTTAAAGCTGGAATAGTTTGAAACATCGCTCTGGAAATACCGCTAGTGAACAACTGCTGCATTCAAGGTTGATCTCAGAGCATTGAATTGACCTCCAGTTCAAACAAGTGTTCAAATCAATTCAAATGAATGCTATGCAGCTCAAATTAATGCACCAGGTACGTCAACTCCAGCCATTGATATGGCTTGCCAACTGACTGAATTTCAATTTATTCGATAATCATAAGAGTTTTGCTAAAAAGGTGAATGAAGCAAAAACATATTTACAGCACCACTAAACTACTTCAAATCGCGTAACAACTTTGAAATAATCATTAAATGTATTATATAAGCTGAGGAGTAACGCGTGTGAAGGAAGACTGTAGAATCACAGCATTGACACACCACAATAATACACCGTTCCATGCTCATGCGTTCCTTCCATTCATTGAAGTCCATGGTTGCTTTTAGCCGTAATCTGCGAACGCATGCACGCGTGCAGAGTAACGGTGAGCTGTTTTTAGACCCAGATAATTATGAACCAGGTGAGATTTCCGCCTCCATACAACAGGGATTACAGCCCGCACATAGTATTTATGTTGTTTCTTCAATCAATAACCTTGTAATGATTACAAACGTCAGGTCCCTCGGTTTCATGGGCAGGAGATGAAGCGAGGAGATCAATTGATGTAAATCACGAATGCGTCACAGCTATTGAGGCTATTGCAACGCAAACCTTCTCTGATTCTCTGACGGCACGGGACCTCAAATTTTCTGAATAATTTGGCACAGAACATATTGGATGTCACCTAGCGAGTATGTTTCAATTTTCCTAGGTTTAAGTAAAAGGCAAGTGAACCTTGAAGGTCGAATGGGCGTACATCAGTAGTCTGAAATATATAGATCGTATCGGAATTCATCGGAACGCATTTATTCATTCTTGCGGTAGTGTAAATGAACTGCATTTCAATACATATAATTACGCATTGAATTTTTACTCCCAAAATCATGATCCAAAAGAATACAAAACATACAACATACACTAAAATTTGCTCTAGTAAACTTAATTGTTGTTGAAAAAGCGGTGGAAGATAAAATGGTAGGAGCAAAGTAACTCAGTACAAGTATTAGTTTCCTTCTGCGGGCTCCAGCGCAAGGCACTCACTGCAGTCAACTTACAGGAATAAATTGTGTAAAGCATGGACAATAACGGTCATAATACATCAATATCAATAAAAACATTTACTATGTACGTATAACATCATTACAATTGATATCCTCTTGGCCTGCATCATTTACGACGAAGACTCGCGTGCTGCAAACCCTCACCAGTGAGTCACCACTCGTACGAGCGAGGCTGCAGCGAGTGTGAAGGCTCTTTGTGACTGAACTGAGTGTGCTGTCTAGCGTGTAGTGTGAGTTCAGTGTGCTGTCTAGCGTGTAGTGTGAGTTCAGTGTGCTGTCTAGCGTGTAGTGTGAGTTCAGTGGGCTGTCTAGCGTGTAGTGTGAGTTCAGTGTGCTGTCTAGCGTGTAGTGTGAGTTCAGTGTGCTGTCTAGCGTGTAGTGTGAGTTCAGTGTGCTGTCTAGCGTGTAGTGTGAGTTCAGTGGGCTGTCTAGCGTGTAGTGTGAGTTCAATGCGTAAAAGTTCCATTATGTTGCAATTAGTGTGCACATTACGTATTGCTTCTTCACACTTCATTTAGGCTGAAAAGAGTTAGCAATACATGACTTCATTAGTCAAACTGTAGAATTAATACACGTAGGATTAATGAACGTAAAGACAATACATGTAGGACTAATGCACGTGAAGGTAATACAAGTAGAGTTAATACACGTTATGGTAATATACATAGGAATAATAAACGCTGGCTAATATACGTAAAACCTACAACTATACTATTTAGTAAAGAAATCTGTTTTATGTCTCAGAAACTGCTCCATTATGTTCTAAACAATTATGAGTTATGGATGCGCTAACTTTTTTCTGCGAAGATTCACAGCTAGAACTTCTCAAATCAATACAATATCATCTATTATTTGAAAGTATTTCTGTCCACTAAAAAGATGAGTTTACTGCTTTGCTAAATGAATGAAGTTTTAAAATATGAAACAGTTATCACGACATCAACAGCTGGAAACCATTCTTCCGAAGAAAATATTAATTACTGGTTTTGGAGTTTTGTGTCAATTAAGCGACTTTTATTGTGTCCAACCTGGAAGACTAGAGAAGTGAACGAAGTGCCTGAACAATTTAAACAAACTTCTGAAGCTGAAGAAATGACCGCCAACAAAAAGATTGCCGAGCACAGAGGGGAAAATTTTACTCAATTCTCGTTAAACATTTTTCTGCGTAAATTATAGTGAGGAAGTTGTGATACTTGCACGAATGATGGCGGGAATAGGAAAAAAATTCATATTCTTAGGGTAATAGTATGAAGAAATATACAAATTTTAAATTCCTTTTCGTATCATTATTTATGCACATGAACTGATACGCACAAATAATGCTGGATAAATGCTGCTTCCAATAAATTGGGGATCCAGTACATAGATTATTTATGCTACATTTTTGCGCTAGTTGAGAAGCTTTTTTATTGAAGTTTATTAATAAAACGCAACAATGTCCAGTCTCAAGTCAAAATGAAATCAGCTGACCAGACTGGCAGAAAAAATTAACATCCTACGCTACATAAAAAGAATTAATTCCCTTGAGATTAATGCGTGATAAAAAGAACGAGTCTGACCTTCATGTCAACAATTTACAATGAAGCCAAGGAAGGTAACGTAAATGCAATGGTCAATAGAGTTGATTGCCTTTGCGGTGCTCAGCATCACGGTCAGTGCCTCCGATAGCACTTAAGATACGCTACACAAAACATGCAACAGGAAATGGTACAAGCTTTGTTCAGGTTGTCATCATGTTCAGCATTAATGATACAAAAATGACTTCTTAAGGAAGAATTATGCAGCAAGAGTTCAGTGAAAAATGAGAAACCAGGAAATAAATAGCTGAGTGTGGTTTGTTTCTTCAGAAATGTGTAAATCCGACTTCTCGTATAAAAATTAAAGGACCGTGTGCATAATTTGTACACTACATAATGTTGATATTGTCCTGGGTTTTACAACTGTGGGGATACACAAGGTTTCATCATTGTCAGTACTCATCTCAGACACGAGAACGTGAAATAAAGAGTATTGAGAAGGTAAACTCTACCGAGGGCTGTGCTGAAAAAGTCAACATCACTTAAGAAAACGCATACTGCACTACACAATCAGCCACATATATTTTAGTCTGAAAGAGTGTGTATTACCGATTCTCTGATGGGTTGTCATTTTTAGGGAATGTAGACTCCCTAATTTGATATCCTGACGAGGACAGACATTACTAGTTATATTACCCTCTCCTCCCCCAAAAAGACATCTTGATTACTAGACATACTAGCACTAGGTTCCCACAGAGTGTCGCCATATAACCTCACTCAGCACCTGACTTAGCTTAGCAATTAGCCCTAATTTAATATAATTAAATTATAGTAACACATTTATATTTTTAGTAAATGTCTTCAAAAAATTTCTGTACTGGCTGTCCCATGTCTATTTTCTGTTATTACGCCTTCGTTATTTAGAAATCCAAAAAAAAATTTCAAGAACCACGTTCTCTAATTTCTAAACTCACATGAAATACTCGAAACACGAATAATAATACCTCGATACAAAATATATTTCGCTTTAAATCTGGAAAAGCAAGGCAGTTTTGGGCGTCTGCTCCTTCACTCTGTCCAGCTCAATCACTGAAACAAGAACATCTTTGCCTTGTTATCATTGGGTCGCTCCTCGCCACGTGAATAAGGTGAACATCTCAAGTATGGAAGAAACTGGCAGTAAAATGATACTACTGTCGTCGATTTGAACGCAAGAATAAACATTGTTCCCTAATTTTTCAGGCTCATTGCCGTCTGTTCTTTGCACAAAGAGGTTGTTATACAGGTGGAGGGAAATGACAGGCATCCTTTTCGTTTCAATCCGTTGCGACTGCATCCGTACAAACAAAATATATAATTCTAGTTTTTCATTGTTTTTAACTTTTTATACGTTTGTAAATAAAATTTTCCTACTGAAACCAAATGAGCTAGCACACTCATTTGAGCAGAACTCTGTTTTTGCGACATGCTACTCTCGATGAGTGTATTTTCCACATAAGAAAAATATCAAAATACGTCTTTGAATACAAATTTCAGTGCTGCATTGATATCGGAAGCAAACTCACAGGAAATAAAAATATTAAGCATAAATTCTGTCATTATTCAATGCGAACTTAAACTCATGCATGGATGGAGGTCTGTACTCTCTCTAACGACAGGACAACGAGAGCTGTAACGAGCGCTTTAATGAGGAACGCGATTCGCTAATAGCTTAATAAGTAGGACACCATTTCTCCCTCCCCCCGTCCCTCCCAGCATGGTAGGGGCCACACGAATGTTCCATGAATGTTCGTAATTACGCAAGCACGTGACGGAGAGAGTTACGAGTCCTAAAACTTAGAGTAGTGATGGGTTTGGCAACTGTTCGGCCCTACTTCACTAATGCAGCTAATAACTATTGAATTGTTTCTTATAGTAAAGTCAATAGTAAAGAAAGAAAATTAGATTTTTCCAACCCCCAATCTTCATTATGACTTGACGTCGAAGGCTGGCACGTTCCGCTTCTCAGAATGCCATGCATTGATGAGTCACGTTATGAAGGCACAGTAACATAAGAACTGTCTTAACTGGAGCTCAAAATTTCGGGATAACGTTCTGTTGACGCAGTCACACCCAGAGAAAGATTCATTATAATTTCCACCTACAATTAGATAGACTAGATTATGTCAAACATTATTGCTTCTCAACGACGAGTTGCAACATAGAAAATGACAACTAGAGAAAGCATTCTGAAGACGTGCAGCAAGTCTTCAATAGGACGTTACACACTCGAACCAGTAAAACATTCGTTCTATGAGACTTGCGCACACGACAGTCAACAAGGAAAGTTAATTTGCTTTGAAAAGCAGACTTTTTAGTCTATGAAATGGGAATATTTTTAACAGAAATTTTCTAATATAGGACCATTTGTTTTTAAATTGAAAAGATCAAGACTGGACACTCAAAAATTTATAATTCGTTTCTGGTTTGCTATTTGTATACAAGCTAAGCAGACTCGGTTAACTTTCGTGAGAATAGCTTATAATTCTCACCTCAAATCAATTCATCATCGAATTTATTGAAGGAGAAAATGGTAAAAGTGAAAGACTGATGGGCCAAGGAAACTCATTTCAGGCTTTCCGAGTATTAGACAACGCGTGTTTTCATACAAGTTTATCTAGAACAGCTTTTCGAAATCGATGCCTGTCGTGTCAACCAAGCAAGCTCACAGAAAGTGACTTCATCTTTACTTTAATAAACTTCTCTTCATAAAGGACAACCGCAGGAAATGTTTTCAACGTCAACCAAATGGTCGGAAGTGTGCACTTCATTTCTGTCGTAAGCCATTGGCGTAAAAAGAACTAGTTTTCTGTAAATCGGTCACGATATCAAAGCGCCTTGCTTTTCCTGTGACATCCAACTTGTACGCAAAAAACTGCTGTACGTGTCATGTCTTCCATTAACAGCCAAGGCACTGCGCTTATCAAGGACAGTTATGAAGAAGAAACGGAGCCACGCAGTCTTGTGTAGCATCGAGGTTCGTGCTAGAAAGCGTACGTAGCCTCGTTGCTGACTGAACACCAGCACCGTGCACAACCCGTGGATATGAAAGGAAATGATCACGCAAATCTGCTCCCATTACTGAAGGCAAATCAAGTTGTGTGCATAGAAGGCTCATAGTCGCAAATAGAAAAACGTGCAGCGTACAAGAATTTCGTGTACACTATTTTGAAGTAAAGTATATTAAAATGGTTCCGTGTTTTTTTAAAAGTTTAAAAAGATAAAATAGAACCTTGTTGAATTCTCTGACTAATTTCAGAAATTTTCATCATTGAAATTAGATTAATTATGTTAAAGTTTGATGAATTTACAAGTAAGTTTTTACTTATGTCACAATCTCATATCGGTCAGGAAAATCTTCCTGTTCAATGATTCAACTATTTCTTATAGAAAACAGTCTTGATACATTGCATTTCCACAAAAACTAAGGAGTATGAAAATAATTTCAAAAATCAATCGAATACGATGCAAAGTTAGCTTGGTTTGTGGGACATCAGATCGCAATAAAATTAACGAAGTTATTGAACAGCAGCTGCTGAGTCTAACACGAGGCAAACGATCGCGCATGGACCAGAAAGAGACAAATGAGCAGCGTTTAGCGGCGCGTCCGTGCGACACAGAAACAAGCCCGAGAAAGAGGAAGGACACCCACATGCAGAGAATGCGCGATGAGCGAGTGCATGGTTACATGCAAATTAAGGAGTTTGCAATACAGTTCATAACAGGAAAATTCTGGAGGTTTTGCGCTCCCGCACATCCTTCCGAGTTTACTGCGGTAGGAAATTGATGGCCTGTTTGATCATTTGAATATGTAAAAAAAAAACATTTTATTTAAAACTTAAAAGATTGCAAAGTACACTGTCCAGAAAGTTAAATCCTGGAACAATTGATAATGTATAACGCTGCAGTTTTACACATATTAAGTCAAAGTGTGCAGTGGAGATGCCGGAGTCATATAGGACAATACAGGATAGGGACATGCCACAAAGATGACAACCATGGACGACAGTAATGTTGAGCAGCGTCTAGTCTATTCTAGTCAAATTAATAAAAATTACAATGCATCATCGTATTATTGACAAACATAAATGGAAATTTACGCAAATTCAGTGGTGATATTGAATTGGAGCTGAAATAGTGCTTATAAATTTATAAATTTCAAAAGGGAGCTAAACAAGCGCGTAATGCAGGGTACGGCAATATAACTTCCTTTTTTCAAAGCGCTTTGCCTTGAAAAATAGGTAAGTTATGTTGCCGCACCCTGTACAGGCATACAGTCCAGACAAATATAAAAGTTGTGTAGAATAGACGTGTACAATAGTCATGTAGCATACAGGACAACCTTACAATGATGTAGCGTGTGGTACGGGAGTGTAGAGGAGGTGAGCGCTGGACGAGTGTGTGCTGCAGGCGTGTGCTACACAGCGGAAAGCTACAAAATATAAGGCAAAAACAGGAACAGTAAGAGCCATGCTAGCAAAACATCATTGAACAGACACGTGTTGAAGAGTGGGACCGGCACGAGAACGGAAGCATAGGACAGGTGTGTATGGTGGAGGCATGGCACGAGAATGGAACAGACACGTGGGATTAGCATGGGACAGACGCAGGGGATTGGCGTGGGACAGACACAGGGGATTGGCGTGGGACAGACGCAGGGGATTGGCGTGGGACGCAGGGGATTGGCGTGGGATGTGGGTAGGGCGTGCTCAGGTAGTCCCATTAATCAGGTAATGCGAGGGTGTGGCACCGCAAAGTAAAAGAGGGCAATGAGGAGGCATCGGAGGGGAACAAGAGACGAGGGAGTATGGTAGTGACATCGGTTAGATAATTAACATTCTTGTCACTCTTTAACACAAGACAGACTAAGAGTGTCAACTTCCACCACCGTCCACCAAACTACGCTAAGAATATGCGATGTATTTCGAGTTGGGATTCTTTACGATTTAAAAGCGCGTAAGTTGACGTCTTTGGTCTTTTCAGGCTAACAGTAATTAGTGTACTCGATGCGCTAATCTAAAATTCAGTAACTTACAGTTTACCTCTGATAATTTGTATTGCATTTATGTGGTAAAAAGAATTCACATGCACCCCAGCGTCAGACAGGAACAATTATTTCACCTGCAAAGCTGATGACGTCACAAGCTTTCAGGCACAGAGAACAAATGAGAGCAATCGTAGAAATGTTGCCGAGGTACTACTAGGAATGTGACGTAAAAGTGAATTCTGGTGAGAATTAGTAGCCCAGTATAGGAAATATATTTAATACTCAGATTGTGTTACAGCATGTAATATTATTTCTTGAATTAATTTCATATGAACACCTCTCTGTGTGTTCATTTTCATGTTTTTCTTTGATATTGTTATTCAGCTTCATCGCTGAATATACGTAAATTTCCATGCATCTTTACAGATTATGGAACGATGGACTAGAGTCTCCGTTAATTTGACTAAAACCTAAATCTTAAACTGGGTACCAGTTAATATAAACCGAAAATAACCTTGGCAAAATCATTTTTAAATTGTTCTAGAACTAAAAGGAATTAGCTAAATGACGCAGGTAGCGAACACCAGCCTCAGTGTACACCCACGCTCAACTTGCGACAATTTTTCACGCTCCCGTGCGCGCAAAATCGTCCACATCCTCTAGGGGGGGCGGATGTGATGCACAGGGAAGTGCTCTGCACCAGTCGTGAGACTGTAGTGCACTACTGCTCTAGTCATCAGCCTAATACATCCTAGTCGTGAGACTGTAGTGCACAACTGCTCTAGTCATCAGCCTAATACATCCTAGTCGTGAGACTGTAGTGCACTACTGCTCTAGTCATCAGCCTAATACATCCTAGTCGTGAGACTGTAGTGCACTACTGCTCTAGTCATCAGCCTAATACATCCTAGTCGTGAGACTGTAGTGCACTACTGCTTTAGTCATCAGCCTAACATGTACAGCCTACATGTAGGTAAAGTCATTTTGCACACACCGAATTGCACGAGATGTTACATTCTTGGAAACTTTATTCAACTTGAGCTCTACTTGAGCAAGACTTCCCTTGAAGTTTCAAGGAAAATGGAAGCTTATCTACTAACTAATAATCAACTCCGTCTGCAGTATCAAGGGGAAAAGATTATAAAAAATTAAGGTAGCACTCTCTGGACGTGTAGTTGCCATAGAAAGCAGGTCATGGATAATTTTGACCTTGTTAGTTAACTCGTCATAATTGGGGAGTGTTTCTTTCGTTAGCGACAAAATGGGAGTGCACATACTTTTCTAGAAGCAATGCTGGAGTTCACAGCGTCTGCTAAAACATAATTATCTAAAACTCATATCGAATGCACGTATATATTTTATGATACAGAAACACAGAAGTGCTCTCGCAGAAGTCCTTGATGCTGCGTATACTTCGTACTTCTATTGAGTACCTTCATCCGTTATGAGTATATGGAGGTAAGCTTAGTATAGCCTACGATGGACTTAAAGAAATATGAGAAAAGATCAATCGAATTCTGACGCTGGTTTTCATTCGTGTTTAAAGAAAGAACACTTGCATTTAACGCAAACACAGATGTACGATCAGCAGCCTGCAGGGCTACGCATCAAGAAAATATCAATGATGCTTGTTACCTGTAATAATAAACTTTCTAGTGAAAATTTCGTGTATATTTACAGGTCTAGTTGTATTAGTACATAAAGATCTAGCCAGAATTTTGTTACTCAAAATCAAACATCCTACTGAATAATATTGACTCATCAGTGAGCTCAGTGTCATGAAACGTAGCAAATAAAAATAGAAACAAATGCACTGATACAAAAAAGAACAAGTATACACATACATTTACCCAAATATTTTCTGTCGGCTAGTGTAGCACAAGCCTATGCGTTCTTTTCATATTCCCTCAGTTGTAGCAGCCTACAATAATGAACTCAAGCTGTAGCAGCCTACAATAATGAACTCAAGATGGCTACATGGAACTGTAATTGCTAATGTTGAAGGTGTTCCTAATGTTCAGACAGCGATGGTGGGTGATCGGAGATTTCTGTGGACTCTTCTACTGGTATGCATTTTAGTTAAAAGTAATAATGAACATATTTTACCATGAAAAATGTTAGATATCTTACTGATGAAGATTCCAATATTTTTGCTAGAAAATTCAGTATTTAGTTGACCTATTAAGAAAATTTGTAATATATCAGTATTCATGACTTAAGCTTTTAAATTTATCCCGCAAAATATGCTTTCTATGCCATGCATGACATAAAAAGTTGCTTGGAATAAGGAACCTACCAATAATATAATTTCATTGTTCAAATGAGAATTACCCCGATACCATCTATCTCCATACAATTTTATCATTAAAGTTATGTGAAGAAAATCTCCTTCAGGTACATGCAAGTTATTTTGAGTTATGATTCAGAAATCAAAGCCGAATGCCGCGACTGCAGTTAGACGCTAGTTCTTACTGAATGGTAGCACGTCTTTATGTTTCTCCGTGTGATTGCAAAGAACACCAAAAACAGGCCGCCAACAATGAAAACGATAGGTATATGTACATAATCTTTCAAACAAGCGACGATAAACAAATCAACATGAATTAACAAAAGAAGTTTGTTGAACTTGATTATCGTAGCGTAAAATACATGCAGGCATGACTATGGCCCCATCATCCTCATAGGAAGTAAAGCAAGTACCTCAATAAACTATTTTTAAATGCAGATGAACCCGAGTCTTCATCTATAATATTAATCTAAGCATACACAGTAACTGTTTGTATCCGAAATCAGTGAACAGAGTACATTTATAGGATACCTCTTCAAGACAATAAGGTTCTTCGAGCGCATTGACTTAGTATACACATTGCACTAAAATAAACGAAGTCATAAAACTAAGAGAATCATTTGATGATGTCCAGGTGATGGGACACAAAATGAGGTTATCTTTAGTGCTGCGTGATCAGGGCAAGTATTATTGCTTTATCATACTCATTTCACCCCCACAACAGTTACTGATTCAACTAACATCGATAAGAGCTTCACTGCACAGTTGGTCTTCTTTCAAATCCGGAAACCCAAAATCCATCAATAAAAATAAGTAAAATTTATATAACGGACACAGCCATGAATTGACGATCTATTATTATTATTATTTCAAAATGATTTTAGACTTCCGTTAGGTAAAATATTTAGGAATGCAATCAGACGATCATGAAAAGATCATCTACACTGCAATTTATTGTTTCTTTGACTTCTCAGAAAAAGGAACACGCTTCCTGAGACAAGCTGCTAAAATCCTCCTCATTTGAACCAGGTTTATTCGGTACAAGAGAATTCCTGTGTGGTATTAGTTGCAATCTTCTCAAACTTATTGTCAGATGAGTTTCTGTGTATTTAAACGAGTGCGTAAATCATAAGAAATAATTCAAAAAATTGTAACTTGCATGTAAAGAGTATAAACACATTCGATTAAATAACTAAAATATGCATTGTTAGTTGTACTACATACTTTTCTTTTACTTTTATAAATGAACTAGACAACAAAATATTCGTCGTTCATTCTAAAACACATTCTGTACATTCTCACTAATTTAAACAGTGGATAGATGTAAATAAAATCTTATTTAATTTTTAGGCCAAAATATTTTCGTCACACAGCAACTTGCTACCGGAGAAATCAGGGCAGTAGTTAACGTTCACAAAGGTATATTAGTGTACCCTGTTATAAGACTAAGCTCATGTGTAAGGTGTACAAATTCAGAGCAATCCCAACGCCCAAAATTGAACGAGTCTCTTGAAAATTGAAAAGACTCTGACTGAGAGCCGCGTTGCCCTTAACTTAAAAATGCACCAGAACTCGTGGTGGTTTCAGATTAGTTTTAGTAGGAGCGTCATATGTAGCAGTCTCTGAGGAGAAGAAAAAATATTACAAAACACTACAATTGGATGTGTATTCAACAACTTTCTAAAAGGGACTACACAAAATTAATTACTGTGCATTGCAAACATATCCATTCCCGATATCTATCGCACATAGCCATTTGAGGCCTAGCCTTTCCCATGCATGCATGCTTGCTCATATTGAAGTATAGAATCATGCTGGGAAGATTGCTAAAAATTCATTTGGAAAACTCCTTGCACTAACTTCAAAAATCAATGAACTCTTTTTGATGGAGAAAAATAAAGAACAGATTCTAGAATTACACATGCTTCATTCATAAGACCAGCGGTATTAACACGACCTGGACGTATCTCACCAGCCAAACTGATAAGGACTCATCTCACGACGAATATTGCTGTTTTACTGAACAGGCGCTGAAATATTATCAAGCTGCGTCATTTCCTCGTCCCTACCGTAGTACGAATACTTCTAATTATACGAAATAATTCACCCTTGTATATTCCCGTTATATGAGGACAGTAGTCATTACATGTTGTGATATCAATTAATTTACATCAGTGAGGCATTGTAGTTCCCTCTCTTGCCAGGTCAAGTTAACTTACAAGCAGCACATCAGTCCTGCAGGTATCCTACATTTATTTCATGCAGGCACCTCAGCTCACACAAACACAATCAAACTGTCCAGACACGCGTGATGCTGACAGCAATAATCACTCTCACCACTCAGCAGGATGCATTAAATACGAAGTCCAGATAATTTTGGATGCTAATGATGTAATAATGTTAATGATATTTGATGACCATAGTAAGAATAATGATTAAAAATTCCAATAGTAATTAATGAAAAATTAGTATTATAGAAAGTGATTTTTAGAATTTAATGACAACCTTGAAAAACAACCGCTAACACACGTGAAGAGTGTCGTATTATAGGCCCTCGTTAATCTGCTGCTCTGACGCAGTTCTGGCGTGCGTGCGCAGGTGTAAGCAGCAGGTGTGTGCACAGCTGCAGCTGTACACCAGCTTTACCACACTTGCACTCTGTCCTCAACCAGCTGTGAACTTCCAAAAACGTAAAATCCTCCAATGTTCATCGTTTATCTGAACTGCTTTAAACGATTATGATAATACGAGCATAAAAAGACATGACTCGCTTGTTGAGTCCGTTGTGGGGAGAAGGAGGGAAATTCAGTTTAACTTTCCAAAAGTGCTTCAGGTTTAAAGAACCTGAGCACTACTGAAACCTAAAAAATGCATCTTTTCCCTATGCATAGAAACTAAAACTCTTCCTGGAATTTATTCTATACAGGAACTGACAATATAATTAACGTATAAACTCATAAATATACTAAATTAATTCAGAAAATGTCAACAGTAACTAAATAAATAGTACAGAAACAACTTGTCAATAATATATTCCTACTCTAAGTGAGAAGAATACAAAATACGTTTTTCAGAGAGTATTTCCTGCATTATATATAATTTAGAAATACTTCCTAATTTTAATTCAATGTAAGAATCTCAGAATTATCTTAGCATGCTGAGAACTATTTAAGAGAAAATAAAGCTTGCATCAAAGTTAAAAGAAGTTCAGCATACCTGGTACAAAGTTGGACGGAATTTAACTTAAGACTGTAACATCTGACTAAGTTTCGCCAGGATCCTTCATGATGTATAGAGTTAAGACTAGCAAACCTATGCACATGTCACAGACAGCATTTTCTCATGATTATGATCATGTTTTCATGTTAATGTTTTTGGAGCATTCAATGAGCAAATCATGACATGATTGGAGTATTCCCTAGTAGGTGAATCGAGTCATGCTGTATACGATGCACCAGGAGTTGCTGTAGACACGCAGCGTATAAGAAAGCAGACCAGCATCCAGTATTGTAGCTTGTGTCACCAAATGCAACTCTTTCTAAATAACCCTACACAGCTAAGCAAAGAAAATGAACTCAATGTGTTCGTATATAACATACCAGCTGATAAGGAAGTATATTATTATTGATAAAAATAAATAGTTTGCGAAACTCGGAGGAAAAAGCAAACCCCAGTTAAAATATGAAACAAATCCGTGTATAACTCAGCTCTAATATAAGATACAAGCACATAAAGACACTAGTTTCATATAGTTTTCATATATATCACTCATTTTATATGATATTATTCATCGAGACGTTAATGATGTATAGGTGCATTAAATCCTAAATATGCTCGTACATTTTTACGTCGAAATTTAATCGACTAACGGCATTGCAAGAACATCAGAATTTAAATATTTTTCGAGAATGTTGAATCTAACTGAAAACTTTCATTGAAGAAATATTTTTGCTCGGAAAAAAACTTTGCAAGAGAATATTGTGTCAGAAAAATGACAAATAATTAATTCATTTGCCTATGAAAACAAACATCGGTAGCAATTTCTTCCTTCTGTTGAAATATCAGGAGTAGCACAAGCTCGACTGAAAATGTTTCTAAATGAAAATGGAATTTAAATAAGACACGATAACAAACGTAACATTCGTACTTTATCTAGGAAATCATGAAATAGGAAAACCTTGAACAATATCATGATAAATCAATTTTATGATGAATTTCCAAGATAACCACGTGCTCGAGAAGGTGCTCAGCATGACTTCAACATTTCATTTTCACCTAAAACAAACAAGAGAACAAAACTCGAACATAAACCATGAAGGTGTTTCCCTACGGAGAAATTTACGAGCCGTGAACGAATTGGAATTTGCGCTACCTGATCAAAGTCATTAAGAGAATAGAGTGTGTAGCCTGACATTCATAATAGAGTGTGTAGCCTGACATTCATAATAGAGTGTGTAGCCTGACATTCATAATAGAGTGTGTAGCCTGACATTCATATGCGTCATGGCGGTGATAATTTGTTTCTAACGCCAGCGTCTGCTACAATTAGAACTCAGTAGCTTACCTGACCTTCGAAGCCCTGCATGAGCAGCGAAGTGCTCATTACGGTAGCCTCCGAGTACTTCATTATTACCTTGCTTGCACGTACTTACTTTACTTATACACGTACTTCTTCACCTACTTGTATCTGTCTTGCTTACTCGTACCTGTTTTACTCTTACGCGTACTTATCTAGTATACATTTACCTGGTCTCCTTATGTTCACTTTAATTATTCAGCTTATCTCGCTTACTTACTTACTTACCTGCCCTAACCTTGCATACCTACCAGGCTCGTGTTTATCTTTGTCACGACCGTTTATCCTTGACCTCGCGTTAACCTCATTCATTGCTTACGCATATCATACTCTCCTCGCCCCTAATTTTATGATTTAAATTATGATTATTAAAAACCTAATTAATATCGAATGTATCATACCAACAGAACTTTCTGTTCTTCCCTCATACGCTTCTTTTATCACTACTCTTATCTTACTTTCCTCACCAACTCCAGAGCTACCCTCCATGCTATACCTCAAACACACTGTGTACCACACACATTCCACTATACTGTGCTTGAGTTATGCAGACCGTAAAAATACATACTTTCCCTTGATCTGTTAAGCATTTTCAGAAGAACAGAAATTACAATTTCACTATATCGACATAGTGTGGATTTTTGATGCTTGCTTTATGGAAATATCAATGTATTATTGAAGAGTGTACGATCATTGCATATGTCTTAGAAAAATTACGCTCTGCATAGCATTGTCTCACAAATTCCTCCGAACTAGCGTAATAAACTCAAATCCCGGCATAAATTTTTTGATTGTAGTCGTTAATCAATATCCGAAACTGATTATGTGTCGATTTATAGCATCATTTTAATTTCGTTTACGTAATGAAATTTGAATAGAGTTGTACATTTCAATAATTTGACCCTCATATTTATCATAAGACTGCAGTCTAAGTCACCAAAATATATGTCACCACGCAGAACTTTTAATCAATTGTCCATATTTTCTCACGGAAATCCCTGGGTGATATTTTTTCATTGCGTTTTTTCCAAGTTTAAGATTCATTGCCCATGCCAGCCATTCATTTAGGCACTGCCAAATGGATAGAATAGAATGAAGCTATAGGAACGAACCTTCCGGCCCATTCTTGGGTCAGATAATTACTTCGATAATTATTCGGTTATTTTACCCAAGTCCCATGCCGTATTTCTAGCCGCGTCAACCATGTCGGCAGCGGGATTCGAACCCGGGTCTTTCCGCTCGCAAGCAGACTCGCTCACCAGTCGACCAAGCTGGTGATCAAGCATCACTTATTTTTTACGATTGTCTATCACGAGTCAAGTATATATATTTATCAAATAATAACAAAAAAATAAATCTTGGAAAGCTGACTTAATGTTGACGAATAATCATTTTTCAAACGTTGGATTAAGTAATCAGTATAAATTATATTGCATAAAAATCCTTTATTCACGTAATGACCACAAAAATAAGACCAGCTGACTCGTATAAACAGGCCGCAGTTCCAGTCAGAGCAGGACACGTATTTTAAGGCCAACACCTGAAAATCAAAGTATCTGAAAACACTGGAAGTTATATTACAATCTTAAGTGAGGGCTATAAGCGATTTTTTGGGCCATAAGCTGTAGTTGATAAACCACATCCATTGTATTTAAAAATCCTGAAGCTAGAATCGTGGCCAATGCATTAAGAAAGAGACAATTATAAATTTAGCTACAAAGAGGCCATATTCTGGCGTTCTCTCCTATAGTTTGGCTTGGGAAACACGTCAGAGATCCGTTATTACACAATGAAAAAGACACTGCAGGACTAACATTACACCTAACTTATCATACATAAAGCATGGAAAATAAAATTTGCAGGTATATTGCAGAGTCGCTTCAGGTATTTGAAAATTCCCTCGGAGTGACTGACACCGAAGACAGTCAGCCTGATTAAGATAAATGGTTGAGAACCGCAATAAGATAACACGTAAACAATCACTCAGGAAAGAAGCTTGAGAACCAGGACTCTGCATTTAAACAATTGACGGCGCAGTTGCGTCTGAGGAGCGCAGTTCAGGTCACACTGGTCCGTGTCCGAGGTTGCGCCATCAACTCTTCCGGGTGTGCCTAGACATGCAGACTACAGGAGGCCACAGAGCTGCCTGTCAGCACCCAAAATAATCTCAGACTTATTTCTGCTTTTCAGACTCGCAGTGTTGTACAAATGTATATGTTAGCTGCGACTTGAGACTTTTATCTACTCATCAACACGCAGATTTTGTAGGAAAATCTCTGAAGGTATAAAAATTTCGTTTGGTACTTGCCAAGACAATACGTACATTTTTGTGTATTATGACTGTAATTGTAGTTTTGGCAATTGTAATAATGATCGTTGAATTCGAACGTAAAATAAATTATCTATACTACCACTATTTTATTTAAAATTTCTGTGTATCAAAAAATTATGAGTTTTCATGTGTAATATTTATCATAGTGGATAAAAATTTGGACAACATAATAACTTTTTTAGATTTGCAGAAAACCAGAAAATCTCCAAATGATATTTATGAAACCTTGAAAGTCAACAGAATGTTTGTCTGGGGAGTTTTGAAGACACTGAAAAGAATAAGTTCGGACGAGGTCGTCCTTGAACTCCTACAGCCTCACAACTGGTCAAATCGGAGAGAAAAGCTCAAAAGAGACGCAAGATCTCTCAGAAATCTGGCCAAAGAGTGAAATGTATCCATCAGAGCCACACCCACTATTTACCACAGACTTGAACACCTCTCCTTACAAACATTAAAAGAAACAGATGTCTGTGAAAACTGAGGACAAGCGTCTTGTAAACGCTGAAAGCCTTCTCTCACGTCACTCAAAAAACACGCTACTGAACCTTGTGTTCATTGACCACAAAATTAGATGTCAAGCAAAAGTTTAGTGCACAAACTGATCGATTTTGGTCAGGGACAGGTGTGACTGTCAGGGACAGGTGTGACTGACACTTTGGTAGTCACTGGAAGAAAAGAAGCGGCGTCAGCGATGGTTTGGGTCGCATTGACCTGAACCAAAACAAGTTCACTAGTTTTGTAGAAGAATCAGTTAAAACTAATCAAGAAAATTACCACAAAAATAGCCTAAAAGAATCATTGTTACATCGGCTAAACATTTTTTTTAAAACCAGTGGCCATTTCAGCATGACATGGAGCTAAGAAAACACACGAGTGGTTTACATCCCATTTTCTCCCACTTTATTTCGAAGGAAGAATGACCTCCTTCATCGCCAGACCTGAATTCTATAGATTAAAAGATCTAGTTCATACTGGAAATTAAGATCTCAACGACATATCACCAAAGTTTTTAGCCAATGAACACAAAACTCGAAAAAGAATGGGAAAAAATTCCTCATAAATCATTTGTAACTAATACAAGTCTTTCTCTAAACGTCTCCAGCTTTGTGTCAATGTAGGCACAGAGAGCATATTAAAAAACCAGTATTAATTTCTAATTATTACATACTAAACTGTTTTTTTCGTTATACTCACTTACATTTGTTTAGGTTAAAAACATGGCATATAAAAGTCGTAACGTTAAATAAACACCCTGTACTGATGACAACTTAACGAAATATTTTCCTCTTGAAAAAATATTGAATCTCAGCGAGCAAAATGTTTTTTTTTAATTCTTTAACAGGCATAAAAATTACACATCTTAAAAAAATTATCTTCAATGAGAGAGGCTCAAGAAGTTGAAGCTTCACAAGTGACTCAACGTGCGGTGATTCAGCGCGCGCTGAAGAGCTTCCGTCAAGGCTGAATGTAGGAGCAGCAGCAGCAGCACCACCACCACCATCAGCAACAGCAGCAGCAGCAGCAGCAGTAGCAGCACCACCACCACCACCACCACCATCAGCAGCAGCAGCACCAGCAGCAGCAACAGCAGCAGCATCAGCAACAGCAACAGCAGCAGCAGCAGCAGCAGCAGCAGCAGCAGCAGCAGCAGCAGCACCACCACCACCATCAGCAGCACCACCACCACCACCATCAGCAGCACCAGCAGCACCATAATAAAAATTGGCAAGTTCTGTCTCCATAATTTCCAGTCGAGCAGTGCGACTTGACAGGAAAAATTCAAAGTTTAACCTATTAAGGCTGAGGAAACGCAGCTCTAGACAAATTGTAATCTTTGCAAGAAAACTTTTAACAATTTACATACTTAATGTTGAGCGTATCCGTACATGTACCTTTAAAATTTTTGTAAGCCTATTTTCCACATTTGAAAATACGGGACAAATTGTTGCAAATTAGTTATTGTGCATGGAAGGAACCAGAAAAATGTTTAATACTCTAAAAAATATAATTAGTAAGTAGTTATGGCCAAGAGAAAACCTTATGCTCTGTTCGATCAATTTCTACAGAATCCTTTGAAAAAGTCATGAATCTTACTTCAGAATAACTGCAAGGCGCTTTCGAATAGCACATGTTTCGAATAACGGGATATGATGCAACTATACAAGACTCCTAGCGATTATGCCTAGTGCTAGTTTCTTTAATGATTAAAAGGCTTTTGTGGCATTATTCAAGAATTATCATGGTACATATCTCAAACATTACGAAGTTTCCATTCAAAATACAAAAGCAGTTTCCAGTGTATTAACTAATGAAATAGAATAAAACATCGACCTCTCGACGTATCATGCTATTATACTTATTGATGCTTTTACAGAACAACGTATATTTAATCTGCGAACAAATACATGAATTTAATGTCACCGCTTTAACAACTAATGAATCTACAGTACGTAATCCAATACGCAATTTTATAACTTAGAAATTGGAAGAGTTTTTCATGGTGGGAGCAGAGCGGTCTCAACCGCACGAGAGTTGTTTCATCATTGTTGGCTCGCAAGAGTTTCTGTGCTCAAGCACTCACAGGAACGGACGTAACGTTGTTGTTGTCATGGCTGCTGCTGCTGCTGCGAATTAGCAGGAGAACGATTGAGTACGTGCACTGAGAGTCAAAAAACTAACGGCAAAAATATCTAGTGGGTGCACTAGAATCCAAAGCATAAATACAAAAACAATCGATCACATATATTAACGCATAATTTTTTCATCCGTCCAAACCGAATATCCTCTTCCATGAATGAAGTTTTCTAGGCTCAGAAAATTTAACGGCCATTTTTTTGACTAAATTGATGGTAGAAAAAAGGTTAGCAGCCATTAGATCAATTGAACTTAACATATAAATTTACGGTAACTCATGTCGTAGAGCATAGTTGCTCCACTTTTTCGGTGAATTGAACGTTACACCCGAATATACTAAAAATATATACCATATATAGGTCAAAGAAGCTTTAAATAAGTGCTGCTAAATACATATATTACTGATTTCACTCACTGATTTAATGTACATTTGTGTCCTCTAACGCTGCAAATATAATTTGGCCTGTATTAATAATCGTGACCTACTGTGTGAGCAGAATAGCAAGCAACGGCCCACAAACCCTGACAATTGCAACAAGGCGATTCTGCTCCGTGGATTTTTGCTCTTTATGCCGAAGGATCACGCGATGCTGTTGAGGTAGGTGAAGTAGAACATAATGATACACTGACGGCTCTACAGCACTGAAAACAACAATGTAAAGATGAGCATTGGCAATCCTCGCTGCTAGCATTCCAATTTTTGCTTGTAAAATAAAATCCTATGTTATACCTATATGAATTAATTCTTGATGAAATATTAGGCTAATAATTCATTTTCTCAATTAAAATAGAGCTAATCCAGGGAACTAACTATAGAATAGCTGACGAGACGTCAGCGCTCGAATAGAAAAAATTCACAGCAGCTGCTCGTATGAAAGAGTCCAGGAACTTCAAGAACTATTACTTTTACATTGCTTGAATATCTCATGATGGAAGCATGGAAGAAAACTACGTCTTCAGTACTGCTATACTGAAGTCATGCTTGTCTGAAATGCCCCAGTAATGCTGCGCAGCGAAAGTTTCACTCTTTTACGACACTGTGTGCCGTGATAGACATACACACGTGCCAGCACCGACACCACCGAGCTTACGTACAGTGCAAATTTTTGCAAAACTGGGTGCGGAATTTCTACATTGCAGTTTTGAAAAATATGAGCTACAGTGAATGTTCGGCTTAACGAGCTTGGTTTTTCATTTTACAGTAATTTATTACTGGTTTTTATTTTGTAGTAAGTAATTTTCTAATTTGTACAAGTTTCCCATCACAGTTGATAACAGAGAAGTTCGTTAACAGAAGAAAAAACAGATTCATATGTATAAAAAATAGCATACTAAAGCATTAAACAGTCATCTCGTTACCTGAGAATCCACTCTACATTTACATTGGTCAGAAGAACTTTTCGATATCATAATAGCTTCTACAATCTTTGTTAAAAAAAAAGTATTAGGTTCGGTTTGTCAAGCATAGTTTTTAAAAACTTCATAACTTACTCATATTTAATAGTATTTCCTTCATCAACTAAAAAACTATAATAGAAATTTGTTACAGCCCGTGAATATCTTAGGATTGGCAGTTGCAGCGCTGTGACCCTGAGGCGCGTATCAGGGGTACGAGAGCAACTTACCGCCACTGCAGCACACAACACACAACTTGTCCTGTAACCCAGCAGCCTGACCCAGCTCACAACTCCAGCAGCACCGAGGGAGAAAAATGTATGAATGAAAATGAATCAATGAATGAGGAAAAATGCATGAATGAGGGAAAATTAATGAATTGAGGGAAGGGTGTCTGGAAAACATTTCATTGTCAAGGAAATAGCACTTCAAAACAAGTCGACAACGAAACTTTGACAGACTTTAATTTGACTGAAACAATTATTGTTTTCTGCGTAATAACAATCCCACACTCCATTTGTCAAATTGTGTTTGAACTTGACTCAGAAGCATGCAAACTTACAATGGTTTTGCGACACCACGCTGACAATAGTTCTGACGCACGGACCTGCAGGGTGACAGTCATGCAGCGGTCTTTTTCTCTCGTGTTTCATTTGGTTTGTGGGATCACACTGGAACTAATCAGAGGACTTCAAGGTGAAGAGATCTCTTCAATCAGACCGCAATCATAGCAAAAAAAACAGTGATCACTCTTTTGTAACAAAAAATTAACCTTTACTGCAGCTGAAGATACCAGCGGCTTTTGGAATGACGTCCGCATTAAATAATAATATGAGGGTACCTCTCTGTGTTCATTTATTTATAATAATTACATTTGATGTATGGCTTCTGCGATTTCTTTTAAATAACAGGTAAAGAAAGATTCGGATAAGTTTTGATGGAATGTCACAAACAAATTTTGGAATTTTCAAGCATGGGAGAGCTGCCGTATAATTCAAATGCACCTCTTGTGAAAGCCATTCCATGCATTCTAGTACTTCAACGTGACCTAGAATAGTCTAGAAATACAAATCAGTCACCATTCTCTCCAACTTAGAAGACTTCACCGCAACAAGACCTCCTTTACTGTCCTCCACGACTGAGTGCATCAGACGAGCATTGGTACCCCGTGATCAGCTTCTTACTTTCGCTTCGCTGCGGTGACAACACACGCCAAGAAAAGTGGGCTTAACAATCCACACAAACGGGCTACGCGATCCTGCAAAGCGATCGAGGCAACCAGCAAAGCTATTGAAGGATCTAAGCAATATTTGGAATTTGATGGAGTACATGGCTTGACAACTGTATAGGAACAACGATTGGTGAACCTGCCTTCGTGTAATATAGGTTGCGACCTTTTAGCTTTTTAAAATTGCTAGAATATAAGAATAGGCAATGCAAACGCCGCTGGGGGAATCAAGAGAGTTGATGTTTACTAAGTGGCCACGCACTTGTTATTCCCGAGAAGAAAAAACTTCGAATAAATAAATCGTAATAAAAGGATTTCGTTCGTCGCTCTTCTACTTCATTAAATGGTCATTCAAAATTGAAAATTATCGTACGGATGAGGCAATATCATAAGACAAAAGGATTAATGAGAAAAGAAATGCACTAAGTAGGTTTTTAAGCCATAAATTGTGGGCTTGAAGTCACCAATATCATCTACAACGATTTTTATAAATAAATTACCTAATCCAGTTTTAGGCGCGCACAAAGAAACGCTGCAACCCCGTCATTTAATTTTCACGGAAAGAACATTCAAAAAAAATGTTTATGATTTAGATGATGCATTTGGATATCACAAAGATTAAATTTGACTGATTCAATTTATCTAAATCTAATGAATTTAGAATGCATCAGATTTAGATAAATAGATGATGGAAAGGGGCTGTCATCATAATTTAAACCAACCATCAGAATAAAACACACTGGAAGTACTGGAGTGAGAAAATGTAACTCATAGATTGTTTTACTCGACATAAAATGTGTTTTTAGAATTGAATGAACGTTTCAAAACTATTGTGAAAGCCCAATAATGAATCATTCCGTCTAGTCATGAACATTAAGGAAAACGTTGCAGCTGTTGGTGTTTTTAAGACAGTTCATTTTCTATGGGATAAGAATTAGTCTGAAGTGTGCCAAGACTAGTGTACACACTGCTTCCAGTCAGATCCTGTCAAGTTACAAATAACACGATCGCTGCACACAATAGATATTGAAGTGTTTTTGAGGCTACCAGCTATAACAACAAAAAACGAAGAAGAAAGCACTGCAAACAGCGTAAAAAATCACGAATTAACAATCAACCAAAAAATGCACAGCCTTCTAGCAAGCACAGTAAAAACACCAAAACCACCTTCAATAATTGAGTAAATCAAAATTAAAATGCATTTATACCCCCGCACCGACAGTTTTCGACCAAAGGAAGTAAAAAAATCATAGCCTCAATGAAAGGTTTCAGCCATATGGTCATAAAAGAACACAGATGAATCAAACGTCGGACTTGTCTCATATTTAATGAGGATAGTGGTGCGGAAATTTCATCGCTCTTCTGCGGAAGGAAAGTCTATTTTCAGTATATTTTCCATGAGTAATGGATGGAAATGCTTTGTTCCGTACGCGTTCATTCCCAAGCAAGACAAGTACAGACGGATATTATATACATCTTCCTCGTCCGACAAAGAGTTTCTGAAAAAATACATTTTTTAATTTTTTCAGCACACTTTTGGTAATCGGTCATTAAATGAGAAAGCATTGTAGGCAGTGTACGCTAGAGTTACATTCTATCTTGATGGCAGATAATTTCTGAACGATTTTCTTGCAAAGAGGTCAGTAACGATAATAAGTCTGCAGCATTCGCAAATTTTTCAATTTGAACTAAGTAATCTGTGCAATTTGGCACTCGAATTAGACGACGTTGCTAAATCCTTTTGCACAAAGATTTCTTCTTTCAATGTCCTATGTTTAGCTTGTGAAAATAATCAGGCCAAACTATGATTGAATATAAATGTGAATATTATCATTGAATAAGCTGACGCCAGTTGAGGCCCGGACAAGGGTCACATGTTCAACACCAGTCTATCACGGAGCGCTGGTTGTTACTAGGCCCCAAAGACATTCACATCTGCATGCATCCTAACACGAGAGACAATAATTGTTGGATAATAATCATGGAATAGTCGTTAGGAAACCAAACGTGAGACTCAACCAAGGAACTTGATAACAAAGAGATAAGGAATTCAGCAGCGTAGACGTGGAGAAGGGAAGCACGGGGTCCACCATAGCGACATGAGACTGCAGGACTGTGTGGGAATGCAAACACGCGTCATGAGAGAGGCGTGTCCAGCGGACGTCTAGGAAGTGTTATAATTGTCATTTTTGTTAACTTAAATGACTGAGCTCTTCGTCTTTTCGTACGGCGGCAGCAGCGTATTATCCTCTGAAGTGGTGTTAAATGTACGCATAGATAGTGTTAATAAAATTTATGCAATATTATTCTCCTAATAGAATTATAAAATTGCCTTAAGAAATAATACTTATCAAAACTATGATGTATGAAGAACCGAAGTAAAACATTTATTATATTGAAAAAATATTATGTGTCTTGTAAACTCATACTTCATGATTTTAAGATACATAAAGTACCTCTAGTAAATTTATTACTTGATCGAGTATGATCTAATTAAATTTCATCCAAATAAGGGAAATAATAGGAAGCATCTGTGAGGAGAAATAAAGTGGATCAGTGCAGTCTTTAAAAGCTTATGTGTTGAGCTCCAACTCAAACGTCAATCTCGTGTATTGTACATGTAATCAAGAAATTGTCAGAGAATATACACAGTTTGCAACTGCAATGACCTCAAGTTAATGAAGTAATCCGCACACTAATTGCTTTACGCGATCAGATAAATGTTGACATTTTCTAAATAATTGATTCAATTTTTTTAGGATAACCTGATCAACTATTTATCTTAAATAAAAGTATTTGTTTTTAATTGAATGTAGTAAAAATTTATCCTGACATCGATGACACCAGTTTTGCTCTCTGAAATAAAGAGCCAACGACGCTGCAGTCAATCCTTCCATGTCAGCTGATTTTGGATCCTCACCGACACAATAAAACAAAATGAAACATAACAAAGACCTTTTCAGAGTGAGAAAAACTTTAAAGTTTTTCTACAGAATATTCAAAGATGAGAATTTTTGGGATTCAAACAATTCCAGGTTATAAGAATGAAAGTGTCCCAAGTTTGAAGGGTATTGCTAGTTGTTTTATGAAAATATCATGATCACACGAAGCGTGTACAATTATGTACGCATCAATATTTTCTTGGTCAGATTTTGTAGGTTAACTACTGCAGATGTTAGCCGTAATACATAGGAAAGGATAAAATACAGTTTTTAGCTGGTGACGTCTTTGTCTTTGTGGCACGGAGCACCTCAAACGAAAAATATCAGTTTTTGGGAGGGGGAATTAATTATAAACTTAATCAGTTCTATTCTGAGTATCGGCAGGTAAGACAAAGGAGCTCTCCATTAAACATGCACAAACTCAAGAGAGCAATCCAAAGCATCAGTTGAAGATAAACTATTTTGTAAAACAATTAAATTTAATTCACCATAATTCAACAAAACTACTCACATTTTGTTAATAATACGCGGAACTAGACGTGCCAACAAGAATGTCACATACCTGGAAAAAAAATGTAAAAATTAGGATCTGTAAACTAAAAAGGTAAATAAACAATTATAATATTAGATTATATTAAATGAGTTCTTAGCAAACTAAATGCAATGAAGTTCAGATTAGATAAATTCGACGGTACCACAGAGCACAAATTTTAAGACCTTATTAATATCAGATAAGCAAACTCTGATCGTGTATTATAACACTTCTCAGAACCACCACGCAGTGTATCCATTGTTCAAGAAAGTCATTTTCGCTTTTTGTGCCATGGAATTTAAAGCAATTTGTGCCCTAAAAGACGATGGTGCATAAATATCTATGTATGTACCATATCTATGCATACACATATACATATTTTATAGGCTGTCTGCAGTCCACGAGTCCACGTCCCACAAGCATCGTACATCGTCGAGTTTGTGTCCTGCAGAGTCGACACCCAAGTCCCTGTAGGCGTCAAGGGGACACTCTATGTCCAGTCAGGGGACACGGAGAGGATAAAAAATAATGACAGTGGAAATTCCATCCCTGAGACAGGTGGTTTTTTTCTACCGAAATCCCGAAAATTTTTAAAGGAATTTGAAATGCAACTAAAGACGTTTGCATTCAGAATTTAGTTTCAAAACATGGTGCCATAGAGCGAGGTTAAAAGGGTGAGAAATAATGAAAAAATGTTTTATTATTTCCTAAATTTTTTCGGGGCTTGAACACTTGCAATTACAATCGATGATCGTCAGTTTTCATTATTTATACGATCACAGTTTGAAAAGCAACTGTTTTTCAACAGAAGTGCACAAGTATGTAAAATTGAACCACGACCAACACGAAACTCTTACTTTGGCTGGATTCGAGTTCCTTGGCAATCAATCTCACAAAATCCTTTAAATTGTCAGATTTATTCAAACTGAAGTCGCTTAGAACGAGTTAAGTGTATTAATCTAATTGAATGAACTGTCGAGGCAAGAACGCTTTCTCGTGAATTTGATATTTGAATAACACAATCTTATTCATAGTCGTAGCTCAGATTCAACGTAATTAAATGAGTTGAAATTGAGCGATCCTTTCAAAAAATCAAAGGATTTTATGTGGTACGGAACTCTTTGTTGGAAAACAATTATTATACTGAAACGTACTCAGTGCGTATATCAACAGTATTTTGTTTCAGAATTGTAGATATTTTATGCTTCAATAGTGAAACGCTAACAGAAAAATCATTGAAACACTAACTCGTTGAAAACATAACTGTTGAATCAAGCCTCGAACGCAAAAAACAGTTTTCTTTGATGGTCGATGATTGCTCATTTCGCTTACGTAGGGCAAACAAATTTCCAGCTAAAACAACACATGAACGGCATCAATACTGGTCCCAGTTTAGCATTCGTTTGTCGGCGACATTTGTTTAAAGTTCAAACAAACTGACGGAAAGCAATTGGCAAACATGGCCGGGACGTCACTAAAATGACAGCCGCCCGCAACGCATGTTGCACCATGTGGTTCGATCCCAACACTGACGTCACAACTGCCATGGCGACTGTCACGTCAACACAAGCCAACGTCAGACTGCTCCACCATACGTTGTCAGTGAACCCTGCAACCATGGATTTTTAGTGCCAGTTTGTCAGGAAAGCAAGCGCTTTACTAAATGCAGATCTGGAATACTAAAGCTTTATTCGAGCCAGACGGCAGATCTGGAATATTAGAACTTAATTCAAGCCTAGCAGCAGACCTGGAATACGTGTATTTTATTCGTGCCAGGCTGCTTTTATGGAATAAAAAACTTCATTAGCACTTGGCTACACATCTAAACTACGAGCACTAGATGGCTACTGAAACGTTGTAGTGTTAAAGCAAGTCGTAATCTAATGGATCTTAATTCGATATGGGATCTTAGAACCGTCATGAAAGCATCCGTGCTAGTTTAAATAATGACGCCAGATTTCCAAAAAAATTGCTGAAGTTAGATTAAAATCGATTTTATTATATACCCTCAAGAAGTTCAAAATAAAGGCAGCAAGCAAATGTTTCATTAAATTTAAGAGTAGAGTATTCTTTTAGCCGACTAAGTGCATTTTCAACAGAGCAGCATGTCAACTGCAGTGGTGACTTCACACAGTTACTGAGTTTAATTTGTCCATGTGTGCAGTGTGTACTTCAGGCTTTCAACTCTACAAACCATTAATGAAATCAATTTATATAAGTTCAAGTACAGATTACACAATCCCTATTAGGTTTCATAAGACTACATTTCATTACAATAAAATGCACTTTGTCTAATCACAGTGACTAAAAATTCAGTTCAATGACGAAAATACTCAAACTCTCATGTCTAAAACTATTTTCCTCACACTTTTCATTCGTAAAAGAAATTTGGATGCAAATGTAGTCGTCTCTTAGTGAATTGCGCGTTGAAGAACTTGCACGAATAGAAGAAGCTTTGAATAGAAACGAATACTTTTTCTTCAACTACATACGAACATATGAAAATATGATCGGCCTTTTGTCTCCACACGTAGTTCATCAAATTAATGCACATTGACATGGCCTTGCGCTGCTGTTATTGATGATACACATCCACAAGTATATCATCAGTGGAATGAGGTCACAGGTACGAAATAAGGTGGCGGTGGTAGTAGTGGTGGTGGTGGTGGCGGTGGCGGTGGTGGTGGTGGCGGTGGCGGTGGTGGTGGTGGTGGTGATTTGAGCAAATAAATCCTGTGTTAGAATAGAGTGAAGAACATTGGTTTCATGTTCTGTTGATCGTGCCATGTACTTGCTCGCTGCGACAGACATCAAGTTAAAGCGTTCTTTAGGATTGATAGAAACTATCATTATTCAAGTAAACGGTTGTTCAGTAATAATTCTGTACATTTCGTGTTAAATCGTCGCGAGTCAAGTTAGAAATCAAATGAATTTCTACAATGAAATGGAAACCCATTAGCGAAGTATCCAGGATAGCAGCAGCCACATGAGTCAACAGTTGGATCATAACGAGAAACATGAGAAAAAAGGACCAAGATAAGACTGACACTAATTATACAGTCGGTATTTTTAACGGGATTAAACGATCATATCATAGTTTTTCAGGCTGTAAAATAACTTCCTTGATGAACATTGAAAAATAGGAACTAAAGGTAGCTACTCATTGCTGTCGACTTGAATAGCACATAGAAGCTGGGTAACAGGTACTTAGAATCGGCAAACAGGGGATGAATGTCAATATTCATTACATATATTACTCAATGTATCTACTACTTAATCTATTAAGTACCTACATCAACTCATATTCTGTCGATACCTCAACTCAATTGATGCTTGATCAAGGACTAATTTCATGTACAAAATCAAAATGTTGAGGTCGGCAGCTCGCTTAAGTCTCCGAGACCACGTCACTGAGCTTATGTTCCAAATGAAGACTTGAAAGCCTTAATTCTATCCCTCAGGGTAGATCAATGTAACAAATTGCTTTACGAGCACAAAAAAATTATAAATATTCAATATAGAGTAGAGAGAAGCGATTATGTTCTTCACTTAGATAAATGTGAGAATTCTAGAGAATAACAAATTCTACTCCTTATATCTAAATATATATAATATAGATTTGCTGTTTCAGAAGACAGAGTAAAATATTAAGAAGTATTTTTATTTGGCAAACTATTATTCATTTAAAAATAACATCTAAAAAACGTAGTGCTGGGAGAAAATCTCAACGTACATCACCGCTAAATTTTTATGCTTGTAGTACACTGACTGAAGTATTTACGTACACTTTAATTGTGGATTACCTACATGTATGCTCCAATCATTCAGCACTGTAAAGCAGTCGGGTGTTCTCACACCAAACAGTCATTACAAATACTGGACTACTAGTACAGCAATTCAAATACTGGATACTACACTAGTACAGCAATTCAAATACTGGACACTACATTAGTACAGTAATTCAAATGCAAACACTCATGATGTGTTGCTAGAGTTTACAGGCCTCGCCACCAGGTGTTGGTGTGTGGACAGCAACGACAGTTATCCGGTCCAGGACTATATCCGGCCCAGGACTATGTATATGCTATCTGGTCCAGGACTATATATATTACACAGGCACGTAACTGCTGTCAGGCAGATGGTCTAGTGATCGAAATGCAGTACCAGAACACCTAATCCTGATGATATATTTGAGCCAACTCAGTTCCGTACGACCCACTGTTGTTTGCCTCTACTGATAACCTTATTCACAGCTGTGGAAGAGAGTTAGTTACTGCACATGGATTTTCCTCCCACGACCAGTGGTATCTTTGAAGAACCGTTTTAAACGGTTCAAATGGAAGCAACACATTGTACGAGTAAAAATGTATTCTCTAAATTTGTGTATCAATGTAATGAGCTATATTCTGTCGTAAAAATTGATGCCCTCCTCTAATCTAAATTTTCACTCCGAAAATAGTTCTTGAAACACGGAACTCACGAGTGAACAGGAATACATTTACGTCTCTTCATATCAACGGAAAATAAATGCATACAGTCTCCTCACTTTTTACCTGCTCCCATCATTACCACTATATCTTACTTAATACCTCTCTCAGCAACCTTATCTCATACCTGATACACTAACCAATGGTATCTTGTTTCACACATGCGAGCCAATGGTTATCTTACACCTCACATGGAAATCAGTGGTTACCGCATACCCTACATAGGAACAATGCAGTTTATGGCCAGCAATAGACTGGTATCAAGAGCGAGACTACGATAGAAATTCGACTACCTCTCATCAAGCCGTCCGCTTCCGGCCAGATGGTCGCACGCAAACTGAAACGCGGAAACGGAGCACGCGTTTCTCCCCCTCCCTTCCTATCCCCCTCTCAAGTGTGTCAAAAGAAAGCTTATTGTTCACCATACCAACACAAAGCCACAGAAAGCTCTATTTTCATAACAGGGAGGACATAGGACTCTCTTTTAAAGTACATTTGACTGAGATAAACATTTGCACTTCTCGACAACACAAAAATTCTGAAGATTACGCGACTATTACAGTCTGTTTTTCAGTTAGTACTGTAAGTTATTTTACTGCTGCACTTTTAATTTTCCTCTCACTATTCATTAATGTAACAAGCGTGTACCGAGTTACGAACATGCACAATTTAACAACACATGCAACACGAGTCTACTCGCGCACTCCTAAACCTGAAGCAGCTCTTCATCTTGAAAGCATCAAGACGCCGTGACAGCCCCTCCAGTTACTTAACACATCACTTCACCTTGATGTCCAACCCTGGCTGCTCCAGTGACCTTTTCGTGTGCACTTTTGATTCATTAAAGGCATCGCTCTCGTTATGAATTCTGGAACAAACTCAAGTCCATCTCAGTATATGGAAGTAAAATAATTACAGTCATTAACCCCATTAACTTTTCGTCATTTTCAAACTTAAAAGTGGGTTTCCTCCGAAAACGTTATTTTCATAATATTGCAACCTTAAAAATAAGAAATAAAAGGGCAGGTTGTACGAAAATTGAGCATTAAACCTGTCATGGTACCATCAAATAAAAGAATTTGCTTAAAATAACACAATTTCCAGAAATAATAGTTGATGAAGGGGTCAAAAGAATAAGCTGATTTTTGATAAATGAAAGTCAATGAGCACAATATTCCAGGCGTGACTCCAAAATGACTTCATGTTTCTCAGCAACCTTCATGAAGGCGAGCTGAGTAGGCTGCGCCGGAAATGCTGGAAGGATTTCAGGATCATTTACCTTCATTGAAAAGAAAATAGTCAATTCAACACTGGCATCAGGCGATGTAAAACGTCTAAAAATGGTGATAGAAAAATACCCGAAAAGTTGCGCTCTAACAGTTTGGATGTGCGCGGTAGTGAAAATAAAACTTAAAAATCTTTGATGAAACTAATGAAAATTGATACAGTATTCACTAGGCAAAGGTAAAGATTTATAAAAAAGGTAAAGCTATTGTAGACATCAGCAGAAATACACAGAATATAGCTTTTAAATATACAAGTGTAAACATTAGTGGTTCCTTTGTTCGCATACACACTAATAAACTAATAAAGAAAACCAAGTAATTATTATGAGATAAAACCCATAAAATACATTATCTTTGCTTGATATTCATTCTTCTCAAACTTTAACGCGCTGTTGTATCTAACATTCCTTTAAAACTGAGTGATACATGTTATAGATCAATAAAACGGAGACTTGTTTAATTGGAGAAAAATATCTTCATAAGCACAGTCTCGCACACCCTCAGCACTTCATTATATCTGACAATGAATCTTGTTCAGCTCGAAAAATATGACAAATGCATTCCCTTCATATGATAGCGGAGAAAATTAACATAATACATTGAAAGATATTTCAATAGATATTCTTAATTTGAAGCTAGTACAATAATTTTCTTTGTTCTATAGAACTATAAGCAGTTTAGCATGTTCAACCGTTAACTTTATCACAACAGTCTTCACGATACATAAAGCCACTCACAACAATCCCTGCTGACTACCAAGTACAAAGACAAGAGGTTTTGTTGTACGACGCAAGACATTCTTCTACTTAGATTGCACCATCATGAATTCTTCAATGGAACCTTAACATTAAATGAAGTCTACAGTTTTTCTTCCTTCACTCCTGGACTCATCGACTGACGCAGTATGCCTGCAATTCAAGCACAGTCTTGAGGCCACACAGACATTGCAATGAAAGCTCATCGTAGGAAAATGAGCAACTACGTTTCATGGCTCATCAATGCATCAGATTTCATAACTTAAAATTACATAAGCCGGATTGCCGTTATTTCATTCATGCATGACGAATGCTTGTTATAACCTCACGGCAGAGTTAAAAAATTTCAAGCGACTGTGAGCTGAGGAGTGCATGCATTACTAACTCCAATGCCACGTTGCCTGATCGTTCTGCCATATTAATTCCATTGCGGTACATCATGCATTATCTAAAAACAATACTCGCATAAGTCTTGAACTAACCAACCATTGTGCAAGTCATCAGTTATATTAAGCAATGAAATACATTCAGTAGGCATCATGTTCTCTTGCTCCATAGCTCTTAACACCGTGCAATTCAATAAGGAACACGCAAGCATGAGTCCAGTTTTAGTGTTACGTTCGCTGCAACAGCACAGTGGCCGCGCATGTCGCTGTTATTCACCAAGCCTGCAGCTCTGACACGCCGCTTTAGACAGAAGCACGGGTTATTCTGTAGATCAATCGTTCTCTGCCAGCGTGGAGCCAAATTATAACTCTATCCATCAAGTTTGTTCAGGTTTAATTTCGCCAGTGCAATAAGAAGTTTTGGTTCCACATGTTTGAGGTCTCAGTGCTTGAAAGTTTTTACCTTATTGGACATCCAAGTCAGTATTTGTCAGTTACATGGACCTTAACAGAATACCTTTCATTAAAGGTGAATTTAATTATGTTTTATAAGTATTCTCTAATAAGAACAGGGCAAGTTTTCATAGAGAGATGCGAGTCTACGCTGAGGGGAGCTATGAAAACTCAGCACCTGTTTCAACACTGCCAAAGGTCCTGCTGTGTTTAACGAAGGTCATCCTCTTCAAGGTTGAAGGTTGTATGGATTATAATCTGGAGCCTTGAAGTTTTGACTGTACCAAGTTTTCAAGAAAGCTTAGAAAATAAAGCAATGAAGGAATGAAGTTTACGAGAGCGTGTGTACTCTGGAGCCTTCAGAGTTTGAACTTTTCAAGGCTGTAACAGTTTCTTTCAACTGTAGTCAAGGTAAAATAAACTTCTGTCAAAAATAGGTAACATTATATATAGATGAATAATCTGGTACTAAACTCAATAGTGTCTGTATAATATGTATAGATAAATAATTTCTGCTAATATATATAAATTGAGAGATAGTCGCACGCGTGATCCATACAGAACATTTGAGTAATATTAATTTAAAAAGTAATCATGCTATGGATCTGAGGTCACAAGTACATTGCAAAAATAAAAAATTCCACAGCGGAAATAGTTATAGCTCTTAAAATAGGTAGTCCACTTGTGAGAACACTGAAAATATACATACGAGTATCAGTCTCATTTAAGCTGTTTTTTTAGGCTGCGTTCTCATCAGATATGAAAAAGCGGTCTCCATTTAATATTTGTTGACACAGAAAGCTAAAATATTACTGCTTAATACCAAATTTAGAATATAGGTGACAGTACTGATAGTCACAGCAATTACTTCAGCGATGTTTTACCGAAGCTTTTGGTATGCAGAGAGTCGTCAAATTTGATGCAAGTTAACAGTTAACTTTGCAATACCATCTTCCCTACTATCCTTCACCACGTAACAATAGCTAAATAATAACTGGAAACTTATTGCTACTAAGACGCCGCACACACTAAATGGTGCCTGTAGCACAGTAACGACAATGCATTTAACTGATTAATGTAAGCGCAAAGCTGATATTCATTCCACAGGTCAGAAAATGAAATCAGAATTAAGTTTCAAGACTTTGATTTGAAAAAGACCTTAAATTAAAAAAAAAGGTTGTGTATCTAGGAATTTTGTTCGGCATTACGACAGAGTGATGAGCGACAAGTGCTGCTCGTGCTGCCTGCACTGCAGGAGCTCTGGTGAGCTGCACAGAGCTCTATGACTTACGTCACTCATGCTCAAATTTTTCAAAACACAGCAGGCATAATTTAATAAATTGCTGCAAATACACTGTTTGAAGGCAGGCAGCATATAAGTAATGAAATCAAACTAATACAATATGGAAACAAAGAGACTGTCAATCACAACGAACTCAGGCTTTTTCTGTCGTTAATTTTCGGATGTTTCAAAAGTTGTTTCGTAATTATGGATGCCTCTTTTAGGGCCCCAAACACAATTGAATTCAATGCTAGTAAAATGAACAATGAGTCGTTCATAAGAAATTAACGTGTGTCTTATGGCCATGGTCATTGTTCTCGCTGATAGCTCGATCTTATTACTCGAGGTATTGAGTTCGTAAATGTATTTGTGTTTCCAAACTGAAATACAAGAATAATATGTAATATTTGAGGAATATTAAACACACTTAAGGGGACATCTTTCAGTTTTTCGACCACACTAAAGCTTAAAATAAAAGGGGAATTAAAAAAACAAAAACACATTCCTCTGGATAAAAATGTTACTTAACTCACGAGTAGATACAATCATAACTTTCACTTTACGGAGCTTCAGTTGTTATCAATCAGAAATCATTCAACAAAAAATTTCTTATAAATAATATACAAATACTTTTTAACAACCTAATAAAGGATTTCAGATAAATAAATATCCTAGCATGTATAAAATACTGGCGATTAGTTGCCGTTTTGAAGTAAGATTAATACAGCAGAATATTTCATGAATATGAACTTACCACGCATAAAAAAACGGTAATGCTAATTAGTTGGTAGATAAAGTGAGGCTGTGAGTCATGCTTCGCTGCACCCACACTTCCATGAGTGGCAGCAAGCAGCGACGGCTTCCAGAGCGCCATGCACGTAAAATACAATTCAGTCTTAATAAATATTAAAACATTAGCCCTACTCTTAATCACTGCAACTGATAAAGCAATTGTTTAGTTTCCCTCCGAATTATAGATCCAGGAAGTGACCTCACGTAAACGTTATGTAGACCATCAACTCGCTTAATAAGAATACATTGTTCAATGTTATTGTACAGGTGTAGCTACGTACGTCACGCGTGCGGCTGGTGCTGCTGCGTGGGAGGTTAATTTGGTGATGGTCGAGTCAGAGAACTGGCCTCTCTTGCAGTCTCAGGTGCCTTAACAAGGATGTTACAGACAGGATCTTTTAGTTTGCAAGAGTGTCGAGACTCCAATTTTATGCATTATTCCACATTGTTTAACACATAACCGAACTTCATGCTACAGATAAGACAAAACCAAATACCATGATACAGCCAAAACTCATTTTCATCTCTTAGAAGCTCATTGTGAATGATTCCTTTTATGTCCAACAAAACGCATAGCAGAATCATCTTTGGGTGGAGTCTTCAAACGAACATGACACAGGATATTGTAAAAGAAGGTGAAGACGGCATCGGTTTTTTAATGTGACATAATTGCAGATGGAGGCATGTCTTCCTTTCTGTTCTTCCATTTGCGCCTGAAATATCTTTTATTTTCTTTCCTCCGCTGAAAACAAATGTGTCTAATTTGAACAGAGTGAGTAAATGTCTAACTTTTTTGTGAACTAAATATTAGTACCTATGATGCGCAAAATATGGTCATAAATGAATGAGCATCTTTAACCTATTTGTTTTTCACAGAGCGACAAAAAAACTATGGCTTTTTCCCACCCAAGGACTCCCGGATATGAATGCCCCAACACATACGTACAGTTTCTCGTGTCAGACCGACAGGACTTGAAATGACTCATGCAGACACGGAGGCCAAGACATCAATACGTGAGCTGGTTATTAAAGCACATTCTACCGTTCTCTGTGTCGTCACGCCGCACATCAACTAGGTACCAACTACAGTGATGAGATAGAAAACAATACCTGAATATTTAAGAACATACTGAGGTATTTAATGCACGATAGACAGTATTAAACCCGATTTCCTGTTTTTCTAGAGTCTATCAGTCAAGAGAGCAGGTTTGAAGACTGGCAAAACTTGTGGCGTTCAACACCGCTTAGTTACATCAACGCTTCGCAACAAAACTCTGCCAGGGACTTGAGAGGCTTTCAGGTTTAGCATGTATCAGCAATAGTTAGATCTCAGATTTTTACTATTTTCATCATTTTTTCGATAGCTCTAGCAGATTAAACTATAACTCTTTGTTGTACACTCATATTTCTTGAAATGAATTAGCTATTCGACACACTTCACAAACAAGCAAACAATAGTAGCTCTCATGCAATCCGTTTAATTAACGAATATATATCACTCAGCAATTGTAATCAAACCCATATTTACTAGAGACTCCAAACAACAACTGATTTAATATTTTCCATTCATGTATTGACTTCGCATCACGTACTCAAAAGCCCAATCCACGAGTGGTTCATCACTATTCCATTTTATCTACTCTCAGAAACAACTAAAAAGAGAAAAGTATTCTACTTAGATAATTCAAACGATTTTCCCTTTCAAAGCTCAATGCTCTCATTTTCCTCGATTATACAAGCAGTTTTGCAGTATAATACGAAAGGCTTTGCTAGATAACTCAAACGATTTTTCCTCCTAGATCTCTACGCTCGCATTTTGTCAGGCAGACGAGCGGGGACAGTGTGAGTTCCAGAGCCTTGTGCCGCGGGTGGTGCTCTCAGGGTCAGCGTGTGCCGTGACCTTGTGTTTTGTGGCCCGGCTGTTGACCTCAGAGCCTCGAAGCTTAGACATCAGTGGCACCAATGAGGAAGAGTTCATGGTTCAGTTGGTTGAATATTGAGGAAAGCTGAGTGAAGGTTATCTTCAGCCTTAACACGTTGACTCCGAAGTGGTACGTATGTGTACCACTTAGGTTAGGTTCTGTAATTTTCTCAGATCCTTCTAGTGACTATGCGTACAAAGTGAAGTTTTACACCAATCAGGCAATCGGAGGCAACGCGTTAAAATGTGTTGTACATGGCTCAATTTGAGTAGGAGGAGGTTGTGTGAAGGTAAACTTTGGTATTCTTGAGCCTATGGTCTAGTTTGAAAATGTGGGTAAGAATTAGGAGATAATTTTCGGTCGTGAGAGGTTGAGATGATAAAAGATAGCCAAGAATGAAGTATATTATATATTGTCTCCTTCTAAACCTTACAATCAAAACTAATGGTTTCGTAATGCTCAAAAATGATCTGGGATTAAAAAAATTAAATGGTAGCAAAATAAATGAGACGTTGCATGCCCCAAGGACGCAGATACCATAAACAAGTCATGAGTAATCGCCATATAAATTTGCAAAATAAAAATTCCCATAGCATAATTAATTGTATACATATCAATGTTTTCTTAGCCTCATTTTGTAGGTTAGCTACTAAATCAAGCTGTCATGCGATTTCCGTACCATAGAAAACGGTTTTTGAGCTGGCGCCGTCTTCGCTCTTGTGGCACAGAGCACCTCATACGAGTATGGATACTACATTATATACGGAACTTAAAAATCACAGCTTCAATTTGTTATACTCATTTAGCTTAACTTCAGTTCAAATTTTTTTATACGTGAATTGAGATACAATGGGAGCTGGTAAACAGAAACCTGTAATCCGTCTGTCAGAAACTTTGTTCTGACTTGGAAAACATCAAATACGCATTGACGACTGGGGAAAACTAGTTTCTCTACGTCAGCTGCATTGTAATGAGCTGAAGCAACGAGAAGACTCAGTCTCTGGCTCAGCTGTCACGTGGGGCCGTGCAAGTAATTCTCTGGAGAGAAGGTACGCGGGAGTGGCAAGCTGCACAACTAGAAAATTAAAAACATTTTTTCCGAGGAAGTTCAGGTATAACTTTCAATAACTTCATTTTTATAGATATTATAAGCTATAATTTGATGAAACTTTAATGAATCACTGTAGAAAAGTGTGCATCTATTATTCTAGGTTAAATACATCACATGAAATAAACAAAGTTTCCTCGAACTATTTTGAAAGAACCTTGGCTGCTTGCTATCCACGTTGAGAACCCTCAGACTACTCCGACGCCCGTAACCCCAAGATAACTATTCAAACATTGATCTTAAATTACTATAGCAATCTACTACAAATGTTTAGAGTACTCAACCTCTCCGTGAAGCTTCTCAGTCATTAATACTCAATTGGAGTCAGAAGTTTGAATGCGATACACTCCAGACCTACTAATTAGCTACCCAATTCTTGAGTCCCTGGAGCAGCCCTCACGGCCCAACTGGCACGCGTCAAGACCTCGACTAGCGTCCTGGAACTTATGATGATTAGCATGCGACCTTTGGTGAAGCAAAGAGAAAGCACTTGTGGTTGACCAGTGAACGAAATGACATGTTTCCAATGCGTAAGTACGGTTCCATATCTGAATTCACGCAACTAAGTTTTCTTCATTGCTCATACCGTGTCCGCTATTCACAAACTACCGTAGTATAAAACCCTAAATTCGATGTAAAATAACGCAATTCATGAGCACTATGATGGGTAAAAATTATTGAAATATATTATATATGCAGAAAACAATAGTGTTAAGCTACAACAAACAATGAAAAACGCGACGTGTTAAGTTTTTGATGTCTTAGGAAAACGTTAAAGAGAAAAAGGAAAATTTCACATTTATATTCTTTGGGAGCATCATATTTTTATTGTGCAAAGCCTAATATGCAAATAAAAAGCATTTGATGATTTCGAAGAATTTCTACCTACAGCTGCATCAATACAGTGACTAATTTCTCACTCAAAAGTCAATTTTCTATACTAGCAAGTTAACGTGCATTTCAAGTATCAAAGAAATCACACAAGAGAATGAGCACACACATCATTTTGCTGCAGAGGCTTACCAGCAAAATTAAAATACACATTCCTTCATCATTTTACGTCCTGTCATCAATATTCTTTCTCCTCTGAATATTCTTACAACTCGTCCACTGATTTCTGAAATGTCAGTACGCCTTGCGATTGTACGATGACCTTGCAGTAATCTTATATTCAAGATGAACAAGCAGCGCATTCTTTCTTGGAAAATAGAATGAGCGCGAAGTGTAAGTAGAATGCGTAACGTTACTAAAGAATGATTGAAGCAATAGGTAAGTTATCTAGTATACTGACCAGACAACAACAAAAATCGTTTAAATTTTTACCAAGAGGCTTATCCACTGTCGTATCAAACGCAATCGAAGTTTCCAAATTATTACTAGTAAGGAAACAGTGCTAGATGAGACAATAAAATCCCGTCAAATAAAAGGCATACCTGAAAAGTTGAAAGATCAGGACAACAGCTGCCTAAAATTTAGATCAAATTGCAATCAATATCAGATTAGTGTTCGTAAAAACATTAACCAAGATTATGAGTAGACTATTTTACTGCGATTGATCATTTATCAATGGTAACCGTGTTTACCAGTGCGTTATGATGGCAGCAGCTCATGCTACCAGTGCGTTATGATGGCAGCAGCTCATGCTACCAGTGCGTTACGATGGCAGCAGCTCATGCTACCAGTGCGTTATGATGGCAGCAGCTCATGCTACCAGTGCGTTATGATGGCAGCAGCTCATGCTACCAGTGCGTTACGATGGCAGCAGCTCATGCTACCAGTGTGTTATGATGGCAGCAGCTCATGCTACCAGTGCGTTATGATGTCAGCAGCTCATGCTACCAGTGCGTTATGATGGCAGCAGCTCATGCTACTAGTGCGTTATGATGGCAGCAGTTCAATGGTTGTGCCCAGCAGCAAGATACAAACCATGGAACTTTCTCCCTCAATTGGGGGTGAGGGCATACAGCGACCCAGGGAAGAGGAAGTGAAGGGCGGGGAAGTGGTGGGGAGGAAGTGAAGGGCGGGGACGTGGTGGGGAGGAAGTGAAGGGCGGAGAAGTG
>VCRD01000210.1:271739-337718 GCA_006783055.1 Trinorchestia longiramus | reverse complement strand
GTGGGGAGGAAGTGAAGGGCGGGGACGTGGCGGGGAGGACGCGTAGAACGAGGGAGCGCCGTGGGAAGTGAAAGGTGAGGGAATTAGGGAGGGGAAAACACTGAGGAGTGGCACAAGTGAGTGGAACACGCAAGTTGAAGGGGAGTGCCGAGGAGGAAGTGCGCATGCGCTGCTTGACCAGCAGCGGAACTACTTTTCAGGACTCATGAGGGCTAATTATTTTATTGAACAATTTATAGAAATCACATTTTAAGTCCGTGGTAAAGATTCCAATTATTATTGACATGATGAAATAAACTGACATGGGGATATTGAGATTAGAGACAACTGCTATCGCTAATATCACGGAAATGGTCTAAGGCAAATCAACAATACGAAAAATGAAGAGCCTGGCCAAAAACGTCGTTTAATGTTATTTTTTACTCAAAAGTTATTGAACCTCTTTCTCATCGAATCACAACTTCAATTCAAACTGGCATTATTTCTACAAGCTTCTGCATGTTCTGTAGCCTCAAATTGTTAAATGATGATGACTCAATTGTAGCCTCTGCAGCCTCAATCCGAGGCTACAAACATGCAGACTCAAATTGTTGAATGATGATGGAAAAGGCGATGATGCATGCAGGCCCCTGGAACGATCCCTCAAGCTCAACTTGGTCATCCAGGAACTGCAAATAGTCGTAGTGGGACATTTAGATACTACAAAGGTCGCCAGTCGATGTCCACCCAAGAGAAACAGCTTCAGACTATCTCACTGCCTCGAGGTACCAGTACAGAGGGAACGACGGATGATGGATACCAGTACAGAGGGAACGACGGATGATGGATACCAGTACAGAGGGAACGACGGATGATGGATACCAGTACAGAGGGAACGACGGATGATGGATACCAGTACAGAGGGAACGACGGATGATGGATACCAGTACAGAGGGAACGACGGATGATGGATCAATTGCTTTGTGAGGATATCCTCTCACTGTGAAGTGCACATCACTCGGAAACAAGTAAGTCTCGATCCATCTCTCCACATGACAGGTTTCCAGTCCTTTGCAGTCCAATTTTGATGTTCATTAGCAAACTGAAGCTGATTTTTCCCGACACCTGTGGCTTCTTGATTGAGGTGCAACTGCGTACATGTAATCTTTTCACACCGCATAGTCACCAGAGAAATCGTTTTGGGCCTTTCTCAGAACTAGTAGGTTCACACCTAGGCCAACTAATCCTGATTCACTTAAATCAATTGAGTCAAAATGTGTCTTCCTTTTCCAATAAAAATTTGATGCCGACCCTATTTGTTACGAGATAAACTGGGTTTACCATCCGGCTTCTAGCACGAAATCGTTTCCTCTATAATCTTAGGCCTATATCTCTTGCTCCAGAGACATCAAGCGTTCATTTGCCTTCTCATGGAAAGTGATAATGATTCCATTATCATGCGGTAAATTGCGTAAATCTTAGGACAGTTGTGTCATGTATACCAGACAGTCGCTGCATCAGAGTTAACAATGTTACCATGCAGGTTTCCTCAAACTAAACGTTTCTGAAACAAGGAAGAAACATACAATGTATCAATAATCAGTGTGTAACTTCTTTTCTTGACACGCAGTGGTAGAAAAATTCGTGAAACGCAATGACGAAAGTGAATCATACTCCTTAAACTAAATGATTCAACTCTGATTTTTTTCTAAGAAATAAGAAATTAAGAAATTTATTATTATATGAACAGTGTTAAAATTTAACGTTACAAAAAGTTGTTCGTTACTGTATTCCGAGTTACATCTTCTAAATAATTTTCCGGCCGTATTGCAGTGTATTCTCCCGTATATTTAAATCTTGGAGAAAGATCACCGTTCGTAGTACAGGGTCAGACAAAATGATCTGACACATTTGTAGGTTAAATTTGTTGGTTAAATGTGTCAGATCATTTTGCCTGACCCTGTATATCTTAGTCCTTAAATATTTAGGTCGACAGCGAAATTACTACGCATTTATGTTGAGTACTTGATGAGTTACGTAGACTTTTGGTCGATCATAGAAGCGTACGGTTTTAAAAAAGAACATTTCATGATAAATAGTAATTTAACTTTTGTTGTGGGAGCTTAATTAGGCTCTCGCTAGAACTCAAATACAAGTTGCTAACGCTTCGCAATTCAGTCATTACTCGACGAGGATACTAACGAGTAAATGAAAACATTTGAGAACGTCAATAAAATTCTCTCAACGCGCATAAAAATTAAGGAAATGAACGCTGGGGAGCTCACGGAATTTGCAGCTCTTGCATGTTGGTTCCCTGAAGGCGTGCCTGCAACAGAGGTGGTCAGTAGGGCAAATGCCAGTTTAGTCAGAGCAGTGAAGCATAAGAAGGCATGTCACGCCTGGACGACTAGGGATGGATTCAAAGACAAACAGCGAGGTCTTCATTGTCATCCAAAGCGACTGAACTGACTCAGTGCTGCAGATGAAACATGAACAAGGAAATGAAGGTTCTCATCCCCTGCAGAAGTAGTAAATTTATTTAGGACTTGCAGAACAAAACTGCAAGTTGTATAAAATGAAAACAAATTCAATAGATAAGAATGTTTTCAACAAGAAATCAGTGTTATTGTTCTGTTGGTAGGCGAAGAGATGTTACGCTAACGTCAGACTAAAATAGTCAAATAATAGGTAGCAGCTCAGTGCTACAATTCCTCAAACAGGAACGAGTGCTGCCAAAAGATCCGATAGACAAAGTTGTATAGAGCCGAGGAAATCTCTATACCATTAGAACGAAAATAGTAGTATTCTTCAGAACCACCTTGTTTCTCATCAAACTTTATACGAGGTAATAAGCTGATGCGCGTTTTATAGTTATTACTTTTCCAATAGTTTCATTCTGACCATTCTGTAACCATAAAGCATTCACAAAACAAAATTGACTGTAAATCAGAAAATGTACGCCCTCTAGATTGCTATCCGTATTTGTTGAAGACAACAATAGATACGTTTTGTAAAACATTCAAAATAGAGCGAACGTTGACATGATATGATACATATTTGAAATTGAAAGCACGTAAATCCACCACAGCGTTTTCTGAACTAAAAACAAATTTTTGGTAAAGTTGCGATAAACGTGGTACATGATGAATTGTTTCAATGTTCTGAGTTTTATTTTATTGCGATGGCTCAGAAACGAAGCTCTAAATTAATAGAATACACCGGCCAGGAAGATGTGTTTCCGAAGACTAGCATGGCTATCAAAGAGGTACTGCGTTGGATCGAAGAGTAACAAAAGCCAGACCTGAGGTCAGGGGTTACGGGCATCGCACAAAGGGAAATCCCGTGGAAAATCTGCGGTCAGATTCACTAAAAGGTGACAACGCTGAAGCGAAAATCACATTCAACTCACGAACTGTTCTTGTAAAATAATCTGCGGGTATTAATTACAAATGAATTTTTATGCGGATGAATTTGTGAAAAGTCAATGTACTCACTCAATGTCTATGTACTTCAAATGGTATTAGCATATTTAATACGATATGAGTATTAAAATTGTTTAAATTTTCGCTGTGAGTACCATGAAGGGAACAAAATAACTATGCCGTGGAGAGAAAACATGAAAAAATCAAATAAACATCAAGCGACTTACTCTGATTCGAGCACGTTCAAATTTCATATGAGCTACTTGCGCGCATCATTGACTTCAGACAATTCGCAGCCATCTATTTCATTGGGATACAATTGTGTGTGAACTAACTACAGAGTAAACTTAAGAATAAGACTGAGATTGGCTTATATCATTCACTTACCCTCCCTGAATTATCTGAATTAATGATTGGCTCATGCCGTTTGGGAGTTTTCTTTCAAACCAAAATGAAACTGGCGAACATTTTTGAAGGCTTGAGAAAGAGTTGGGCTGTCAACCAAGGTGTTATTATTTCAATGGACTCTCGCTCTACTTGCAGTTGCAAATTACAGCTCTTACAGCACACTCGGGCATTTCGGGGCAATTACAGCTGCTGGCAAATTACTCCTCGTAAATAACCAGCTAACGACTAGTGTTAGCAGAGGTTTTAACTCCACCAACGGAGGGAAAAGGACCGACGCTGCAGAGGATAGGGATGGAAGACCTGGTGTGTGCCAGTAATTGAATTATGACGCCCAGCAAGCTAAGCTGCTGAACAATCAATGATGGGAGGCGAACATCGCTTAGCTCTGGTCATTTTAGCTAACTGTCACTTATTTTTGTGTCTACTGCTTACGCTTAAAACATTCTTAAGGAGAATTTTGTGTATTTTGCTGTATTGCTACGCGGATGTGGAAGCATGTGGACTTCTTTACCTGGAGGTTATTCTTGTATAAGTGATAATTATAAGAAAAGTAGCAACAATTTCAATTGTGCTTCCGTAACACTTAAGGTTGATGTTTCAATTTCTAAGCTAAGTTATTTAGCCACATTTCATAACTATATTACCCTATTTAGGAAGAGTTCCATCAGTAACTCCATTCAGAGAAATGAATTTTTAAAAGATTCAACAAGTTATCATTGTTGATTATGAACTTCTAAAATACAATAATAAGTTGTGATTTACCCCGGTATTTATAAATGTGAAGAGTGAGTAAGAGTTGTGTTAATAATATTAACACAAAAAGAAACTTCTTAGTTCACTCGCTCGCTCCAGACGCGAAGCTGTTAAATACATAGAGAATATTAGAGCTCACTGCATCTTGTACCAACGTATTGGTGCAGCTGCTGAGTGAAGTGAACTCAGACCTCGTGTGAGTTAACATGAAGTTCAGGGAAACAAATACTCGTGCAACAAGGAATTCTCGAATTAATTTACTTCTGATAAATCAAAAAGTTTGTTCTTCAAACAATAATTGCATGCAGGCGATGAAACGTGCACAACAGCCCGAGAATATCAACTCGTGCCTAAGACTTGGATAGTAGTTTCATGTTCCAAATTGACGTCATGTTAAATAAATTAACTCATTATAATACTGAGTCCATCTACAAATAAATTATAAAATTTAGACTCTAAATTTTATCATCGTGTCTGTCCTTTGTCAGAGCTTATTAAAAATGATCTAAAACCTCAAATTACTGAAGTCGTGCATTTGTGTAGGACAATAAATTCTAATCTTGCCTCAAAATTCTGCTCAGCGAAGTCACTGAGGCACTAGCTTGAAGTTACAATGTAAACTTTACAAAGCTTCGTGCAGTTCCATACACAGGCATCACTCAAATGAACACAGGCATCACTCAAATGAACACAGCCATCACTCAAATGAACACAGGCATCACTCAAATGAACACAGGCATCACTCAAATGAACACAGCCATCACTCAAATGAACACAGCCATCACTCAAATGACAGCCAATAACGAACACAGACTCAAAGGAGAGCGCCATTTGCGTATCGTCAGTTAACATGAATGCAAAAGAATCCTATTCCTCACGGCCGTTGAATAAGCTATTACCTTGCTATGCAAGTTTAAGTATAAGGAGGGACTCAGAAGTGACTGCAGAAGGAAATTTTCGAGCAGTGCCGCTACAATCCTGATGACAGCAAAGATGAGTATGAACAAGCGTGGGTGGAGACCGCTAGTCTGCGAGTTGTGCCTACAGCTGAGGAAGAATTCAAATAACAAGAATGGAAGTCGTGTTTGTGAGTGCACAATTATACTGAACTGATGTGAATATAGATACAAGTACAATAAATATAAATGAAAGGTTGCACGCAGGTTGAAAATTAATCGAAACTGTGTTATTTATTGTAGCTCTTATGTAACGGCTTTTGGCTGCGGTAAAAGCAACGCATTCATTACAAAACGACAATTATTTTTTGCAGATGCCAAAGAATAACATCGTATAGGAATTGCAACAAATATGAGGACAAGTAAGTAATAAGAATGAGGAAAACGTTCCATAATCTTCCAGTGGTAGATGCACCTGATCAGTTGACAATGACAAACTCATCTGATGTTTAAAAATAGTTCTTCGCCGGTCAATGACTACTCTAATGAGACTTACATGTGTGCTGAAATTTTTGTGATTTAAAGAATACAAACGACCTTATAGAATTTTACAACCGCATCGTGTAGAGCGGTCATTCTGTATTACAAGTGTAATGCTATTAGTTTGAGCATAAAACCCATTGCTCTAAAATTAAACCAATCAATTGGCACCTCATAAGCCTGAATTTGAATAAGAAAACGAGGATGCTTCAGTAAACTTTAAAGTAAGGGTTTTTGGTTCATATCTTGTAGTCAAGACTTGTGATCATGAGCGACTAAAAGAAGAAAAAAGACGCATCATATAGACCAGGCCTGTCAGACTTGCCTGTCAGAGCTACGTGACTCTCGTTCAGGAATACCTGATATGTTAACCTGTATGCAGTAAGCTCACTGTACGCTTTCACATTATTGTTAGCTCAGGCAGGGCGTTGGCAAAGAAATGTTGGATGGACCGTTGCAGTGTCACGGGCCAGCACACCTCTGCTCTCTGCTCCATTGTGTGATATCGACAAACTCACGTGGAATATGAACCAACATGATGAACTGCCACGGACCTTTCAATAAATCTGAATAGCACGACCACATGATGAGGCTCAGTTAAGTTATGTTCTGATATAATGGGAAGGAAAGCCTGAGTGAAGGGCTAAGAAAGTTCCATTTGAGGAATCAGGAGGCGTTGTATAATTAAAAATTAAAGGTTAAGAAGTAAAAGCTGGGGTCATCAAAGAAAATAAATCATAGTTCGGATTTACAGAAGGATTACGGTGTTGACTTCGATTACCAAAGTCATAAAATCAACCGAGAATACTGTTCCGATTTTAATAGCAGGATTCTTATAAATTGGTAATAATTATCGTGAGGCAATTGTGACGAAAAATCAGTAGACACATTTGTTTATTTTCATACATTGATTCGACATAAACGAGCGCAAGTGAAACAAATGTATCAAGAAACTCCTACTGAATCCTTCAATTAACACTCATCAGCAAAACCACTTTCATCTTAGTGGGTGGTAATTAGAAGCAATTAGCAAGATACTGAAGAGATGAAGAAGACTAAGAAATCAGTCGAGACAATGATTAGAGGAGAATGTAATCACGTCACATGCAAACTATTCAGAATAACGAGCAGCGACTTGGTCTTTGCGGAAGCGTTTTGAAAGCGTGTGTCATATTCGATTGCGTCAAGATAATGAATAACAATGTTTGTGAAGGGACTGGTGACGAGTTAGATAGATACTATTGAAAGAATTTGCTAATTAAAATGCAAAAAAACAATTTAGTGATATATACCATGGGGAAAACGTCAAAAAATTAAATCCAAGATGTTTGACATCTCTAATATATTAAACCCATTTTACTAATGCGTGAGAAACTTGACATTTTAAAAGTGAAAAAAAATATAGAAAAACAAGGCTACTACCTATTGTTGAGCTAGTGCTTTGAAATGCACAAAATACAGGCTGAAAATGTAACCGAATTGCAAAGATTGCAACGGAAAACCGCATGCACGCATGGATCATCTTTTTCCCTTGATGTCACTGGGGAAAATTACGACAATATTTAATAATTATGATATGTCTGCTGAACTAAGAACTAGCATCGGCGTTGCGTCATGTTCTGAGCCTAGTGAGGGAGTTAGCATGATGCGTTATTGTCACTTAGCATGAACAAAATCCCGTGACATCTAACTATGAGAAAACAAGATAGCGGCCAGTGATGTTAACTGTGTGACCTGGACAACTGAGAGGCATCCTGCAGCAACTGAGAGGCATCCTGCATCAACTGACAGGCATCCTGCATCAACTGACAGGCATCCTGCATCAACTGACAGGCATCCTGCATCAACTGACAGGCATCCTGCATCAACTGACAGGCATCCTGCATCAANAGTGTAATGCACACTTGTGCTTGCAGTTAGAGAGAGCACGTGTTAAGAGTGTGCACTCTGTAGCATGGTGTTCACGTCGCACTGTGACCACTAAACGCCTTACTTCTGTTCTAGATACATGCACGGATCAAATTTGTAAATATAATATTAATAATTTTATTGTTCAGAATAATGACAGCTCAAATCATAATATGAAAAATATAAAAGATAATGAAACATTTCAGCACATACTATAAACATTTCATTGTAAAACACAAACACTAATATTACAAGCAAAAACCAATCGAGTAAAAATTAAACAATTTTATGAGAATTCTGGTAAAGTGGAACAAAATATTGCAATAATGTGCTGTCATTTCGTAGCATTCTATGAAGTTTACAGGGCAAGACTTATTCACAATATTAGACTGAAGTTTTAAGACAGGTAAGACTGTCAGGTAGACAAGACTCTGATGAAACCAATCTCGACTGACAAAGTCTAATTCTTTCAATTTTTTATTTATGATGCAATTTTCTTATTTCTACAGTGTTGTTGTACAGACAAACAATTTCAAAATCAGGATAATATTAATTGACGAAATATCTTTCATTGTTAAGATTCTCAAAAGTTTCCATACTTCAGTTTTACGCAAGAATTTTGCATTGACTTCTCTGTTAGATCATTTAAGGTTTGTGCCTTATTGGTTATTTTGCATCAAATCCTTGCCACTTCCACATCCTCGCTCCGCACCATCACAATCCCTTAACAGTCAACACCACAATTACATTAATCTTCACACCAACATCACAGTCCTTCATAACGGAATGATGCACTACCATTCAATAATTCACGCAATCATCACACCGAACTACTTCACAACCACGTAACAATTTATACCATTATTGCAATCCCCACCAACATATCACGTTACACGACGAACATGAAAAACATCACACATTTCAGTTTTTCCATTATTTTCACTCCTCACAACATCACTAATTACACTTCGTCTTTACCACCAAAACCACACCTTACACCATCCCACTCCACACCACTAATATCCCACTCCACATCAACATCACACTCCACATCCCAACATCCCCTTCCACACCACCAATATCCTCTTCCACACCACTAATGTCCCCTTTCACACCGCCGAACATTCGACTTCACACTACCAACGTCACACACCACCACAACATCACACACCACTACCACAACATCACACACCACTACCACAACATCACACACCCCCACAACATCACACACCACCACCACAACATCACACACCACTACATGCTACTCAGGAGGGCTCAGTAACGAGGTGGATATCACGGGCCACTGAGTCTCCCGTGACATACGCGTGGTAACAACACGTCTCATCCAGCATCTCTTCACTACGCCCTGTCAACACGCTAATTCTTACGATATTCTCTCAATGTTAACCCATTTATTCGATTACTAAGTTATCAGGCTGCTAGAGTCGGCAAGATCGAATTATTTAGTCAAAATAAATTTTGTTTGTTCCCTTCTAAAGCCGTCCTGCTGGTTAAGTCTGAAACTAAAGTTCCCTATCATTTTGTTATTAGATATTATGTGATTGAACTACTTTAGAATTAAATTTAAATTGATCAATGCAAATTGAAATTAAATTTTTAATCAATTCTCTTTTTGAAAATTGTTTAATTCGTACTACTGAAGCTCGAACAAACGGAACTTGTTCACTAAACCAAGAATGGACCAAACGGCTCGTTCCTCTTATCATTCTGTTTAATATATTCACTCTGACGTACAGATTTAAAAAAACAATTAGTTTAGAAATAAAATTGTAATATCTGTTTTTCGTTTCAGAATTTTCCTTTCAAAGTACATAGCAAAATCAAAATAATTTACAGAGTGAAACCAATGAAACATCTTTTTCACCCACTATGTGTAACGCCGTTAAATAAATAAACTATTTTGCCATTACTAGATATATTGCCACATTTAACGGTGATAACTTGAAGACCAGAAAGAATATGATAGATGTCAGTTTCTTGATGCAGCACATTACAGTTAATATTTATCTTAACATTGATGTAAGCTTATTGAAGTTACCGTTGATGTTAGTCTATAGAGATTAATGGTGATTCAACATTAATGTTTGTCTACTGATGTGAACACTGACTGATGTTAACATTCATATCAACATTGGTGGTGTATTTTTACAAAAATATTCGTATATCATGGAAACTAACGAATTAGAGCATGTAGAGAGATTTCCAACGATTAGTAACCACGTCGGGAAAAATTTCAGCATGCGTTTCATTTTAAACAATAGAATGTCGATCTGAATGTGCGCAAAGGTTTTTGAAGATTTTGGAACATAACCTAATGTTTAACTTGTACTAAATAAACGGGAAATATAGAATGGAGTTGGTAAGTTTTTTCAGACAGAGCATGTATAAGGATCCACTGGACTGAGGACTTCTATATAATTCTTAAAAGTTTTAACTCGTCAATTTTGACGTAACTGAATGTAAAATGGAAAATCCTTTGGTCATCAATGTTGGAGCTTTGCAAGCCAGAATAATTCGCTAGGTTAAGTCAGTCAAGTAACAAGGAAGTGAACCAAGAAAGCTTCAGTCAACAATTCAATGAACGATTCACAAAGAACGATTTCTTGGTCAGAACTTGACTGACGGTCAGAAAGTGAATCGATGCCACGGACTGTTAACCAGCCACACACTAACATGGCAGGAGGGAAAATGTTTGTCTGATCGAGCGCAAGTAAACAGTAAGATGGACAGCCTCATTTATAGTGAAGCAGAAATTAAACGCTCTCAAGGATTTATTCAGTTATTTTCTTCAATTTTAAGATGCGTGTCGTTGAAAGAAATTTAGTCAAAAATTTTAAAAAGATTTCAAACTAGTTCGAAACCGTTAACATAACTTAAAAGACGAACTGAAAATTAGCCATTATACTGAAAATCGATCAAGGAACGTGTTGAAATTTAAATGATCAAAAAACTCGAATGTTGCATCTGTAAAACATACAAGACAATTCGAAATCACTGCATTTTCAAGCATTCTCGAAGCACCCAAAAAATATTGAGGTTGTTAAAGTCGAAGTCATGATAGGCAGCGTTTTTACCTGTAATAGGTTCACACGTGCTGTAAAAGTAAGCATATTTGTAATAAATTTTAAGCTCCGTAAGTGTTATTAAATATATGTTCAAGTCCCATATCAATCACTGAGTATTCCGAAGCACAAAACAAGGCAGTAGCATAAACTGAATATTCCACGTTAGTTTCTACAAACCGAAAAAAATTCATAATTTCCGAGTTCTCACAGAAATGAATCCACTCGTCAACACGGATTATTTAGGTCGCCGTTCGCTATTGTAAAGAAGCATCGGATAGAAAGTTTTCTTACTCGTCACACAATGCAGTCAGGAAAGACTATCGCTTTCTTTGTTATGTTAGTTTACTCCCACGCTTATTGTTGCAATGATAAATTGTAAAAACTATTAAAATGATAGTGTAAGTATAATTAAACCTTTCTTGGAAAGGAAAAGTTATACAAACACGAACATACAAGCTCAGAGCAAACAATCCGAGTGTAACTTTCCCGTAACTCAAGCAGTCGTAATTACTTTAGCGTTCCAACATCATTACAGCAAATGTAGTGGAAACTGTTATCCATTCCTCATTATAAACTCGCCATTGTTGTCCCTGCTGTACCACATTGTTCCTGAGTCAACTCTTTCCTTTAAAACGCTTGCAGAAAGTCTCCATATATCGCTGTGCATGTAACTGAGCATCCTATTTAGGCAACAAGACTTCTTGCTGAAGCCACGTGGGATGAGGACTGGAGCTTACTATGTATGCGAAAAGGGACATTATTATTAGTGGAATTAGAACTAGAGAGCAGAGTTGTTGCAGAGTATGCTAAATATCACAGGAACTGATAATAAACATTTCTCTTAGTGTAACATATCGGCTTCAGCTGCAATTCGATCACTGCAATTTTCCCAAAGCATTTCATATTTTTTACTCCTCATTCTTTTTTGTAAATATTTTCAATATCAAGGAAAACAAAAGATTGTTTTCACTCACCATGACCCAGAATAAAAATAGTAAACTTGAGTACTGACATTAAACACTTGTGTTGATTTGCGAGTTCGTGCACACGGAAAAGAAGCGAAGCATAAAACGGAATAAATAAATGTTGATCAGTGAGGGACTCGACTGAAGCATTCAAAAATATGACCCCAAAAGTAAATGAAATTCACGAGACTTTGTAAAGTTGTACGTTCACAAAATATTCCTTACGTTTTTAAAATTCAGAACAGCGCTAACCATGAATGTATACGATAAAAAATGATTTCAATCATCAAAATAAAATGCAACAGTAATGATGATTGTAATAAGAATATCAATATCAATTATAATTATCGTCATATTCGTAAAAAAATAACTAAAATAAAAGCACCGGGACTAAAAAATCATCATGGTATCATTTTTCGTAATAATAAATGCCTATGCGAATAAACATGTTCCCCATATCCAGAGGATGCCTAGCGAGTCACTACCACCATCTCTAAAGCATCTACAGACGAGTTAAAGTCTGCTCTTCCCACTTTTCTAAGCTGGCAGACTGAACTCCCTTTATGTGCTGAAGCTGAAAAATATGCAACTTTTAAAAGTATTATATATATTTAGAGAACATATGAAGATATTTCATAATTGAATACTGACCAATACATCCATTCTGACACAGTTAGAAGACCTCTTTGAATGCTAAGTTAAATACCTTATCTAACCACAGTTCCAGAATAATAATTCATCAAGTTCTGACAAAAGAATTTTCCGGAAGGTTTCACCTCCTAAAATTCTTTCACAATGGCTACTGTGAATTAAATACAAAACTAGAAAACTGAAAAGAATTACTCTCTCCACTAATTTTTTTTAAGTTTTGCACACCTCGTTTGAGTGTTTAGACCTTTGACTTCTGCACGGACAAAGCAGCAGTAAAATGAATACGAGACAAATCAATAGGCGAATATTACTTATCATGAATGGCTGAAACAATAAGCACTAAATATGTAATAAATTTATTGCTCTGATGCTAGACAACACACCTAAAAGATAATATTGATAATTAGAATCATTTGCTTAAATAGAGGATTGTAACTTAACTCCATAGTCTGTAGCTTAAGAAAAACAATCTTCCTGGCTTCAGCTATCGAAACAGATTGTCTTAAAAATCAGTATTTTAAGACGTTCATATTCTAACAAATACTTATAAATGAATGTCTTTACTCTTCAATAGTGTACAGTTTAGAAAGAGATTTTCTTAGAATTATTTAAAATTCATAGTCCTTTGCAAATTTTACGTAATCGTTTTATCATTGTACATTCCTTCATTGTAGCTATTTTTATATAATACGTCCTAGCGATAATCATTTTCACTAACCTTGTTTACATGACTTCAATTTGCGACCAAATATTTCACACAATGTATCCGCTGCTTTTGCTACAAATTTTAAGTTATAAATTCAAGAGAAGCAATTTTGATACCTTGAGTTACAGCATAGGCGCTATCCATTGGCTAATATTGAAGCACACTTCATTTGTAACAAAAACTCGACTATCTTTTTACTGCACCAGTGCTAACTTTGAAAACTCATTGAAAAACTTTGATAATTTTCGGCTATCACTGTTGTAGAAGACAGGATATTTGCCAGTCTATAGCTCAGTAGCACCATTTCTTCACCTACATCAACTCATTCAGCGCGTTCCACATTCATAGTCACGACGATTACACCAGGACGGCAATCACAAGGACATCCATTTTTACCTCGACTTCAAACGCTTATATGTTCTCAAAGCAGCTTTCTTCTACATAATCTAGGCGTACCTATTCTTAAAACTTGCTAAGTTTCTCTTCACGAGTGACTGCAAGAACAAATATATTTTCTCAAAGCAGCGTTCATGAAACACATGATTTGACAAGCAGGCGAGCAGAAGTGCAGGTGCTGTGACGCTGTAAGATCACCTTGACCTGTAACTAACCCACCACCAAGACCTGCACGCACACGCGCACCAATACAACATAGCTGCTGACGAGTTTTTTTTTTCGTTATGAACGTTCAGTTTACTTCATTTTAAGACTGGACCAAAACAATAAAAACGAGTACGCACTAATTGGAAGCAAATCTCAATTCCTGCTCTTTAACAAAGTTCAGTTTTCGAATGTACGAATACACACACGCACTCATTTCAGGCGAAAAAGGTCTTTTCTTTCATGTATTTTGCTCGTTTTCCATCTTTCATGTCACAAAACTCTTTCTCGTTAACAATTCAAATACAAATTTCACAAATTTTGATATAAATGTTCATATTTATTTCATTATATTCGCAGAAATCTACATTTCTGTCCATGAAGCTTCGCTTTAGACTCTGAAATAAATACGGACGATAGAAACTATATTCGTCTTAGCTGGTGCATGTGTCACCATAAATTCACTTGTATTAAGATACAGAACCAGGATGCAAAAATGAAAGTAACTTGATAATGATCAAATTGGTATGAGAAAAAAAGTATAGCTCCATAAAACAATTACTTTTTCAATCTATGTCGAAGGGGTAGAATAATGGATAGTAATCAACTCGAAAAACATAATTTTAAGCAAGTGCACGTCACGCAGCCTTCTAATATTTAGTGACTAGCGTTTTTATTTCCAAATTCAAAAGAAAGAGATATGAAAAACACGCAAACCTCACTCACTTCTCGAAAATTATTCTTCAACTTTAAAGCAACAACTACAGCCAAGTGTAATGCCTAGTAGTTACTAAGTTGAGGCTATGTTCCAGCGTTGAGGCTCTGTCAGAAAGTGAAACTTTACGACAAAAAAAAGTTGTCGGAGTGTGGCAGTACGCAGCGCAGAGCCGCAGGTGTACTCGGCGACGGCCTCAGCAATGCCCTGAAGCACATGCTGGAGATGCTCTCAGGTGCAACACTCAGTGGATCACCAGCACCTAATTAAGGGAGTGTGTCTCTTAAAGAGAGGGAAGGGGGATCACTGAAAATGCTAGGAATGAGATGGAAATCAAATGATACAATAAATAATAAATAGTAAGACGATATTTTCAAGTCAATGCTAGGTATGTTACCTAATTTTGCCATGTGGGTACACAGACCACGCTTGGGAGCCGCAGAAACGTAAGTCAGAATGAGATGCTGCTGTTAAAGTAAGAAAACCTGTTTTACTTCGTTGGACAATCATGTATAGAAGCCGAGTCCTTGTTCTTACACTTTTGCCTTTAAGAAAATACAAAAGCGAGAGATTCCTAGGCTCAAACAGTTGGTCCTATACATAATGGCACTCCCTGGTTCATTTTTTACTCTCCCCTTTACGATAAAGCATTTTTTTAAGAAAAATCTTTTAACCTTCACCAATTATTATTTGTTATGACTTTTGATTTCGAATGAAGCACACCATAACGATAAAAGAATGTCAATTATTGCGGTGAATAAAATGTATCTTATGAACTCGTAAGAACTAGCGTTGCTTTGAAGAATATATATATATATATATATTTATATATATATATATATATATATATATATATATATATATATATATATATATATATATATATATATATACATATATATATATATATATATATATATAAACAAGTAAAATGAAATATTTCAACACAACGCATTCTGCAACACGCCCATTGCGTGAACAACGTACTGTAAGTGGCATTAGATATAATCTTAACTAAGTAGCCGTTGATACTGCATATATGAGCGTAATGTTGGAGACGTATTATAAATAGTTTACACACACCTAAATAATAATATTGCATTGCGTGTTCTAGAGCATACTGCATACTCAAAAACTCAACGAAATTTTGCCCTCAAGAAGTACCTCTGGTATCACCATTGACTTCACTCTAATAACTAGTTTCTAGAACATACTCATCAATTGGGATCACGCATGAGGTTCTAGCGTTAAAAACATTCGACATTTTCAAGTAGGCACAAAAATAAGCGTGCAGTGTTCTAGCCCTCTCAGTGTCCCTCTTGTTCAACACACGAATGCAATAATCGACTTACACGCACATTACCACGTTCGATAATGTAATATTTTAACCATATTACTATGAGTGTATACTTCTAGGGTACAATGTTCTTTTCGATTATGAACAACCGCCTTTGTTCTAAAGTGTATATACATTATGCGCGCAATAGCACAAGTGCAGCAGGTGCACATTACGGAAAGCTCACATTAGTCTCTATGACCATGTGCACCGTTAAGGAAATAAAGCAGATACCTGTTTCTGGCAGCCTACGATATAGGATGCAAACAAATAAAAGTCTTTTATAAATGCAGATCTCGGGAAATTTAGATCCTTATACTTCCATACGTCGGGCTAGGAACAATTTTAATTTCAGGTCCGTTTTGGTGACCAGAGAAAGTTTGTACCAGGAGCATTGGTCCAAGAACTGTCATAGATGAAAGCATAAGAAGGACTTACAGTGGAAAAATTAACTAGAGATAAACATCTAGAATGATGCGCAACATTAAAACTCAACTAGAGGTAAATCTATCATCACCTAAAATAGGTCGATTGAGCTGCTACAGAAATGTCAGTAGTGGAAATAAACAAGTGCTTGATGTAATTCTATTATGATTGAAAGAATCGATTAGATGCACACACAACTACCAAAGTGACAAATTGTAGTATTAAGGAAATGTATCCAATATAGTATCGAATATAATATGTCATAAGTTTCATTATAGTTTGTCAGTCAAGTCAATGAGAGAGCAAAAAATAAAAAGAAACACAAAGTCTTCCCAATAACAGAACTTAACGACAGTCGCCTGCTCAATGCATCGCTGATCCTGTAGCGTGTAATTCAAGTTGTTTCTAAGTCCCCAAAGTAAAACGATGTTAACTGAAGTCACAAACATTCACTACCTACTTTCTGAGAGAAGTTATTTATGATACGCATGCCCTGAGGTGCTCTATTAGACTTCAAGATACTTTAACTGACTTACACTTCCAGCGTATGTCCTTAGCTGCAGGTGACATCAATTCAAATGTCAGGCAACTACTAACACATTGTGCATTTCAAGTGATGAGTATATTACTCTCAGTTACAAAGTTTCATACAGACCAAAGAATCGTTTCTGATCCTTCACAGATAAAAACGAGTTAAGGATTTTTAGGCTCAAAATTCCTTCCAACCAAGAAAAATAACCAAAAATTTCTCACTTTCGGTTCTCCGAGAAAAAGTTTAACCAGAAAATCAGTCCATTGAAAGACATGATACCAAAAACAAAGTTTCCTTTTCACTTTTAGTTTCAAAACTCTCACGGCCGAGAAAGTCACCCTTTACGACTTTGAGTGCTCACAGAAAGAGTAAATTCTCTGTTCCCTTTTACTTTCAAAGTTTCTCACAGCCTTGTAAACCGCATTTGTACAGTGTCAGGTAGCAGATCCAGCGACAAATCGTTCGGTCCACTTTCAGTTTCAAAATTTCATCGGCAGCTAGTCCAGTGTGTGTTTTTCTGAAGCGTGTTTTTCTAAAGCTTTGAGAAGGACTTTCCAGGGCGGCCCTGCAAGCCTTCACAGCTGGAGTTGCATGATCTTGTTCTGTTGAGCGCATCCTGCACAGCAAAGCGTCGAGTCACGGCCTTCGAGCGAGACGCGCGTGTTACACTGAGTTTCAAAAGCGCTTATTTGCCGAGCTTCCAAACTGTGTTGAGTGTCATGCGTCTTGAAGTCATACCATTGACAGAACTTTATAACCATACTTCACGAACATGTCTGTGTTGTGCCAGTAGCTTTTACGGACTTTGAAACTCTGTTGCCCAACAAAATATGCTCTTTGACGTGAACGGTGAAATGGCTTTTAAATTGTCTGAGAAATATGATGTTATCCAGCCGAAGCGATGTCAGTTTTGTACAAGTAAAAGTGAAAAATAAATTCCAGAGCAGTTCCAACGATAATTTGTACCTAACTTTGGTAATACAGTATGTATCAAACTTTGATAATACAGTATGTATCAAACTTTGATAATACAGTATGTATCAAACTTTGATAATACGATGTGACGTCGGTTTTTCGCCTTTGTTATCGAACATTGAAAATCATTAATAAAAGTCCAGAAAAGCTTCACTAACTGTGTATGATTAGGAAAAAGCTAAAAATCACAACATCAATACAAACATGACGCTTTGTTTCGATTCCACTTTAGCGACAAGATTACTTATCTAAATTTGGAGGGTCTTGGTACGTATATAACGCTATAATTGTGTTAAGCGTACCGTGCAGTTGTGCTAAGCGTACCATGCAGTTGTGCTAAGCGTACCGTGCAGTTGTGCAAAGCGTACGGTTCAGTTGTAGTTCGAGTACTGCGCAGTTCTATCACGTGCACCGCAATTGTAGCAATACATGCACCGCTTGAGCTGTTACGCTGCAGTTAGCTAGCAGCACCATCGCACCTTACACAGTGCATCACCACCACCACCTACTTCAATACGCACGATAATTACAGACGATTTCTCTTCTTCTCTCCATGACCACATGCAGAGCAAGGCAGCAGTATAGCACCATCAAGGAGCCATGAAAGAAGCCACCTCTTAACTAGTAGCAATTCCGCCAATTCTGTGAGTTAAATATTGAATACTAAGACTTTTTTTCCAGTCATGATGCTCAGTTCCAACTCATCTAAACCCAACACATGGTCAACGATTGCAAATTTTAATTAACGATAAGAGAATATGACAGCGTGGTTAGGGAAAACCTATTGAAAGACGTATTAGGAGCAGAAAAGAAAAGCTTCGTAACTCAATATTAACGTTCTTTTATGAGGAACTGTTTATGGTTGTAACCGTAAAACGTTACTAAGTTACGCAAGAGAGCGTAGTTGCCGTAAAGCACTTCTCCCATAAACTTGAAACATGTCATTGTTCAGTAATAGTCATACTCAAGCGTCGCTTGTTATTTCTTATGATAAAACTCATGAAAGAATGAATTAGTAGATAGACATTCCCTGATTGATCGAAATTGTTAAAACTTTTCAGCAACCGAAATCCTAACAAGTAAGTCATCAGTCATACAGTGGTAACTATGAGGAGGCTATAGTCATTTTCAAATTACTAAATCTACCCAAAACTCAATAATGCATAAAATGATGTCTCCGATATCATTACTGGGAATTTATGATTTTTAAAGTGATAGCAATAAAAGAGGTTTTGTTTGTAGTGAAACGAGTACCTAATGGTTCAAAAGTTAAATGTGAGTTAAATCATGAATTTTTATCTTCGAAATCATTGATCACGGTCGAACTAGAGACATTAAAGAGCTGCATAATACCCATTGCTGAAAAATCATATGATAGAAAGAGCAGTAAGATTGCTAATTGATAGTCATCGTTGCCGACTTGATTGAAGTCAACAGCGATTGCCCAAGAAATTATTACTAAGCAATTTTCCCGGTCGTTTAATCGGTCACTTGATAAGACTCGTGGCTCAAGTCTCATCAATGAGACATGCGAGCTTAATTAATTGGAGCTCGTTTTGCTGAACGTAATTTGGCAACTCATCCCTGGAGGGCGTGAAGTGAAGGGCGTACAAGTGCTCTTCTGCTCTGATTGCGTCAAATTCCCGCTACATAGTGAGTGTATCTACTAACTTGCTAGAGGTAAAACCACTAGGTATTCACAGGAGTTTAACTATTGGTTCTAAGAAAATGTTAGCATCTTAACAAGAAAAGCAGATCCCTGAAGATAAATATTTTACACATATTGGCGAGCAAACCCCATGGATTTGTAAAAGGATAATTTCCTCTCAGAAAAAAATAGAACACCAAAAGTATAAAAAAGCTACAGCCTTATGAAAGACAAATACAGCCAAGCACACACACAAGGCAACCCTCACCCCTAAAAATGTTATCAAATGAAGCCCTGGATTGCGACGTAGAAGTACACATCCGTCACTGGAAAAATCACGCCTGTGTTCAACTCGCAGTTTGCGTCCAATCTGTGCTATGAGCAAGGAATTTCTTTTTTCAGAAATGAAGTAGTTGAAATGGTTGCTGCTAACTTGCTATCACAGGATAACATTCATGAAAACAGTCACGCAAACCTTTTTGAGACATTGACGTACACACTGCAACTGGATTAAAAGGGCAGAAAATTAAATATCGAATCTAGATTAAGTTTCATTTGAGATTTTAGAGTTTTGAATGGAAACATGAAAAATAGAAAAAGTTTCCTGTATCGTTCCTTCTGTTGTACATCCATTCTGTTGAAAATTTCGTCATTTCGTGAAATTGCGACTTGGCGATTCCTGCCGAAAACTTTCGTCAATAATGGACGCAGCATCGACAGTAAAGAATAAAAGATGATGCTGGACAAGCTTGGGTATTTGTTGATTTGGTTGCCTTGGCAACGCTGCCGCAGCTGCACCAGCAGCAGCAGCTGTCACGAGAAGTTACAGACTCATGCGTGACAGCTCACGAGGTGGTGGGTGGGTGTGGAGGGGACGGAGGAGGGACGGAGGGGGGACGGAGGAGGGACGGAGGGGTGGAGAGATTAGTTTACAGGAACAAAGAATGAAAGAGGCTGATAAGGATGAGAAAAAGAACTCGTAAGGAAATATGATGGAGAGGAAGAAGAAGAAGAAAGGAAAAACAGATATTGAATGGATGAAAGATGTAATGGAGGAATGGTAGAAAATCAATCGAGAAAGTAGGACAGAAAACGGGAAATAGATCAATCCAATGAAAACTTGAAGAAAGAACAGATGAACAGCAAAGAAGAAACAGATATTCGAAGTGTATGATCTTATGCTAAAAATTACACCCACAATCAAATATTATTTTAAAAAATGTGAGCGCTTCAAAGCCACAATCCGATAATTGCAGCAAATGACCCTGAAATCTGCAATTAAAACATTGTTAACAGATCCAGCCATTTACTCTCGGACGGTACAACCACAGGTACGAAAATAGACAGAACACTCCAAGTCTTTAATTTAACAGACTTGTATATTTCCTACACGTGTACACAAGTGTATGACGATAGCACAAGAGTATTCTTCTTTCTTTGTGAATAATAAAATTTGTTCAAGTAGCGTATGCAAAAAGTGAAGAACAGCGAATTTTTCCGGGCAGCATATATTTTATTATCACTGGACACAATAATCGTGTGAACTGTCGTAGCATCCGTCGGTCTAAAAACAAGATGAAATAATAAGTAATCTCCGCAAACGAAGTTTTGGCGGCGATGGTTTGAAGATAAACAGTTTCTCATGAAACAATCACATACTAAAATTGGAGCCGAAGCAATGGCTTCTTTAGCAATACAGTTGAGGAAAACTCAGTAAGAAAAAGCGAACTGCAGATGAATAGATCGACGCGGAAAGGACGTTGTGTACATAAAAGTACGTTTATGAAAATGATTGTGAATTATTCGCCACACCCACGTGAAAAAACTTTGTTGAAGCTTCTAACTTGGACATTAAATTATTTTTCGAAAGGGGCTGAAACCCAAAGCAAGTACAAAATAAGTATGAAACGATCTTCATCTTGCTGAAACTTTTTAACTGATGTTGAGGCCAGAAGTCGGAGGCAAATATCACAGGAAACTGAACACTAAAAAGAACAGAACCACGTAATTCCGCCTGCTAAAATACTCGACGTCATGTTCTCAAAAAGACGCAGAAATACACCGAGTTGCAGACGATCTTATGTGGTACGACTGAAGTATTCAGGTTCAGGTCCACGAATTTGACTTAGGTGCCATTGAACCAACAGTTCTGTTGATTTACGCTACAGCATTTTCATTAAATCTGTAGCATCTTCTCATGATCTTTAGCATCTTTAGTGTACAGTTATGTGAGTTGATTTCTTTATGCAAGTAAAAGGCATTAAATTGTTAGAAACAAAACTCGAAACTAATTTTTTGGTTATTTGTTACCATAGAAAGTAATGATCACGTTGGTTTTTGCGGTCGCGCTCGTGATTTTGAACTAAGTTTTAAGGCTTCAGTCTTAGCACGGTGACTTGTAGCAGGTGAAGTTACAGTTGCCTGAAGGCTAGTCAGGGCAAGCAAGCATCAGTCTGTGCGTATAAACAGAGTGAAGACTTTACAAACATCCTGCAACTTCGATACCAGAACAGCAACACTAATTTGGCCGCGTCCAGCCGTGTAATTTCAATTCTGCAGGATGAAATTCAGAAGCAAAAAAATGTCAGAAGGTTCTGAGCAGTTGGAAAACTGTGGGAAATAATTAGAAGTCTCGATGATTTTGTATACAAGAGACCTGTATCAAAATAATTAGCTAAAAATTAGGCAGTTTGTTCCGCTATCAATTATATGTAGTTAAGCATACAAATCAAGATGTAGAAAAAAATCAAGCATGATTTGTAGTACTTGCTGTTATTGCAGAGTAATTTATATACTTTTAAAATCGTGTTTTTTATATTTTATTCCACTGTTCGACGCTTGAAAATTTAATTTCGATCCCGTACAAGGCTCGAGTGAAAGCTAGCACTGCTCGAGTAAAACTGTCACGGTTGCAGTTGTCATCGTCTAGAAAATAAAGACAATCACGACAGCATCTTCTCGTCCCTGTAAGCACCTCAGCCTTGAAAGAGAAGCCGGAAGATTCTTTTCCTCTCAATAACTGCTGTTGTCAAGTCAAATTAGTGTTAATACACGCTAGAATACTGAGCCATTAAGATGCCTTTACCAGCTAAGATTTATGCGTCAAACACGCAGTAGAACTCTAGCCTCGAAATGTGAGAGGCAGCAATGGAATTGTGGTCCAAGTTTCCTCGTCATTCAAAATTGCATTCATCGCTGATATACAACACTTGAAATTTTACAGCTTAACTATTGTTGCTCTCAGCAATAAAACTGTAAGACTGCACGAGTGGCATCTGAGACGTTGTGCTTTTACATTATCGTCAACACTTCTGTAACTTTGGAGTAGGGGAAGTATGATAAGAAATGATTAGAATAGCGTGTTAAATATAATATACATAACAATGAACACCAAGAAACAAACACAATTTTAGCACAATCGGCAGGTCTGACAGCATACCTAACCTAAGCCCAAAAAAAGTACGATGCTAATGAACTTACTTCAAACTGCTAATAAAACAAAAGCAATGCAATAAATGTTTTGATTTGACAAGCAAAATAGCAAGAATTTTCCCCAATGCAATTCATTCCATTCAACATCATTCAGTATTGATACTGCAATATTTTTCATCGCCCGTCAGCCTCCAACTCTACAGGGTGTCCACAAAAAATGTATACATCCGTATCAACGATACCGCTATCAAAGCTTTAAAATCAATCAGCTAAAATTATAAATTTTGAAATCTTGACATCGATATCAATGATACTAATGTACATATTTTCGTGGACACTGTGAAGTGTGTGTGGCCGCACGAGCGTCGTCGTGCTGAGGTTCACTGGATTTCAAGAGTGACTTGACTGACTTGCCCCACCATTGATCGCTGAACTGTAGTCAAGGCAGCATGATGTCTGACCTTGACTTAGCACACATTCCAGCTCTACTCTCATTCTAATATCCTGTTGACTTTGTGCGTCATTCCCCTAACAACACTTGTCCTCTTGCGTTAAATTGTTGGTGTTTATATGTTAGTTGCAGGTGTTTAAAATCTAGTCAAGTGCAAGGTCCAGTTCACCAAACTGAGTTATTAATGAATAAACATTATTCAAGACTTCGGCTTTTTCGCTTATTTTCATCTCCGAAGATCGCTCTACAAATCTAAATAAAATAAACATGTTTTTCTGGTTCTAGCATGACTATTCAGAATAGAAAAGCCTATATTGAATAATTGTGACCAAGATCAAGCGAAACTCGAGGGTTTCAAATATAAGCTACACTAGTCAGTTCACACTCGGGCAAAATTATTTAGGATTAACAGCTTTAGTTTGCCCGAGCTTCAAAAATTCAGTTGACTCGTTTAGCTGTAATATTCCACTCTTTGATTCCTAGGAGCAGTACTGACTGAGAAGACGAGATTTACGAGCGGCTTGAAAAAAACTTCATTACAACCAAGGAAGAGAATGAACAAAGTACTAAGGGCACTGACAAAGAGCACTGCGTCACACTCAGAATTAAGTGTACAAACTGCTACATGTCAGGACAGAGTGCCTTCAAGTTAGGCTTTAATCATGGAATTTGAACATGTGAACACAAACACATCATATGAAAGCAGCAGCTCGCTTGACATTGAATTCCATATATAGGGCATGAGAATACTGCACACATGAACGTAATAAAATCAAACATTATATTCTCCCTGGATCCCACGATCAAAGAATTGTTGACCTCCATCAGCAGGCGGAGGCGCTGCTCTAAACAATGTGTTCACGTGTGTTGTAAAGAAGTCTGTTTTGAAAGACCTCAGCGAATATAAAGAACTGATTACAAGGTGCAACAATTCGTGACAAAGAATTCACGATCTTCATAGGAAACCTGTAACTCAGTTTGAAGGCGTAATTCAGGGTTGATATGCTGGCATTTAAATGAAACCAAAAATTGTATCACATTTCTTTAGGGGAAATGATCCTCTTAAAACGAGCGGGATATTTAAAGCTAGTAACGTTTTAGCAAATTAATTGTTTTATCAAGGAAACCGCAGCAGAAATCGTTAGCTCTGGTTTCGTTTTGAAGTGATAACGGTTAAGCCATAAAAGTGATAACGCTTAAGCCATAAAAGTGATAACGCTTAAGCCATAAGATACATATGAACTTCAGTGTTGGGATCATGAAGCAATAGTTTCTAAACCTAATGTGTTTCCAAATTGTCCTTCAGAAATTCTGGCACAATTTGCTAACAGCTTAAAATTTTTCAATCTATCAGTGGATGTTGTTTTCTGGTCAAAATAAAACTTATTTAGCGATGAACAACTGCTGAGGTGAACAGAACAGGTCCAAAAATTTAAAGTATGTGAACAAACGTAAACAAGGTTGCCAACCAAAGCATTCATAAAAGCATGTTCAAGAGTGTTGAAAAAATATCAAATCATAAATCATGAGTAAAATGTAAGTTTTTTTGTAAGTGAATGACGTGTAAGAACTAAGCGTTTTCGCTCGTAGAAGGTACGAGAAAACAAGCGTCTACTCCCTTCTGAAATACAGGAGGTCATTTATGCAGTAACTGGCTAGGCAGCACCGCTTGAACTGGACGAGTCATTGTGTTAAAACATCGATCTGGTGTTCTCAGAACACGAAGAAAAGAACTGTACCGTGAACATGGACTGTACACGAAACACCTCGACCGCGATACAAGGTCACACAGTCGATCGTTAAAATCGTTGAAACTTCCAGAATTCTTCATGGAAGCATCCAGTCTCTGAGAATTAAGCTTTTTAACCTGTTTGATAATTGAGTAACCAACAGAATAATAAAATAACACGAGTGTTGGGAGAAAACTTCACGAGTGTGTAATGACATTTTGAAGTGTTTCCAGCCCAGTTACGAACAAAGAAATGTGCTGAAGCCAACAAAGACTTCGCATCCAAGAAGGGCTGTACTAAAAAAAGGAAGAGAAGTGAATTATTTGATGGTAAAGAAAAAAAGAGAGCCTTTTCCTTTCACGAGATATATTTTAGTTAGATTGCAATGGGAAAATTAGTTGCAAGTTCACGAATAAAAGCATTATTGTCATTTTCTTGATCATAATAAGCTCTAGATAGTTCGTATCATCTACCTCGTATTTATAGAACACATGAATTTACCTGATCTCATCGATTTAATGTAGAAACTTTGTTAAATTACCAATAACAATGACATGGCCATCTTGAAATTCACATTAAGCTCAGAAAAAACACTTATAATTTGAAAGTATACTAATCACTAAATTGGGCTAATAAAATAAAATTTCAGCTCAGCGTTTCGGTGCCATTCCTTTCTTAAAACCTCTATTTATTAAAAAAAAAAATCATTAACATTAACTTAACATGCTTGTCCAGTTCTTCAAGCATCTTCATAGGGCGTGTGCAAACATTAGAAGACTCGCCTACGTCTCTCCAGCAGCCAAAACTCTTGCCGGTTCCTAGCACGTGGCTTTTCTTAATTTCTGCTATATTTTTATTGGTCTACAACGCACAACATCATTCACAAAAAAGTTAGACTTTCAGTTTTTTCATTGAAAAGAGTAGTTTTTCAACTCAAATATAAATCAAGGCTAAAACTAGGATATTAACTCTATGAATGACACGAAGCAATGAAGACTCACGAAAATAAATGTCAATAATATCAGCCGTGAAGTTAACGTCAAAACTTGCCTTATAAAACAACAAATGTCGGATGCCTTCAATGAAATGATCACCAAGAATATGTAAAAATTGAATACACAAAATAAACGTAACATAGCAGTCGAAATAATTCGCCCCAATCATTCAGAAATAAGAGAAAGAATAATTTCAATTTGGAAAGATCATAGAGCATTCCAAGAAAACTCAGTAAAATGGTCCGAATCAAGTTGCCTGATAAGGTTAGGCGTCTGTCCTCCAAGTAAGATCATTTCAACTTTAAACTCATGCACCTCAAAACAACTTGAAACTGAAGTAAGCCAATAAAACAATTCTATTTCTGGTTATCGCGTCACTGCGTCCGCAAGTCAACGCTTTGTTGGAACAAAGACAAGTAGTAACTCCCTTTAAAAAGAAAAGAAGGCTAACAAAATCAGCATCCTTTCCACAAATGAATGATTTCCAGTATCCATCTCATCCATCATAACATTTGTTCCAACATCCATCCCTGAGAGGACTGCATCAGCCACCAGACGACATAGACCAAGTCAGTGTACAAGACCTTCAAGTTAATGGAGACGGTGGAGCGCTATAAGTAATAATGAAGAGTATAAACAAGTACGATCCCTTCATTGAGTGTTGAGTGACAAGTTAAAGAACAATGTTAACTTTAATTCTAAATTAACAGGATGAAAGTTACTCAATATGTGAAGATTATGATGAATACTATAATAGCTTCCGAGCTACATAATTATAAGTTATTTATCTGCAGTCAAAGAAGCGCCCCTATATTCTGAGCAGACTTAAACTTTTTTTACATCGAAACTGAATGTAACAAAATTGTGGGGTAAAAAATCATTTGAATTCTTACCTGTCTTTTTTCTCATTTGAAGAAAATCCGAAAAAACTCCTACATTGAAAATACGAAACTACGTTTGTGTGAAACATGGTACTCACCTCAAGCTTGCGGCTGAAATCTTCGGCAAGTTTCTCATTTTCTTGAACGAGGAGCTCATTTCTGCTGAGCAAAGCCTTGCCCAGCTCTGCTGCCAGCACCAAAGTGCTTTCCTTCTCCGCTAAACACGAATACACATCGTCAGGGTCAGCCGGAGACTCATTGCCCGACCTGTCCGCCTGACACTGCATTTGGTAAATATAGTCCTCAAGCTCGTAGGACGTATCGTCAATTCCAGTGGGCATCTTTGATCGTAGATGGTTGGACCGGTCTTCTGAACGGTCCTTTCCAGCATCACTCCATCTATCCAAAGAACCTCCAAGATATGGAGGACTAGAAACAAAGCTGGTCCTCTTCACAGGAATGATTGTAAAGATTCAGAAACTTTGTGGCAAAAATATAAGTTTCAAATTATGAAACTAGATTCTGCAAACTACTGCCAAATTTTCCAGATTCCTTGATAGTTTCAAAAGTATCGACTATCGCACTTTTTGAGCTGCAGCCTTGGATTGAATTTAAAACTTTTATGCTTTGACTATTGAATTCAAACACAGAACAACAAAATTCCCTGTCTTAAGTCTTTAATTCCAGTTTCGAAAATGTCAGCTGTTACTATTTACTAAACACGTCATTTAAATATGAATAAGACACTAGTTTCCCATTACAGATTCACTAGACACGAATACCTGTTGATAATAAAGTTTGTTGAAGATTAAATTACTAGAACGGGAGAAATTGTAGAACCATATATCTTACTCTTAAATTCATTTAAATAAGAATATAACGACAACTAGCTACCTTAGCCAAATGGCTAGTAACTATTGATACCCACTGCACCTTTCAAAAGAGCTACCTTGTACATGAGTTACAAGATACATAACTATGATAGTTCAGCGTTGACGTTGCACTTACTGTGAATGAAAGCGACATTGCTGCTGTACAGCTCCATCTTAGTTAACTACAAGAGTTAAGCTGAGGTTCCACTGAAGCACAGCTAAACTACTTGGAATTTGGTAGAGAAAACTTTAATTAGTTTCACGCTCTCATATGATGCAATGATCCTAATTTTGTGAGTATAAACATGATTTATGAAACTAAGCATGGAAGGGTTGTTGCATTACTCAATTCTAAAATACTTTAAGAAGAATGAACAGACCTGAACAAGGTTTAGTGAAGGCTGAACAAAGTACAGCGTTCAAGTTCCTCTGGGAAATTCCGCTACCTGTTCGTGCGATCGCTATTCCGACCAAACAAAACTCATAAGCTATTGAACACACGGCTAACTTCAAGCTCCTCTGTCTCAAGAATTCAGTAAACAGGCACAATATCACTCAAAATTGCTAGTTTAAGCATGAGACCAGCTGCTTGACGGGCACTTTGCATCTCTCAAAACACGTTGCTATTCGTTTTCTGGGATCACAAAGGAAGAAGTTCTCAAAAAAACTGTCACAGTAGGCGACCACTTCAGCAGATCCTGGAATGAGGATGCTTAACGCACCCACGCACCAGCTTTGTTCACTGCTAGAGACACACTGATCACCTGTGATCATTGAAGTTCCCAGGTACCGTGACGTCATCCAGCACCTCCCACCTCCTCACCTGCTTCCGCTCACCTTAATCTCTCCCCCTCAGCAGCCCTCCCCTACCCCCCTTCTACGATCCGATTGAGTAAGCAGAGCTATAGCGGATAAAATCAGAATCTAATTTTTAGGATTTAACTTTATGCAGACATTTGCTAGTGGGGCTGAAAATTTCATGGATAAGTTATCAAATTCCACCGTGAAATCAGATAAGTAAGAAATAATTGAATCCTTGTACTTCGTTGTGTACAGTGAAGATAATAATGATACCTATGAATGTGTTCTAACTTGCATCGTACTTTATCTTCAATTCGATTAGATCACTTGTTATAGAGTTATGGCTTATTGTGAGCGTAGTTCTTATGTATGCTGGTACACGAGTAGCGTCAGCAGTGGTTCAACATTGTGACAACACGTCAAAAAATTTACATTAAATTGACGGACTCTTTTTTTTAATGGAGACATGCAGCTTAGAAGATCTAATCATGACCGTAAACAATGCAGTGCGCCTGCAGATTATATTGAAGGATATTTTAATACAGTAGATGTTGATCATTCGCATGACATATTGCACACATTCATGGGATCGAAAAAATAGATTCATTATTAAAAGACTTCATTTGAAGGTTTTGAAACAACACACATATCGAAATGTCGCCAATTATTTGGACTCAGTCTTTGAAGGCGACGTACAGGACCCATTCATGTCTTCAGGTTTGAATGTTAAATAAATGTGGAATGAATATCAGTAAACGATGCAACGCATAACATGTGTATCAGTTTGATGAGTCTTATCGACATAAAATCAAGTTGATCTCTAAGGAAGATAAGAGGATTAATATAAGACACTAAAAGGAGTGGCAGACTTAAGCCTCTTTACAGTTCGCTATCAGTCTACAAAAAACATTTCTTAAATTAAGTTTTGGTGTTGCCTACCAAATGTTGTAACTTGCGTTATGAACGACAATGACGTAAACACACTTGAGTTCTCATATTGAAGAGGTTACGTCAATTCAAAACCTGTCCGGAGATGTGGACACGTTCTTGTTTCTAGATTAGATTTAAATGAAAACTTTTGAATTTGCCTGTAGGAACAAGCATGTGGCCTTGCATTCTAATAAAATTGAGCCTGTGTTGGGTAATAATTAAGAACAAACTCGCTGTTACGCAAATGAAAGTTTATTCACCGAGAAAATAATTAATTTGCATATTGGTAGTTGTGCATTTACGTCGTATGTTGATAAATGTTTTTCAAAATGATCGATATAGATATTAAACAAAAAATAAGTTTTTGTCCATATCTATCTTGCATTTGACTCCAATAATAAACAGAATTCTTGCGCTTTCCACTAAAGCAATAAAGTTTTCTGCTGACGCTGCTGTGCGATGTTTGTGTCTGGTCATATGGAGCGTAGAAATTGGAGAATAAGATATGAACTTCCTTCGGAAAACGATCTTTAATATAATCGGCTATTTTCCTAATTCCTAAAACAGATAACAGTGTCAGTTGGACACATGATTAGCGTTCTAGAACACGAAGATAAAAGCTTACCCCCTCGTAAACAGCGTCACGAGCTCCCTAAGAGAAAGCAACGTATGCGCGGGTGTACTCAGTCCAAGTTGAGATTTGGTGCGTCGTGAGTGGAGCTGTGATCTTTAACGCATTTCCTGCGAAGTGACCCATCGGTGGGTCACTCAGATTAGGGTCTGTAATTTTTTTAAAGCTTTCTAGGAACTATGTGTACAAAGTAAAGATTTGCACCAGCTAGGCAATCGCAGGAAACGTGTTAACAGACACAGGAGTGGGGCTGAGTCATGACATGGATAAGTAGGGAACTACACATCCATCCAAATCAAGGAGATGGATGTGTAGGGAACTACACATCCATCCAAATCAAGGAGATAGATGTGTAGGGAACTCAGAAGCTTCTTTTAGCCTTAAAGCCTGAATCCTTCATACATAACATATTCGTACTTGATACTGCCTTTGCTGACCTCGTGGAGGTAAGATACATGGTTATATATTTTATTTATTTTGACTCACCAGCATCACAACTCGTAAACATCGTTGCAAAATTACCTTGTCCACTTAGAAGCTGAAAATGTACGACCGAAAACAGCCGTGAATCTTAAAACAATCATTAATGATAAAATAAATGTGAACCTTTATTTTTGGGAAGCCAAGTAAAAACAGTTGAAAAGTTTCTTTCTCGATTAAAAAATATTGGTTCATTTCTTGCAGGAAAATACGGGCATGCTCCGTGAACACGTACGATGGAACAACTAAAAAACGCCATACTCAGTCCGATCGAAACAAAGGATATAATGTTTGTATATTAATGTCATGCTAAATGGGGGTCAAATTTTTTAATTCTGCAGGGAGCCACCCTCCTATTGTATTCGTTTGATTAAAGCACTGCATCCAAAATATGAAACTGAAAAAAAAAGAAAATTAGAGATTAATGCTAAGCTAAAAAAGATAGTAACCGTCAGTTTGTATTCAAAGGGATTTTTTCGTTACTATTTCCACCAGAGTCTTTTTAATTCATAGTTTGTGATAAAACTATGATATTCTAAACTTGCTGTTGAAACAGGAAATAATAGGTACCCTGATCCCACACCTCTCCCTGAGGTGCAGCGTAAATCGTGCTACCTATTTTTAGGTGAAGTCTGTCCAGTGCACACAGCATTAACCACTCACATGTCTACCTTTGTTTCTTGTGAGGCTTGAGCTATGTTTTTTTCTACAAGATTTCTAAAAACATTTTACAAATCCGTCAAGTGGGTGACATATTCTGCTCGTGTGTGACTTACTAGGCCTGATATTCAAAGGCTGCTTTTATGTTCATGTTGCAACCTGAGGAAACAATTTCAATGCATTCTCAAGTTCAGAAAAAATCCCTGTTCAGCTTCCTATACTGATAGCTGAAAACAGTGTGCGTAGATAGTAACGCAGTGTAGGTAGTAACGCAGTGTAGGTAGTAACGCAGTGTAGGTAGTAACGCAGTGTAGGTAGTAACGCAGTGTAGATAGTAACCCAGTGTAGGTAGTAACGCAGTGTAGGTAGTAACGCAGTGTAGGTAGTAATGCAGTGTAGGTAGTAACGCAGTGTAGGTAGTAACCCAGTGTAGGTAGTAATGCAATGTAGGTAGTAATGCAGTGTAGGTAGTAACGCAGTGTAGGTAGTAACCCAGTGTAGGTAGTAATGCAATGTAGGTAGTAACGCAGTGTAGGTAGTAACGCAGTGTAGGTAGTAACCCAGTGTAGGTAGTAATGCAATGTAGGTCGAGCATGCATAAAAATTACGGTTCAAGGCCATCAAGTTACTGCTATATAACATTCTAAAGATTATTGAACAATGTAGGCTAGAGGACAAATATTTGTTAGTTTTGTTATAATAAATCGTTGCTTGATGCTTTACTAGCACGTCTAGACACCCATTACTAGTAAGCCCTAACACTTTACCTCTCTTTCTCTCTTTTCCTAATTTCCTTCACTGAGAACCAAACGTTAATAATTATTCAGCTGAGATGCACGTCATTAATATTCGATCAAGAGTTACTGTGCTTCAATACTGTCCGGCCTTCAGTTGATTTTTTGCGCAAAAGAGAGGCAGCGTTTGAACAGCTGCACAAACTCTCTATGAAGACTGAGAGGAAATGAGTCACATGTTCTGCACTTGTGTTGCCTAGTGTGTAGTCTTGCTCCTGAAACACTCATAGTAACCCCTGCTGCTTCCCAGCACCCTGAAACTCTAATTTCAACTCAAGCTTTTTCCAAGCATCCTGAACCTCTTATTTCAATTTAATTAAACACTTCTTCTGGGTACCCTGAACCCCTGAATTTAACCACACACAGTTTCTGATGAGCACACTGCCACTCTCATTTCATCCTATGCCCTGTGTCTGAGCGTCGTTGGGCTGTAAAATCGCTTTAGATTGTAGAGTCTTTTTGCAGTGAAATGTATCATTCTAAGTTAGTACGCAGCCAAAACTTGAGACGAGGAAAATAAGAGATTTTGCTGCAGTACCAGAAGTTTAGATTCTACTCGTATGTGAACACAATTCCAGATTAGTGCGAGCTGTCTCAAAATGTATGAGTTTAGAAACTTCTAAATTTATGAATTTCCAATTACATTTAATGCATTGTATTATTACAAGCAAGCAGTATAAAAAGAAGTCTTAGAAGTCTACATGTAAAATCTCTAAATTGAGAACTCCCCGAGATGAGAAATAGTCTTGATGAAAACAGTCCAAGTGGGGCATGTGTTTCCTGAATGATAACTTGAGAGGTTTTTTCCTAATATTTTAAAGCTATTCTTGACCTAAAACTAAGAGTAGCTTGAATCCAGATGAAATATTTTTAGCAGCGAAACATAGTCATGCATTTGACAACATCTGCAGTCTTTCCGTGGTCCCGAGAACAGCTTTCAATGCTACAGCTTTGATCAAGAAACAACAGAAACTGAAACTTAATTTGATGTTACTGGAAAATCTTACGTTCGTTGAATTCCACTGCAGCGTAGCAACATTCAACTGAACAGGTGCAGCAGCTGTAAGCTGAGGCGCATCGTTGAGACAGCTCTCTGTATTTCTTATTGCGAGCTGGATGATTAGTTCTACTTTCTGACCTCCAGTACTCTTCACATCAGCATGCTACACCTTCTATTCCAACATAGATTGTCTAGGAGCGTTCTTATGAGTAAAGATTCCATTTAACCTCCAAGTCTTAGGAAAATCGCATCTGTTGTATGAAACCAATGATTTTTTTTTTCTTTAATGCATGCATACTATTTTTATTTCATTTGCTAGCAGATGCATTTTCCCCTAGTGCAATCTATAAGCCGGATTTCGAACCATCAATAGATTATCAGCTTAGCTAGTGACCTGTGATTGCTCGAAATAGGCATATTCGATTAAAAGAAAGGCTGACTATATGTTAGTACGATTAGAAGAAAGGCTGGCTATATGTTAGTACGATTAGAAGAAAGGCTGACTATATGTTAGTACGATTAGAAGAAAGGCTGGCTATATGTTAGTACGATTAGAAGAAAGGCTGACTATATGTTAGTACGATTAGAAGAAAGGCTGACTATATGTTAGTACGATTAGAAGAAAGGCTGACTATATGTTAGTACGATTAGAAGAAAGGCTGGCTATATGTTAGTACGATTAGGAGAAAGGCTGACTATATGTTAGTACGATTAGAAGAAAGGCTGGCTATATGTTAGTACGATTAGAAGAAAGAACGAAAGAAACTCGCACCAAGCAACAAAACGTCACACACGTGTTCAAGCACTAACTTACCTTTAAAAGTTAGAATCTCAGTTTAGAAGCTACAACGTTCACCTCATGTCCGTCTCGCTCACGTGTATTGGACGGACGCAGGAAAGAAGCCCAACCAAGCACCGGCTGAGCCTGTATCATTCTTCCTCACTTTAGCCACTGTAAGCTTTTAGTCCGCAGTCATGTACGGAGTGAAATGGAATATAACACATGAGAACTTTTTAATTCTGTTCCATGTGTAGAAATTATTACCGTTCACAAAAAATGATCTAATGGGCACAAATAAAGATGAAAATCAAGGGTAAATAATGATAATAGTCAATATTCGCCGAGGGAATTCTTTGCACCGACATTGAGATAAAATACAGGTAGGAAAGGGTTCATTTTTGAAGAAACAGAGCTTCCTAGATTGTTGTGAATTTTATTTGTCTCACCTGGATTTGTTGAGAATTTGGCTTGGGCAGAGACGCAACCTTCTTATGAAACAAAAAAATTGACCAGTGCATTCTGGGTGGAAGCGAGATAACAACACAAGGATACAATGAAACTCAGCAATAACGGGATCTTTGTCAACTATTTTGGAATAAAAAACTATGTACAACAAATTCACATACTATGTTACAGTAGATGTTTCCTAAGGCATATGAATACAATATTTACCTTCGGGTACAAGAAATTAGGCGTTTAATCAATAATTGGCACTCGAACCTGAAATAAATTAATCGAAATTCACATCAAAATCATGTTTAAAACTTGATCTGTGCTTTTTTGAGGCGATATTTTGCCAGAATTTTTAGCTTTTAACAAATTCCAAAACATTCATTATTTTGAATCATGAGGACATTGTAATGTAAAGCAGTGCATCCCTTGCACCAGTTATAAAGTGCATGAACATAATATATTAAACTTACGATGAAAATTCTTATGCATAAAATAAAGCGCCTCGGAGAGACGAGTCAATAATATGGCTTCACACGTCATACACTAAAAGAGACCTAAACATTAATCCATAAATCGACACACAATGCATTATATATAATCAGATCGCAAATCATACTGAAGCACTAATACGTGATCACAGAAAATACTGTTGCATGGCAAATCCTTAAAATCAGAATACAACGGTGATTATGTTTAGGCATAGCAACCAATTTGGAAATTGCGGACACCAATAACAGTGAATGAAGATATTTCTTCCTCTGAACCAAGATATCCCCTCAATGATACAATAATTGCCCCATCTAAAAGTTTAAAGAAAACTTGAACTGTTACTAAAAATAGAGAAGAGTACAAGCACAATATAAAGAAAAGACTAATAGAATGTACACTGAAGTCGCAGAAAAACTGCATCCCCCACAGTCAGTGAGCGTCTAGATAAGAGGGAGAATGAAAAGTTGACACAAAATATCGAATACAATAAAACAGAACCCCGGTTACACAGAAAGCAACAGACCTCATTTCAATTTGAAAGAAATACAAAAATAAAAGACACCCTGCAATGAAACGAAGCCCACACCAGTCTCCCGTAACAAACAATGCTGATGTCAGTAGTTCAGGTCACCTCTCATCATAAAAGCCGAGTTCTTGACGTGTACTGAAGAGGACAGACACTCTCAGTAAACTCCTGAATGAAAAGCTTAAGAATCTCTCTTCAGTGGAGCGCCAAGCTTCAACTCAAGGTCATTGTACTCACGGTAAACTAATGTTTCGCTCAAGTACGTCGACTTAAAAGTGAAACTAAGTAAAAGATTGAGTTTGAGTGTAGCGCCAAGCCTCAGACTGCAGTATCTCGACTTGGTACAGCCTGCTACACCTGTAAAAAAGCGCTTAAAAGGATATTCAGTACACGATTATCTAGAGATAGACAATTAAATTTAAAAAAAATTCTAACACTCGTATATGAAACCTGTTGCAGAGCAGTTGGGCTCCCACACAAGAGAGACAGAAAAGGGAACAAGGCCTGACAACTAATAACACTGCAACAAACATTGGTGATTCCGTTCCAAGCAGCTAGGAAAACCATTGAAAAGCGTCAATTCCTTAAGATACACCGACGAAAACAGGCCACATCAGCATCTCTTCACCTTTCAAATGGAATTTAGAAATCTTTCCTACACTTCGAGAAGTTCTTAATCCCCAAAATAGACGGAAATACACTCGTCTTTTGCGTATTGTATGGAGAGGCCAAGTCGCAACAGGAAAGCTTTTTCTTTAAAACGCCAACTCTGATTAAAATTAAATACATTTCGAGTCTGCACTGGGTCCATTAGGATGATACAAGCACCTCAGCTCAACTGTTTGTGCTTCATCCAAATTTCAATTTTTAACGCAATAACACAGCAAGTTTTGACAATGCAACACCTAATTTCATTCGACATCAAAATCCATTGAAACTAATGGAGAAAATAGTTAACATCCTTCACAAGGAGAATAAAATGTACGCGCATCCAAACAAATTTTGCCTAATACAAACCGTACTTACAACGAATAAATATTAATTACAGCAAAATTAAAATTAGGGATGCAAAAAATACAACGACTAGGAGAGCTAATGTGAAATTGAAATAAAATCCTCTGGGTCAAAATTGACAGAAATCGATTTGAGGATCGTCAAAACGAAGCCTTGAGAGTTCAAATGAAGTAAAATCAAAAGCTGACATCAATTTTATTCATGACCTTAATATTGCAAACAATAAAGTGACGAGAAATTTTTAAGGTTTTCCTAAAATTCACGGCGTGAAGCAGCAGACAATTTTCATACAAGAAAAGTAAAATTTCTAAAACGACAAATTTTACAAAAGAACATCCTATTTTAAGGAACAATAATTCCAAAGCAAGTCATTAATTGTTCGAAGACAATGATCCTAAAAGAGTTTATGACGTACACATTTCGAATTAAAGCAGAATTTCTTTTCCACAGAGGAGTGAAAAATGTTGACGGAAACCAAAACCACAAGGAAGATTTTGCTGAAGTCGATTGCACGTGTAACCCACCCACACCCATGTAAGAATACATAATAAGAGACCTGGTACTTGCAATTTATAACATTATTTCCCAGAAGCCGCTGCTTCCTCAATATCGTGCAGGTGAAAACAGCTTCGCTTAACGTTATTGTTACGAGAAACTCAGGCTCCTAACACGTACAGGTCAGTTGGCTACCCACACAGTTTACACCTTGACCAACTAATGAGTAATCTTCTATGCCTTTTGCAACCCAATAGTTATCAGCTTGAAGAATATTTGTAATAAGTGCCCTTACCAACCAACACTATTTTTGAGACTTGTTTCAAAGATGTAAACTCTTAAAACCATCTCAAGTTCTCAAGTAATGACTCACGATGGAGTTTTATTCACCTAAACTCGACGCTTTACGCCATCTATTTATTTATATAAAGGTGAGCTAGGCAACAGACTTACTAGTTATGATCAACAAGCAATTACTTCTAGAAAAGGTATAGGGATAAGGACTCTATTTACACTCAGACTTATGAAAGAAAATTATACATATTTAGTGGAGCGAGGAAAGGTATCTAGAAAAAGTCCTGGTCAAAATAGAACTATCTGACAGCATCAACATCGTAAAGGTCTCATAACAAGAGTACTATGAAAAACATTCGAGGATGACACAAGGGTCACATTTTATTACTTAACGACTGAGCCATATGAGTATATATTATTTTAGTCTTGATTCTATTCCTCACGACGATAGCCCTGCACGCAACATGATCAACGAACGTCCAGGGCATTGTGGGTACAAACCGTACGAGCATCAAATCGCCCACCAGTGAGGATAGAAATGACTACGTTTAGGAACTGCTTTTTATAAGCCTTCTCTTCCATAGAGAAGTGGGGAAGTTTTTAACGAACAATTAGGAATGAATTAATGAAAGAAAAGGCTCGAGTTTAGAAATTTGAGGCGGCCAGCCGCTAACAGCAAGAACAAGTACAGGCGACCGTTGTACCTGATCATAGCCTTTTGTATAAAATTTGATTGTCCCGAAATCCCAGAGTTCGTAGGTCCTCCTCTAAATTTACGCGCTAGTAATTCACTTTCCTCTAATATAAAGACTCAATTATAATGATTTTCAAGATTTCTATGTGCTTTTGCTTATTGATTTCGTTCTGAGAAAGACCATCATAATCACAATGGAAGAAATCCTAAAGAAGGCAAGATAAGCATGCTTTTTAAGATTCAATCTGAGAACTACGCAAAATATCAAACACATTACACTGGATTTCAGTACAATAGTCGTTGCACAAGTTAAATGAGTGACAGTAGCATTATTAAACGAGACAAGTTATCCAAGGTATATTAACCGGAACAGCATTGTAAAAAACTGGTACTGGAGGTTGCCTGCAACCACACGCGTGTCTCCAATATATTGCTCTTTAAGACTAGAAGTAATTACGCGCCACTCTTGTTCATGACTTATCATTAAAACAGACCTTGCAGGAAAAGTTCTATAAAATGCATTTCCGATTTAATTGCAAAGGTTCTCCACACTGCTGCAATTGCTCTAAATATAACGATGGCAGTGAGAATCTCAGAGACGAAAATGTAAAGAATTTAAATGAAATACAGATAGTTATAATCGAAGCTACTCGTGAAACAAGTAGCTCTGTTGTACGCCGGCCACACCAACCAATGAGTAGCAGAGTGAGAACAACACACGCACGTAACTATGAAGTAATACCTCAAATAATTCTTGCATTGGTTAAATCTTGATTCAAGAACATGTCATTAGTCCTTTTTTACAACAATCAGGTGTCCAGCAGCAGCTGGTTGCCAGCAAACTGTGCTGGATATTGCAATGTAAGACTCTTCATTCATCTGAGCTCATCAAAAAAATAAGGAGTTCCACCGAAGACGCAATGCACACAAAAGTGTTCCCCATCCAACCTAACATTAGATTACTGTATACATTTTATTATCACTAATCGTAAAGAGCAGCGCTAAGACAGGGTTTCTAGTATTTTAAGTAAACTGAATTTTAACTCCCATTCGACTTTGAGGTGCAGCTTAGCCTTTTTCTCAATTTTACACCAAAGTACAATGTACACTCTCAATATAGATCAAAATTATGTACGCTTAACTCATCTTATTGCTTAACAGATCTCTGGTCAATTTTTCCATCTTAAAGATCTATATATTTACCTATATAGCATAGAACCAAAATTATTCAAGGACAAAAATCACAAAAGAACAAACAAAAAATAACAAAGGAATTAAGAATTATTCTTTAGTAAGCTTCGTCGTTATCTCAGAAATTTCAAAACATAATTTTTGATACACATTAAAAATACTCATGGCTACACCTAAAAGCACGATCAAATCCCATCTAAAAACCTGGCTCAAAAAGAGCTTTAAATGTTCGACAGGAAGGCAGCAACACACAAATGTAGACAAGAAATGACACCGTACGACAATCTCAGCAATGTCATACTGCACGTGTAGAACGACATCGAAATAACAAAACAAAAAATACTCCCAGATTTTCATTGTATATGGATTATATTCGATGGTTCTTGTAGAATGTCAGAAAGAAGACGGAGCCTGTTCAAAGTACGAGCGAGTCTCAGGAAACTGATCCATGGTAGAGGCGCTGAATGCGACAACAAACATCGTAAACTTTATTTTATTTTCGAGTTGAAATCTGTCCTGCCATTTCATACCTCGTTTGAGCCTTATAATGGTCAAAATTTTGTTTAATTCTAAAAATCATGGAATGTACCGGTCTCCGAAATGACTTAACACTCGGGATTTAGGATCCGTTGTATAGTTTTCGCTTACTTCAGTTTAAAGTTAAAGTGTCTAAATTCCTGTATCCCGTAGTTTTAAACTTTGTTCCACACATCAATATGGTTTTCCAATGCTTGAAATCAATATCACTAGCTCCCAGGCGCTTTGATTTTTGATCATAGTTTGACTGACACCGCTAGAGGGATTCTACCTCAACACAAGCTCATAAACCAACACGACAAAAAAGAACAAACACGTTTTATAATTTCTTGCTAGACACAAAACAAAGCGAGATAATGCCACGCAGTTAACACACACAAATAATAATAGAAGTACGAATGCAACTCTTTTAATGCAGCCTGGAAAATACGATAAATCAAATAGCGAGCATCTAAAAGAACTGCAAAATTATGCAAGTCTGCAGAGTGAGCATAGAAGATTATAGCAGATAATTATTCACAAGATGCATCGACATCGAAACTGATTGCTTAGTCAGTGACGCAAAACTGGACAAACGTGGCTTATAAAATGCGAGTAAATTACGCGGGCACAGTTTTTTAAAACGAGAAAAATGTTGATCATTAAGGGCATGCACAAGAGGGGCACATGTATCTAATTTTATAAACATAAATTAAGGAAAACATAAGCAATTAAAGACTTTAAGTCAGGCACAACAAGCAGAGAACAAGCATCTGAGAATAGGCAAAGCTTTTATTTTTGGGGCATATGCTACGCAACACATGTGCCAACTGAAACAAAACAAGTCGTGAGTGATGTTATTGTATATAAGCTACTCAGTTGCAACTACTCTCAACCTTTCGTTCGCTCAATTGTCAAGTTGTACCAAATAGAATCGAATGAAATGGAAGTTTCACACCCATTCCACACGTAACAATAGGTCTAGCATTACTGATGTTCTGAATTAATTGGTAAATCGAAGTCAGTAAGAAGCAAGAGCCTCGAGCAAGCAATGGCACAGAGATGCAATAGGCTTACAATAGCAGTTACAGAACAAAATTACAAGAACACCGGATGAAAAGTACGATTACTTAAATTATTTTACTCCTTACCCACCCAGAAACCTGCATTGCATTCCACTCGTATGATGTCGAGTCTGAAGTTCTGTTGTATTTTCAGTAGTCGCTACTTCAGACGCACAGCAGACAAGGTCCTTCATCAAATGTAAACCACAAATACATCAAAACTGAATAACTTAACTTCAGGAAAACGCAAATAAATGCAAATTTGTACGCAATAACACTAGATAACTTAACGAATAACTCAAGCGTAGAACGCTCCATAATTTTAACAAAATAATTAAAAGAAAGCAACAAATTTTAAAAGATGTTTACACCATGACACTAAAATACTAATAAATAAGCGCCCAAAATTTAAATTTTCTTTTACTTCAGAAACGAAGTTAAACTTGATAGCGTTATTGCATACACCAGCAAGCACAAAGTTCACAGACTCAGTTTAGCGCAAATAACTGAACACCTCCGCTAAAATTCAGTCGATTAAACTATAATCAAAATGTTTCGTAATGATGGCACCGAAAAATCTAATGAGACAGAAGTTGGTTGAAGAGTGCAAGCAAGAGTAAGTTTTGGATCACGATTAGTTGGTTTCACTGGGAAGAGCCCAATACACGTTAGTTCGTTTTAAAAATGATACCCGTTTTATTTTTTCCTCATAAATTTTTATGAATTGCTAACCCAAGGGAGAAATCGAAAAAATTACTAGCTTGCAAAACATTGAACCTACACATTTATGATATTAATGAAATTAAGTTTCTGGTAAAAGAACATGGGTACACAATATAACCTCTACAATGAACCCTGGACAGACAGCAAGGACGCAGGAACATTAATGCCGTCAAGGCCGGCAATTATACAATGGTTTCACTTCCTTTATTGAAACCCGTGCTATTTTTGCAATGATATCATGCTTGAAACACGCCATTCATAACATTTATCTCAATCGTAAAAATCAAACAAAATAACTTGTCCAGGAAACAGTTTAAAATGCGTACAAGTGCGAGTAGTGATTTACATGTTATATTTACTGTCACATCGGTAGCAGTTCAAACCTTTGGTATATGTTTGGTATAAATATCGGGTACTTTTCAATATTTTTTGGAAGTCGTGTTTGTCACTCACTACTCATATTGATGGTACCGACCATGAATTTGGATGTGTTTCTTAATTTGTAGCTTCAATTATAATAATAAGAATTGTAATATTAATTGTAATTTTCAAGTTCACATATCATAAGCTCCAATTGAGTTTAGCACTGAAACGCAGACAAAAGACCCACTCTTCCATCTGAAGTTGATAACCGCCTAACAACCAATAACTAGAAAAGCCGAAAAATCTCTGATACAGAAATTTCTTGCTACAAAATGAAAAAAATTACACTAAGAGCAGAAAATTATGGTGACCAAAGTGTTGCGTTCAAGCGTAGTGTAAAATACGCAACCACGGACTGTGTGAGTACATGAGTACAGACTGAGTCATGAAGCAAAGAACCATTGACTTGGTATCGAAAGCCGGGAATAATTTCCATCACTCATACACTTGTATGTTAAGTACAGAAGATAAGCAGAACAACTGGGTGTTTTTATAATTAAGTCTATCATGAATATTTCTCAATGCATATGCTGATATACATCATGAAAAAACATCCCCCTTCAATCAATTTGAAAAAATGTAACGTGAATAGAGAACTGCACAAAATCTACCATAGAAAATGCACAGAACAGAAAAAGATTTTTGAGATGGACACAAGCCGTAAGTGGGACGCGTTATGAGAGGAAACTAAGTCCACAAGGAAACACCTCTTCAAAAGAAGATTCCACACAAGGGCACTCCATAAACTCTACATTTGTTCAACCATAGATGCGTGAATATTGTGGTCAACATAAGCTATAATGGAAATTCGATCATTTTCACTAAAACTCAAGCATTCCTTATTCTATGAAGTAAAAGGAGTAAGTAAGACTTTACTGTTTAAGTAGGTGCACCCACACAACTGGTTGGCGTTTTGCGCCCATGTTATGTAGTCAACAATATTTATTATATTGTAGTCAATTATGATAAGCAGCACTACAGTACCATCGTATTAGTGTTACGCACAACAGTTTGTGAACCTCATCCCCTCATTTATTGGTATTAGACCGAAAGCACGAACACACCTTTGATAAATTTCTTACAACAAAGTAATTTTGATGGAAATGCATCACAAGACAGCTTGTCCTGTAATTTGTTCTTACAAATATTCGTATGTTCGCATAATATTCGTACGTGTAGCGCATAATCTCCACGATTGTCTCATGCACTTCACCGGGGCGCATTTAAAATTTCCTTACTCCATAAAGAAGCCAAGACTATCCACTGAAAATATACACAGGAAACTAAACTTAGAATGCAAAATGAGATGAAACGTTGCAGTGATGATCTTCTATGAACACCCTCTCAATACAAGATATTAAACTACAACAACAAGCTTACATACAAACGCAGATGTGGTCTACGGCGGGCAACACATGACAACAAGGCTATGTCTCCTACAGTGCATGAAGAGTACATGAAATAAATGCATAAATCAGTTTTGAGCTATGAGCTAAAATGCGAACGCGTTGAAGCCTTGCGACACAAACTAGCGGACAGGAAAGTTAACCGAGCACTTTAGGAACAGCAACTTCAAGCAGACACATGAAACAGGCAATAGAAATGGGTGGTGAATTTCTTAAACAAGCAGTGAGAGAATAATCGTCTTCCGGAAACAATGCATTGACCACAACTTGATATTACATGTTATCAAAGTAGTGGTTTACACAGCAAGGCAAGTACAAAAATTAATAAAATCCCAATGGCAGTATCATCAATTCCGAGGAAACCTGCACAGTATCGTTAGCAAGGAGAATCCAGCTCGACTGACCAAAATGATCCAACAACATGATAACTCTCAGCCTGGTGTAGCTGAATGGAAGCAATCCTTATGATGGCACAGTGCAAACTGTAGCAGCCTTCACAACGGTACAGTAACAAATAAGTAATTCTTATGGAAGCATAGAGCAGCTTACCATAACCATGAACTTAGAGAATGAAAGCCATGAGTAAGTCTAGAGCAATGGTTAGTAATTCTCGTTAAAGTATACGAGTTGCTACAAGGTCGAACAGCGCTACAGAAATCATTATGCTTGTAGACGACACATGCTCTAAACATTTAATCATAATGGGAAAAATTGCTTTGTCACTGCAATACAACACGAAAAAGGACACGTAAACTACCAGCGTATTTCTTACTTGTGAATGTAACATAAAGATTTTTTATTAAAGTATTGCCGAACTTGACTGGCAGCCAAGTATTGCCGAACTTGACTGGCAGCCAAGTATTGCCGAACTTGAGTGGCAGCCAAGTATTGCCAAACTTAAGTGGCCGCCAAGTGTTATCAAACTTGGCAAGTTGACAGCCAGGATGTGATAAGAAATTTGTAAGCAATTTATCACGACCATAAGCTGAATATTTCTTACAAATCTTAGGCACAGATTTACAACAAAAATTTTCAGCACCTAAAAACATAAGAAGGATGTATACCAATTCAACCAAATGATACTTTTTCTCAAAGTTGTCAGCTAACTACACAGAAACAACCCGAAAATGAGACAGTGATTAAAATCACTCGAAATGAAACACTTTTCGCCTCCTCACTTCCAAATTAAAATCCAGCATCTACATGAACTCAGAATTTTGGCTTGAACAGCGGCGTGTAAACTGCATTTCAACTCTCGGCATATTGGACAACACAATTCATAGTCAAGAGTTTGTGCTGAGTAGTTTTAACATCAGAAAGAAGCAAGGAAAGCATTGAAGACAATGGCCTAACACCACATTTCATTCCCATAAAACTTGGCTGCGAGAGTCATGATCAAAATTATGAGCAATGGAATAAGACTGATAAATCTGAGTAGAAAAAGCCTGGGTGGACTCAAAATCACAAGTGATAAACACTAGTCTTTTGTAAACACGCACAGCTAAGTAAAGAAAACAAGCAGTGTAGAAAAGACTAAAGCTGTTAAAAATCAATAGAAACTTACCATGGTAGACTCAAAATCAGAGGGAGTTAAAAACATTCATGAAGTAGTAAAATCGTAGACTGAAACAAGAATCTTAACTAAAACTATTACAAGCAGTTAAGGAGCCTGTATTTATGTAGTAATTTAGTTCTTTCATGAGAAAATTAAAAGACTTGAAATGTACAACGTAAAACATCGAGAATTGCAACGCAAAGCTGCTGGACGTATGAATTGGCGTAAAACATAGAGCAAACGTAACTCCAAAGAAAATTTAGTGAACTTATGACCTGCAGGTCCCTTAAACATGGCCACTGAATTTCTGCCTACAACTAGCAACACCCATGCAATGCATCCATCACACCTCGCAGCAGCATACGTATCTGTCTTCGAAACATCAACAGCTCGTCTTCACCTCCGTATACTGAAATTAAAAGCAAGGCTAGGCAATCTCGGTGACATCATTCCAAAATTCAGTTTAAAAATCGGTATACATAGAAGAGAATTTTTACGAACACAGTCAGATTTAATAATGGGATTCCATGAAACAAGATAGAACTAGATTATAAATTACATTCATTCACAGAGAAGAAGGAATGGAAATTCTACTCCTTACGACACCAAGAACATTCTATTTTGTTATGACTAGCGGAGCCTATCCTGAGAACTCACAGAAATCTAACTGCAAAACAGAAGTGAGGGTCCAAGTCTTCACTAACTTAACCCGAGAAACATTTTCAGGGTACAGATATAGACTCCTATTGAAAGAGAAAACCTATAACTTCTCACTACTTCAACGGCAAAGGTAGCTAGAAACCACAGCTACTAACACCTAATGGCTGTTGAATGTTAAGGCTCCTACTCGTAAGACATGTCTATTCAAGCACTCTATTCATAATAGTACGACCTCCTGCAAGCAGGTGCTAGCAGTGCAGGTTACAAAACCAACACAGTTGACAAGGCGAGGGTCTTGACGACCAGGATTCCTCAGTTGTACTAAATGGACTAACCCCACACAGAGCAAGCAGGAAGAACGTCAGCAACGCATATTGGAGGATAGGGAGGATCCTGACATGGACACACGCATGGCTAACAAAGCAACGTAGTTGCACATACTACACCATCTCATGCATTGGAAGGGGTATCGCTTTCAACCCCACAGACTAGTCAATTAATTCCCGCAACTCACAGTGAAATTTGCAGCTACTGAGTTGTGCTCAGCGGCCAAGGAGACTTGTCCTCTACACACAGACATGATCTTGCCAGTTGGTCTGATTGTTCGTGTAATGTAATTGCGGTAGTTTCTGTGATGTGATAGTTTGAGTTAGATGATCGGGTTAGCTTCTGTTGAGTGATTGAGGTAGTTTGTCTGATGTGAGATAGAGTACTGCCATTCCTAACGAGTTAATGAAAAGTTAGAAAGGAATTACTAATTATGTGGTTAGAAACAAGCCTGAGGACAGGAGCAGAAATTTCCCCAAATTCACCAGCAGAGACAAAGACTGTCCAGTGGGACAAGTAAACTTCACAACAAACAGGCGTGCCGAACTTGAGCATCAACTCCACATCTAGAGAAAATAAAAGAGAAACCTGTAGCATGACTACAATTCTTGAATTGCACGGAGATACTAGCTTTGCTCTCGCGAACACAAGTCATAAAATGCACTAATTAGTTCATAAAAGAAAGTGTTATCAAAATTGAAGAATGAGGAAATTGACTTCAGGATTGCAATATTGAACCTCGGTTAACCCCAACGTCTTTATTTACTGCTAAATCTCATCAAAACCCCAATTACTTTCAGCATTCCAGAACCTCCCTCACATACCCCCGAGAACAATATATCATTTCAGCAGCAGTAACAAAAATAAGGTCCAAAAATTTACTCGTTCACTTCAGGCCCACATCACTACACCAGAACAGTCCATCAGCTGGGGAAGAGGTCAAAAGAATTTCCTCGACCGCGTTGACCCAGACTCCTAAGACAAACTGGTCCATCAGGAGCAGAAGAGAGAGAGGAGCAGCAGCAGCAGCAGCAGCCAGCCCTGATCAGAAGTTGTGCTGGCGCTTGCGCTTGTGATCCATGGCATCAAGGATGGGCTGTCGTTTGGCCTGGTAGCGCTGGCGCAGCTCGTCGATCTCCTGCTCCATCTCCTGGTCCAGGCTGGCCATGCGCACCTCCAGTTCTGAGCGATTCAAGCCACGCAGCTGCAACAAAAATCGCATTTGAAACTCATCGAATTTTCTTTTTTATCTAAATTGCATCGAAAAGAAAAAACTGTTTATTTTCAACAAACTTAAAACCTGATAAATGCAACATTGGATCTTTAAATGCCACATTATTGAGCCCTTAAAGTGGTAAAAAAAACATTTGTTGACAATAAAATGTGGTGAATGAACTAGCAACTGCAGCACAAACTCACGAAATCAAAGTCTCCCTCGACAAATGAACGTTGGAACTTGGCCTGTTGTTTGTCGTGAAGCTGTGGGGCGTGGCGAGCAGGGGGTGCAGGAACGGGGGGACAAGTGGGGGATACTGCACCGCCCTCTACACCAGCTGCTGGCTGCAGCTGGTCCAATTGGCGCGCTAGCTGGCTCTGGAGGTCGTATTTCAACATGGCATATTCATAAATGTCTGAAGTACGTATACATTTAAAACATACACGTACTCATATTTAAGTACATGCATTCATACAAACACATGCATACACGCATGCTGGAACATACAGAAATTTCATTTATGAATGCATATACACGCCCACATACTAAAACATACGGACACACTGATACATGTATGCAGGCTCTCATACTGTACACCCAAGCACACGTACATACATCTAGATGTCCACTACCATCAGCAGGCAGAAGATGAAATGAAGCCGTGATGCAGTACCTATGAGCCATATGACGCTAGTTGGCAGTGCAGGTAGAGGTGTGAGTTATGTATCTTAGATCAGTACTTTCAGTGCACGTGACGTTCAGAGGGAAGATGAAGTGTCAGCACGATCACAGGAATTATGTACTCAGTAGTTCAGCTCGGCCAATTCAGTAGATAATAACCTCAAAATGAGCAATACAATCAGCATACACTGCACAACAGAATGCTTATTCTTCCATTATTATTGGTTATACAAGCATGAAGTGCCAAACCGTATTTCATTGTTGTACGACTACTACGTAACTAGTCTGAACCGTGTGCCTGCTATGTAACTAGTCTGAACCGTGTGCCTGCTATGCAGCTAGTCTGAACCGTGTGCCTGCTATGCAGCTAGTCTGAACCGTGTGCCTGCTATGCAACTAGTCTGAACCGTGTGCCTGCTAGCAACTAGTCTGAACCGTGTGCCTGCTATGTAACTAGTCTGAACCGTGTGCCTGCTATACAGCTAGTCTGAACCGTGTGCCTACCACCCAGGTTATCTGAAAAAAGGAATGGTAGGCTGACCTCGAAGAGTTTCTGTTCCTGAGGAGAGAGGACTTTAGGTTGGGTGTCGAGGCTGGAATGGGACACGCAGTTGGGGCTGGTGTACACGGTGGTGCCGTACAGGGGCGGTGCTGCTGGCTGGGGTGTGGAGGGCGTCTCCGGAGCAGGAAGATCTTGCAGGGCTGATGTAGCTCTCGCGTCTGTCACCTGCAACCAAAAATTCAAGTGAAATGAGGCTCCTACAAACGCATTTCTACCAAAAAATATTCAAACGTTTCAAAATCAACTGTTTTAATGACTTTATAGCGTCTGGAAAGTGCACAGGCTACGAAGATCATGTTTCACCACCAGTACCTGCGACAGCAGCACTGGTCTGGCAGTGTCAGTGTGGGGGGAGAGGGGGGATGGGAGAGGGCTGCTAGGGGATGCCCCTCCAGATTGCCTTCCTTTGCTGGCTTCACTGCGAGCCTGAGGGACAGACTTCCATCAGAGCAGTCAAATACACAGTAGAAATACAGAGGAAATTTTCCCGCAACACACTGAGTCCTGGTTTTCAATTGGTATGTACTTGTATACCATTGCATGCTATCATAGTCGAACTCACATACAGATATCACAATGCAAACCATCAAACATCTCAATTTCAAATACTAAAGGCAGTTCGTATCTCATCTCAAAGCAACACAGGTTTAGAGAAACTAGGCAGATTTCAATCTGATATCAGTAGAATAGACGGATACACAGGCACACTTTCAGTTTGAAACTGCGGTATTCCAGTGCCTGTAATCTTAGAAAATGTTAAAACGTCTTACAGCTATTTTTACGGGATAGAAACTAAATTTGACCTAATTGACACTAAGCTATTATTTGTAACCTCATTACATATTGTTATCCAAGCCCTATTCCATTTAACTCTTTGAGGATGGGAATGAAGAAGAATTGTTACAATAAACATTTTCTTCGACAGAACAAACAAATAAAAAATATCGCATCTGAAAATTGTTTTTTTTCAGATGCGTTAATATTTCATTTTTTACAGTTAGATAAAAAAGAAGAAAGGATGAAAGGCTAACAATGAACTAACAGATTATCAACAAACAAATGAGAATCACAGCTTTTTAACCGTACTGGCCGAAAAGTCATTTCAACAGAGGCACTACTGATCTCATAAGGAAAGGAATATATAAGAATAAGGTACGTGACAGGAATCTGCTTTAATTATCTCTAAAACAGAAACATATCAAAGAAACTACGACACCTAAACCCACTACAGACTCGCGCACACACGCTGCTACCATTGTGGTGAGTAGCTACAGTCACTTCTACATAGAGCAGCCAAGCGTCACGCTGATGACCACTAACACGGTAAGCTGTGGCACACAAGTAAAGAACAGCTCAAGGTCGGTGCTCTCACTACTACACTGCCAGTAAATTTAGGCCACCATAATGCAATAAATGCTAGAAATACAAAGAAATAGACGTGCCTCTACGGGGACGACAACAACATACCTTTTTCTGCTGCTCCTTCTTGTCGAAGTGGTCGAGAAAAAGAGGTCTGTACTTGCGGCTCTCTCCAGGAGCTGTGTCATGTCCTGTGGTAACACACACGTGCATCAGAACCATGTAGTGCACGACCACATGACAACCATGTAGTGCACGACCACATGACAACCATGTAGTGCACGACCACATGATAACCATGTAGTGCAAGAAAAATTTCGCACTGGGAAATTTTCATAACAAGAGCTCAGTTGTAGCAACAAAATTTATAAGGAAACTTTCTATGGATGTGCGCCCCGTTGTGAAAATAAACTTTAGTTTCATGAAACTTATGGGAAAACTTTATGTCTTGAAAACTAATATTTAAAAATGAGTGTTACTCTGCATGCTGAAATTGAATTGCAGTTCATAACAAAAAGTTGACTAGAATAACGCTCATTAAAGAACACTGAACGTCACTTTATGGTTTGACCCAAACTGCTATAAGAATTTGGCGCAAATTCTTCAATATTCAGGTTTTGGGAAACACGTATGAAGGTAATGCTGATAGCGGCATTTTAACGCCAGTTTAGTCCTTCTTCGTCAAAAAGCACACTAATCGTTCACAGTTTTGCCTTCCCACACGTACAGCATACAGTATCAATGGTCACACGTGGGACGTGATTGAGATACCTGAGCTTGATTGATGCCTTAACTTTAAACGGCATGGGACTTTGGTAGTAACCCAAGAATGGACCAATCGACTCATTCCTTTTGTCATATTCTATTCTAAGTTTTACTCCTCAATAATGTAAGACACTCACCACACGCAGCAAATGAGCCTTTACTGTAAGACTACACTTAACAAAAAGTCACAGAGAAACTTTAGACACAATGAAATGTTGCTGTTAAGTCACAAATCATGAAGCTCCTACTGTGGCTTGCAGCTACTAATGCAGATTAATGAAATAATTCTTATACTTGTGCCTCTAAACACATGATGACCATTGACGAGTTGACTTTGAATTTTTATTCTCACTGACTATTATGAATTATTCCAATACTGCATCCCAATACATTACTCTCCTGTTAGTTTAACCAAAGAGCAAGTGAATGATCAAGAGTAGAGAGTCAGCAGAGCGCTGTGTACTATATGACTGTATCATCATTCCAGTTCTGTACTGGAAGAACTCATCACACACAAGGAACCAAAGAAACTCAGGCCTTTCCTTTCATTTCTAGACGGTAACCGTAATAAAAGAATACACGACAGAGAGGACAGGCTTTTTAATTCTCTCACTCTCTAGACCTAGCTGATGAATGCATGTGTTACAGATGTGACCGTTTCAATATATTTGTGTTGAGAAGCGTACATATATACTATACGACTTGACAGTCTCGAACACGGCTACTCTTTAACTCTGGGCTGTAAAACCTAAATACTGTAATTTCCACTTTCCAATTATCTCAAACCTATATAATCAGCAAGAAATTGCTCAAATAAACCTACTTTTCATTGTAGAATCGTCCTCCTCAGCATCTTCATCTTCAAGATCAGAATTGATGACCATAGTGCCCAGATCAGGGATCAAAGTGGAGCCTCCGTCTTCAGATTTTCCTCTCTTGAGGGTACCCGCATCATCAGTGCCTCCTCTGTCATCCTGGTGATAAGACGCTGCCGCTCCTCTGGGGGGAACTAAAGTGCCATCCTGAGGCTTGAGTGTTGCCTCAATGCTGTTGTAGCGCACCATCGTGTTGCAGTCCACGTTGTCTTCGTCAGCGCACTGAACACCGACATTGAAGCGGTAAAAATCCGCTACATTAATACCGAAGCAACAAGTACAAATGTGTTCAACAGAAAACCTACTGATGTTAGGATATAAATCAACAATTGGAAAACATCTGACAAACCCAACCAATATCGGTCAAATTAGAATGGATTCAAAAAACATGGATCAAATTAAAAAAAACTCAACTACACAGATCACATTAGAATGGATCCAACGACACAGCTTCTGATGTAAGGACAGTCCGCTGAGTTTATTTTGTGAACATTATTGTCAGGACCACAGAAATGAGTGAAATAGCACAAGTTTGTAATATTATAATCAGTCGTAAAAGGGGGAAATTTCGAAGCCAATGCATTTTTTAGAAGCGAAGTCGTCTGAGAAAGAGGCAGAACTTACAGGCATCTGCTGGGGTGTGTGGTGTACGTGGTTGTGGTAATTGTTCCTGTTCTCCTTGTTACTGCTGCTGTTGCCACCACTGCTGCTGCTGTTCAACGCAAGGTTCACAGGGCCTGAATTCTTGCCGCCCTGTCCAATACACATGACATAATTAGAGACATTATTTGAGAGACATATCTAGTGTACACGAGTGATCAGTTAATGCGTGATTAGTGTACACACGTGATCAGTTAATTGTATAACTAGTGTACACGCATGATCAGTTAATTGTATAACTAGTGTAAACACGTGATCAGTTATTGTATAACTAGTGAATAAGATCGTAAAGAATTCCAGAAACGTCAAAAGCATTTTAAAATCTATTCAGGCTAATAGATCTTCCATCATATTAAGTTCATGACAGTGCAGATGAAGCATTCTGCCTGAACACAGACGGTAAGAAGCTTACTAAAGATAGCACCACTACCTGTCTGAAGGCATTCATCTGCTTGCTGGCAAGCTGTCTCTCTCTGAGCATCCTGGCCTCCTCAATGATAGGCCTCAGCACCGTCGGAGGCTTCGCAGCCAAAATGAAGGGATGCTTCAGCAACGTTGAGGCCGTAGCTCTCTCTTCTGGATTCTTCACTAAACATCTGCACAAAATGGCGGTCATCAGGTTTTCTGAAGTCAACTAAGCCATCTTACTTCAATAAGCACACACAAGTAATAAGACTGCTGGTTAACACGACACTTGTACACTCCCCCCTTTTCATAACAGGATGGTCAAACATACTCGTATAATAGTCCGAACCACCATACTGGTTATAAAATGTCAAAAATTTCATTACTTTATTTATACTCACATTATCAATCACTCACCATTTTATCACGAAAAACTTGACTCTCTTCTGAGCAGCATTCCGTCTAATTTAAACACAATATTTTCTAAACTACATATACTTCTATCGTGTGCTTCCTCAGTATGACAAATAGGTTATTATGTTGTAATTTGCCAATTTTGAAAATCAAGAAGAGCCTACATATTTTTCACTTTTTGATAGAATATCTATTTTATAAATAGTTACTGATTGATTCAGGACTTATTCCTAAATGAAGTGTGACATTTGATGTAGAATTCATTATCAATTTATTTTGAACTTGATGAATATGATGGAATCTTGTCATCTTTTTCGGTCTCTTCTCCACGTTACTTCATCCTCAAATTTACACAAATGAATGAGATAACATCAATAGTTCAGGTGCAACATGATAAACAAAGTCACCATTCACTTGAAACAAACACAGACATGATCGCATAAAACCTACAAGCCACCCCAATGAGAACAAGCATGATAACAACTACAGTACCTGGACACAAGTTCAATGGAAACCAACCGTATTAACACACTACAGTACCTGGACACAAATTCAATGGAAACCAACCGTATTAACACACTACAGTACCTGGACACAAGTTCAATGGAAACCAACCGTATTAACACACCACAGTACCTGGACACAAGTTCAATGGAAACCAACCGTATTAACACACTACAGTACCTGGACACAAGTTCAATGGAAACCAACCGTATTAACACACTACAGTACCTGGACACGAAGTCAATAAAATCAGGCTGCCACTTGTCAGGCTCCCTGAAGGAGGGTGGTGGCTTAGTGGGAATCATGAAGATGGCTCGCATGGGGTGGATGTCCCCGTATGGAGGCTTGCCTTCTGCCATCTCCAGCGCTGTGATGCCTGCAAGACACAAACAGTTTCACGCTATGGTAATTCAGACACTTCACCAGCTATAGAATCGCAATGTTCAAACCAGATCTCAACCTGATGAAAATTCCGTGAAAATGAGAAAAACTCCAGTCGCTGAATAACATCGAGGTTTCAGCTAATCACAGAAACAAAGCCTCACTAAAAAAATGGGAGGTGAGGCATGGAATGCATTGTGAAAGCATCACCTAAACTCCAGATGTCGGCGACGCAGTCGTAGCCGATCTCCTGGATGACCTCAGGTGCCATCCAGAACGGCGTCCCAATGACGGTGTTGCGCTTGGCCATTGTGTCCTGCAGGGCCAGGGAGAGACTCACTCAGTAAACGGGTCAACCTTCACTATGCTGCAGCCTACTATGGCTACACATGCTACAAATACAGTCACTACTGCACTAATACACATTGTCACACGCAAACACGGTCACTATTGCACTAACACGGCCACTAATGCAATGACACGGCCACTATTGCACAGACACAACACTTACAACAGTACACATAGCACCGGAATTCGCCATGTTACTACTCTCAAAAAATATATAAAATAAATTGATTACTTAGCACAATAATCTTATATAGGAAGGAGTAAAGGTCTCCAGCCATTTATCAACAACCATCTGTTTAAAAGCTTTACAAATGTTGTCACAAAGCGAGCAATGAAAGAGACATTTTCCCCCAATTCTCGACTCCAAGGCATAATAATGAATTAAACTTAGTAACTAAATGCCATCCCCAGTGAAAAATCAGACAAAATTATGCATAAAAACTGACCAAGAAATTCCACTAGCCAAAATAAAAATATGAAAATAGTGATCAAAGTTAATTTTTGGTCAAAACATATCAGTGGAAAACCCCTACAAAACCTCACAAAAAAATAAAATACTAGTTATAGCACCTACCGACAACTGGCCAGCTACACCAAAGTCGGCGAGCTTGGCATGTCCGTGGGAGTTGAGGAGAATGTTCCCTGCCTTGATGTCTCTGTGAATCTTACGCCTGATGTGCAGGTAGTCCAGCCCGTGTAGTGTAGCCAACACCACGGCACCAATCTCTGTCTCAGATAGCGTCTTCTTGCGCAGCTTCATGATGTCCGACACAGAACCTGCACCGCAGTACTCCATCACGATCTGAAATGCAGCAAACTTAATCAACACAACCTAGAATTTAGATTACTCTTCAGTCACATCTATACAAAAATTTAGTTATGTAACGTAAAGGAAATAATTCTCTTGGTGGGAGCTGGAAGATGATTTTTCTGGGAGATGCCTAACATTAGTTCAAAAACATAAAATTATGCCTGCCACAACTCTGGAAACATTACTTCTAATTAAGATGCTCATAATAAGCAAAAACTGTCCCAGTACAGCAGCGGGAGAATTAATTTTTTATGTTAGATGCCCATTAATATATATAAATTACACCTGTTGATTATCATCATAATGCATTGCGTCTGTTATGCTTGTGGTCCAAAAGCAGTGCTTAATGCAATGGAGATTATCAGAGGCCAAAAAAATAGAACAGAGGCACAACCAGAATTGTACTAGAGCATGAATTAGCCAACCATGAATCAACCACCTCCCAAAAAGCAGAAGGGGAAAATCAAATCCAACTCTTTACTTAATCTGAGAACAGACAACCAGTGCAGGTACGTTGTCTGCTGTATTGCTGTATGCTCAGTAAATCTCTAAGCAAATCAACACACCCTAGAATGCTAACTAGCCATTAGCATACCTGTCTTAAGAAATACACACGAACCCTATTCATCTCCAGAGATTTGTTTTACATGCAAGATATGCTGAAAGACAGTCCCATGCAGCACGACTCCCAAGTAGCAATTTCAGAAGTATGACTAGTGATACTTCCAGAAGAATTGCAGAGTTTACCCATCAATAAGAAGCCTTGAAACACTGTATGAACTAAACTATATATAACATGTTGAAAAAAGGCTTACCCATAAATCCGAGTCCTTGAAGTATGACCCATAATACTTGACCACATATGGAGAGTCACATTGCTGCATAATAGAGATTTCTTTTATGATCTCCTGCAGGTCTGTGTCAATAGGCACCTGCTTTATGGCTAGGACCTGACCGCTCTCCTTGTGTAAAGCCTTAAAAACAGACCCATATGACCTGTAAGATAAATAGAAAATTATTCCTGGTTGATTCAATACTTTTGAAAAGCTATGCTGTTATCATAGAGATTATTTAAGGAGCAGTATAAAAAAATAATCATTTGTAAAATAAATAAACAAAGCATCAGAAACTTATGCTCAATATTATTGCATCATACAGAAATAGAACACATGCATTGCTATCTCAACACTATGAGATGAAATAGACTATGCTGGAGTAGAGAATGACACTCTAAATATTGATGACTGCAAGGATCATAATGAGGTCTCCACCAGCTGTACTTGTCACAAAAAATATCCTAAATTTTCAGATAAACCTTCAATGCTCAAATTGTCAACTGCCAGTTGAAATTTAGCTGCTCTAATACTGATGAAAATCTATGCAACTGACAATCACTTAACGATAATGGCAATGCTGTTAGTTCAATCACTTACTAATACATGTATTTACTATGATAGTGACATATTGCTAACCTAATGGTAAGGAAAATTTCAAGATGTAACATAAGTTCTGCTCATTTTCAAGTTGCAATTTACTCAAGCATGACTTATCACAAGTATTCACTATGCACTTCTAAAAAACAATGAGAAAATTACATCTGAATTATACAGTTAGCAATTGGAAAGGCTTGATTGACTTCCAACACTGAACTGTCAATCTTTAGTTAATTCAATCCTAAAAAGACTACCCTTCATGAAGACAATGTGCACACAGACACACGCACACATGACTCATGCTAAGCTTCAGGTTTTAGGCTCAGAAATTTTGTGCAATCTGCCTTCCTCTCTGGACATTATTGCTCCATCTAATTTTCATCTATTCATACTCATGCAATTATATTTTAGGGGTGTAAAAACCTTCATTCTGCAGACAATGCAGAAAAATGAACAAACTTTCTTCAGACTAAAGAAAGATTATAACATAACATAACATACTCAAACAAGGTGTACAGATGGACAGATATTGTGACAGAAGTCAATTCAATGTGGAAAATCCCATATTATAACTGATTATGAGCTTAATTTAAAATAAATATTCTATTGAAAAGACAAGCAGAACTTATGTTAAGATCTAAAAATACTTATGTAACACTACACTTGTTTTAATTGGACTTCCTTAACAGTATGACAAATACTTTTATGCTACACACAACCTGTTTGCTAGAACCAACATTACAAAGAACCATAATGGTGTTTCTTTAATAGATTTATAAAACAGATACTTTTGATGAAAAAAATGAAGTTGTCATCATAATTATTAGAAAAAGATTTACACTACCATTTAAGGTAAAATTAAACAGCCCTGAAAAACTTGGGGCAATACAGATCTTGTTATGTATTTTTCCATATAATACAGGAGAAGCTGAAAGTTTCCTCTACTGAACTGGTATTTTATAAAATAATCAAGAATAAAAACATATATACCTAATACAAATATAATATATATATATAGAATTATGCCCAATTAAACTAAAGTCCTCTCAGCTAAACTTATAAACCAAAAAGAATTAAAGAGTGAAACTAAAATACCCAATTAAAATGAAGCATGTAGAACTTTCAGCACTTTAGATAAAATTCTTCATCATTTAGGTAAAAAAATTAAGAAACTTGACTTACCCTTCTCCCAATTTACATAAGATGTCAAAGACCTCCTCCGGCTGGCGCATGAGCGACTCCTCGCTGAGTTTGACAAGCTCCCTGCCCACCAAAACATTGCATGAAACATGTGTCACAAGCACAATTATAAAAAATCTTAGCAGCATCTTTGCTCAGATGCATAAGAAAAACAGAAAGAGGAGATACAAGATGATGGTAATTGAGAAAAGATGAGTGATCAAAACAACCTATAAAATGCATGTAATCTCTTAATTTGTATAAGCATATAAATCAAATAAAAATGAAGTGAAATGTAATGAAAATGGATCAAAATTAAACCAAATCAAGTAAACAATAAAAAACAAAGAATAATTCAAATCAAGAATTTGAAATTATTTGTAAAATGACACTCACTGTTCTAAATATATAGAACAAATTAGCAATAACTGTGAAATTTGAGCACTTCTAAACTTCATTATCTGTTTAAATGTTAACTGCAACCCTACTTTTGGCCCACCCTGTATATACAGGCAGCTATCTCTTTACAATTAATATCCTGTAAAGAGCAAACAAAAATGAAATAAAGATGAAAACTTTTAGATACAACTCACATGGTAACACACAGAATAAGCCACTCACCCATTTTCATTCTGCTCCTCATTGTGTTTGATGAGCTCACTGCACATCAATACAAAGCATTAGTAGAGAAGCACAACACAAAACCCAATATAACTTATGACATCATTGCCTCATCACAGAAATGATTTTAATATTTATGAAACCTTGGGTCAGAGGAGATAACTATTCATATATGTTGCCATAATCCTTATTTTAAAGAAATCTTTTAGAAACTGTATCTAGTATGAACAAAGAATTGTGACTGGCACAACAAGCATTTTTTTTCTACTGTCTGAAGTGGTACACTTTACATATATTGTATTCATAAGATTGATCTGACTTAATGACATAGTAAGGAATTCTAAAGATCAGTCAAAATAAGCTGTGTAATGAAGCAGGCAAACCTAACGCATTGAATGACCATTTTCAATGCACCTACACCTCCATATATTGATCAACTTGCACTGAAAAATTAAGACATAAAACAAAGTGAATTATTCAAAAATACACAACTAATAAACCGACTAAGATAGAATATTTTCCTACAAGTTACTGATTAACTAACAAAGACTTTCAAATTAATTCAACAATTTAATTATATTGAACTGTCTAAGATTAAATGACCAATTGTTTAATGCCTTATACACGCATAGATTTAATCGTCCCACCTGCTTGAATCAGAAGCATCATTATTTTCTGTACTGTTCATTTTGAGTTATTAAAATTTATAATATATCCATTAATTTATATAAATGATAATTTACACGAATTTCAAAACATCCAACAGCTTAGATGACGAGAGATAAGAACTGCCGATATGAACATAAACAAACAGTGCGGATGGTTACGATGTACTGCGACGGATTTCAGTCAACGATATCCGGAATGATACAAAATTGTATTTCGGATAGCTTCTACACTGACGGGAACAGTGCATAGTTTAGAATTACCCGTCAATGACAATGAGTTGATAAGTCATAAAAGAAAAGATTGAAAAGCATGATGAAGGATAATGACAGTATAGTTAAGTTTGGATGCATAAATGTGTTTGGATGATATGTTGGTGAGCTGGATGACCTTGAAGAATTTGAGAAAGGAAGACTGGAATATGTTAGTTGTTTTGAATTGTTTAAGAGTCTTTCACCTTGTTGTATGTGTGTGTTTTAGAGTAAGTTAAAGGTTGTACTAGAGGCCTCAACTAATACTGGCCCTGCAATTTAAGTTAAGATAAACTAAGCATGAACGAATGGGTCTCACTCTTCAACTCTTAGAGGCAGCAATTGCTTTTTTTAAAGAAATGAAGTGAAGAAAGAAATGAGACTAAAAAGCGAAAAGAATGAAATAGATGCGAAGTGTAAGAAAGAGATGAATGGTGAGGCAAATAACAGTACCAGGCGTACAAGTGGGAGGGATGAGCAGTCAGACAAAAAACTCTGGGATGCCACCCTTTGGTATGTGTGTGTGTGTGTGTGTGTTTCAAAGAGAATAAAAGGTCTTAAAATGGCCCAGATGCAGCTGGCCTTAAAGTTTAAGTTCAGTTAAAATATTTAAAATAATCTTTCAGAATACACTCCAGTGACCTACAAGATATTTGTCGTTGAATGGAACATGTCTTGCATGTGAGCGTATCCGCTTGCGATGAGTGAAGACGTAGGTTCGAGATCCGTAGCCGCCGTGGTCTGTTTATACTAGACAATCGGTAGCTAGAAATATGCCCGGAAGTTAGTACACTGGTTGATCGTTGTAATACTACACCATTACCACGCTCATCAAAACGCCCCTACGAGCCTCTACTTCAAGTTGCAGCTCAGAGGACGGGTATTTTCCTTGAAGCATCATTACTACTCATATGTTATCGATAAGCATCAACACTACTGTTAAGATGCTAACATTAAGAATTTGAAACCCCAATATATCTGTATTGTACTGTACATTACATATCAACGAGCACATGATCATTTTAAAACAAACTGCATATTTCTTTATGGATATAGGGGCCGGTGTCATCTATTCAGCATAGTCTGAAGTCACCAGTTTGAAATGTAGCCTCAGTTTCTCGCTGCATGAGTAAAACTATACGAGGTGCGTAAAGTTAATTGCTAGGTCACCAACCCCGTATGAATTCAGACCACATGTGTGTCTTATATTATTATGGTTGCTGACTAAGTGGAACGAGAACTAGCTTGAAGCTTTCGCTGACTCGGTCGAATGATGTTCGTATGATGTTCAAAAGTCAGTAGGTAAAAGATACCGTCCCTCACCACAAGAACTACTAGGCATGTTACCGGAAATCTAGCAGTGACACTGACAATCCCACATCGACAGAAGTACTCAATTAGAAATGAAGTTTCTTTCTTCATTTTTTATTTCCTTCTTTCATGTACTAAGTTGGCTTAACACATTTCCAGCAAAGTGACCCACCTTTGGGTCACGTACGTTAGGTTCTGTAATTTTTTCCGAGCTTCCTAGTCACTATGTGTACAAAGTAATGATTTGTCCGATTAGGTAAAATCAGGACACGCGTTAAGGTTCTCCTGGTCACAAACGATTTCGTTGTTACATTTAATTCTCAGAATTCTGCTGAAAGTCCGCATTGCTTTATATTTTAAGACTTCACAGCAAACCAGAAGCAGTGGTGATCTCGACTTTAATTCAGTCCAGGAAATTGAGTAGCACTTCAGTGTATCTTAAATTGTCAAACATACATTTTAAAAATGCTTCGTATTCCGCAATAAACTAGGCCTCTGATTTTAAAAGCATAATTAAAGGAGAGTAACGAAGTATTTAAACCTAATTTAGGGTAACAAACAAGTTACCTCCAGGCCACATAGGACGAGTTACAAAGCCCACCAGAAACTACGAGACGGCCTGTTAAGTATAATCCTAGGAGGGTAAAGCAGTCTTTAAGCATTACTTAAACTGGCCAAATATTCATCTTTGAGCACTGAAGAGTGCACTGCAAGGCCCATCACTAGAAACTACTTTTAAAGCATTAGGGTCGTACGGTAATATTAGAAAGCTGAGGGTCATAATCTAAGGTAGCCTGGCTACAGGGAGTTTCCTCGTATTATTTGGTTAAAGCGCCTGCTTAGAGAGTGAGGCACGCACCTCAACAATCTGTGTCGAGTTTATGGGGTGCACACAGTTTTGCAGTTCTTGCTCTGAAAGTGTAACTTTTCTTAAGGAAATACTCATGGGTAAAGCTTTGTTTTTCTCATGACCTTGTGTTGGAGTCAATTTTCTTAAAGCCGCAAAGCCTTATTTTGCTCATCTTATAGCGTTGAATTTGTATGATAAATACCAGCATCAGTGCATGATGGCAGATTTTAATGCGCCTCAAAATAATAGTGCTGATTACTTTCATGGCAGTGAAAGTTTAGAAATTAAGTCAATATTGCAACTATAAATAAAGCTCTACGTTTATCTTCATAATTACCCACATAGATTGCAGTAACGTGGAGTTTGAATGTGCTCATTCAAGATGCAGTTGAGGTCGGATGTATGAGTTTTATTTAATTCGAAGCCAGCAAACTATGAAAAAGATGAGAGGCGTCCGCTTTCAATAGACGGCATGGGACTTCGGTATTGAACCAAGAATGGGCCAAACGGCTCGTTCTTATTGCCTTATTCTATTCTATTCTTTTCTATATGCAGTACAAAAACACAGAGTCATTGTGAGAATAATTACTCGATGAAAATTTTTTCATGACCTGGAGAAGCACTGAAACCAGGTTTGCACACAAAATGATGGAGTGTTTTTGTTCTCATAGAAATGCATTGAACTATTGCATTGCATCGTGTAGTTCATAGCGCATTAATTTTTCAAAAAACACACAAGAAGCGCGTTCCATCGGACGAACGCGAAACAAATGTGCAGCAAAGATGAGTAACAGATGTGAAACATGGATGAGTGACGGTTGTGTAACGAAAATGTGTGAGAAGGATGTATAACAAGGATGAGTAACCGATATGTAACACGGACGAGTAAGGGATGCGAGATGAAAATGTGTAAGAAGATTGTGTAACAAGGGTTTGTAACAGACTTTTAACAAGGATGAGTATGGGATGTGTGACAGAGATGTTTGATGACGCAAGATGCACTTATACGAGGGCTCTTTCTTCAAACTCTGATGAGTTATAAAAAGTCAAATTTCCATAGCTTAACAATTTATTGCCGAAAGTACTGCAAGGGTCTTACTTATTTCTCGAAATAATCGTCAAAACAGTTGAGGCATTTGTCATATCGTGCTACAAACTTGTCGATGCCTTCTTCAAGAAAGATAGTCACCACAGAAGAGAGATACTTCTTCTTCTTTTTCTTCTTCTTCTTCTTCTTCTTCTTCTTCTTCTTCTTCTTCTTCTTCTTCTTCTTCTTCTTCGTCTTCTTCTTCTTCTTTTTCTGTGTTGCGCTTATTTGGGGCGTCAAAAACTAGTCCATGTATCCCTACGTCAGAAGAGAGATACGTCTTGACGGGCACAACTGGCCCGGAATCAGTTTTTGGCTGTCTGGATTGGAAACACAACACCGCACCATAACTGAATTCTCACCTTTTACGCTGACACTAACAACGACAATTAAGCAATTGCTGGGAGGTTCTTAACAGTGGCGATTATCAAACGATTTTTTAATGTGATGAAATATCATTGAGTGAACCATGTCACTCTGTCACAGGAACTCACGAAGTCATCATAACATATTTGACTATGCATGACCTTCATTGAAAATCAAAGTAAACTAAGGTACATCCCGTAAAATAGACCGGAAAGATATTCTTTGTCAATTACCAAACGTTTTGAGAGCTGAGAATTTAACAGTCATATCCTTTATATCCTTCAAAGTTTAATAAAAAAGTGGGAAGTCAACTGTAAATCTTCATTATTATAAAGTTGGTTCCTTACCTGCAGCTTATGCATACCATTGAAGAAAGACGCGAAGCTATCTTAATAAATAGGTTAGAAGTGATCAATACCATTATCTTACCCATTTAGATCGTAATAGGTCGAATTAATGATCACCATCATTACTTACCCATTTATGGAGTTAGTGAGCGTGGCTGTGGGAGCACCTGCTTATCATTCACCAGTGACTTTTATGTTGATCTTAAGTTAGACGACGCGCTCTTAATTTGTCTTTACGGCGATCTCCGTCGTAAAAATCTAAAGTTTCTCGAGCTGGAGGTTAGAGCAAGACCCAGGACGGCTGTAAATTTTCATACGGTCACCAGTTTGGAGAGTGAAGTGAGGCACGCTATACTCCGGCCGCTCCAACCACCATTTACGGAGTGCATTTTACTTTCTTGGCTGGAAGACTTTGGCCTTTTTTAAGCACATTGCCTACTTTTTTTACCTTAAAGTTGAGGTTTATTTTATGCAAAAAGTGCATTTCACACGCGATGCAGCTCTTTTGTACGGCTGGAGGCATCGAAGATTATAGGAAACAGAATAGGAATTGATTGATTTAGCAGTCAAGTCAAATACAAATACAAAGTAAGCGTACAAAGGAAAATTGTCAAGTTAATTGTTTGTACCAATACCAAAAGCTATTTTCATGCGTCAGGATTTGAACAAATTTGGACTCAAAATTTCCACTCAATGTTTTAGATTTAGCTACCTGCATACATCACGAAATTGCCTGATAGCGTAAAAATTAACTGTCAATTTTGAGCCCTTCTTTGAAGAATTTTGCTGATAAATGCATCGATTCTTCTCATATTATTCTTTGGAGCACAGTTGCTTGCTGCTCAAAGAGTCTTCCTGCTTGAAATTCCACACGAATTGATGCATACGTTCCATTGAATAGAATAGAATAGAATAAGGCAATAGGAACAAGCCGTTTGGCCCATTCTTGGTTCAATACCGAAGTCCCATGCCGTCTAAAAGTAAATCCATCAGTCATGCACGTACACCTTAACCACGTAAGTCAATTTAGTCGTGTGCACACATATCACTCACTCACAGGCGTTTATGTCACGAGCATTTATCTCAGTCATACATTAACCTTAAGGAGTTAGGGACATAGTTAGTAGGATGTAGTACTGGGGGGGTTCGTAATCCAAAATTTATCGAGACGATTTTTGAATGTGTTCACAGTGCCAGCAGAAACTATGTTTTCTGGCAGCTGGTTCCAAGTTGCGGCAATTTTAACGGGAAAAAAGTTCATAGCTTGAGATGTCTTGAAGTTTCTCAGTAATAGTTTTTGACCGTTATTTCTGGTTCTTACGTTACCGGAGCAATAGGACTTCCACGTATGGAGCAATGGGACTTCCAATTTGCTCCAAAACAGTTTTTAATGCTAAATTCAGGCTAAAAGATAACCAGCGAGTCAACCACAAACTGACTCCTGAAAGTAAATTGTAAGAATAAGTGAGACTTGTGCGCTTAAGCGGTCGCTCTGTCACCGAGTTCGGACAGCCTGTTCCAGCTGCTCATCTAAAGAAATTAATCAATCAAGTCGTCAATTACTTTTTATTTTTACTGTATTTTAGCTGTACAGAAATCCTAAGGAAATTAATTCATATATATATATATATATATATATATATATATATATATATATATATATATATATATATATATCAGGAATTGCAGGCTTTATAGGTTCCGTTGAATTTGCAAGAAAACAAATTAAAACGTAGACATATATAAAACCGAAAAATACCTTTAAACTGATTTTCACAATACGATCGATAATTAATCTATAAGAGAGAACTGTTCTGGAATATATAAGCAAGAGAGATATTATAAAAGACAAACGCTGATATTAAAACAATTTAAATGAAACAGATGGTGTAAGATATATATGTATAATATTGAAGCGTAGCTCATGTTTAGTTGTTGTACGTGCTAAAATAGAAATTACTCTTTTACAAATGCAAGATCAGTTTGAGATCAAGACTGAGCGACAACCAAATTACTTCAACAATTTGTTACTGAAAACATCCGCCCTACAAAGCTCATGCAAAATTAAGGACTGGAATTTATATTTCTTGGCGTAGGTATCTAGGGTTTTATATTTTGGAGCGTCAATAATTGAGTATTGGTTCATGTCACAATATTTTTCACCGTCTATTGGTACGAATATCGAAACTTGATTAACAAAATAAATGATTTGCAGTTATAGCTATGGGTGGAATTGGCATCTTCCAAAAGCGGGTGTAAAATAGAAAATATTTAAAATACGATTGAATTATTTATCAATAAAATATTTAAAGATCTCTCAACGTTTGAAAGTACAAAAGACGAATTTCAATTTCGTGTTTTATTTTCCTTTCAGTTTTCTTACTGTGTATACATATAGAAAAAGTAAAAGCCAATTGCGTCGGAAAAAAAATGCAATTGTGTTCTATCAAAATTTTTTGCAGATATTCATATCTAGGTTGGCTCATAAAATCTTGAAGATGCATGACTCTGCGGAACTGCAAATCCAGCCAGTAAAATAAATCAGTAAAATTCTGGCGCGTTCTTTAGAAAATCTGCCCAGATGAGGACAGACAAGCATAAGGTTGAAATTCTGCATCTCAGCTTAGAGTTCTAGTCGTGAAGTGCCTCAAAAACCGAGCCTTGGCCTCAACATTTGTCCTCATTCTTCAGGGGAATTTTAAGCAATAAGGACTCGGTATTTTTCATGTTGTCGGGAAGATTTAATTATTTCTGCCTTAAAAGAGCCGGTGATTTAGCAGGTGACAGAGGAAACTGCAGTCACGAGTCTCGTTATGCTAGATTCTAACAGATGTAGAGGAGAGTTTAGAAATACTTTACGGAAGTCATTTGACACTTCCAGCCAATTTTATTTCGTCACCAAGTGCTCACTCAGGGTAATTTAATAGTTACAAAGCCTGTGAGAGGAAAAATAGAATGAAATTAAAATTTGTGGGAGAGTCGTAAATCTTGAGGAGAGTTTCGGGGTTATATATACATGTATATATCAGCCCAAAATGAATATATATATATATATATATATATATATATATAT
>VCRD01000210.1:252848-271700 GCA_006783055.1 Trinorchestia longiramus | reverse complement strand
TATATATATATATATATATATATATATATATGTTTCATCTAGAGCGTTGTTGAATAAAGCATGAAGTATTTCATGTAGTCACTCTATGGAGCCTTTCATTTAAGTGAATACTTTGGCTTAAATTCATTTTCAAGTACAAATGATGGTCTTCTTATTTTCCTTTAAATATTGAATTCGAGTTATCACGTCAAAAACTTTATAATGAACCATTAAAAATATACCAGTGTTCATAGAAAACTAAAAACTTTGGTAAGAAAACAATTTTTACAGTAGGGTGGGCAATGGTATTTTAAAATCGGAACTTTCTGACAAATAGGGAAAGTTTTCTGATTCGTTGTTTAGACGTCCTTCTGCATCTCAAGGAAATTATTTTTCAAGAATGTTACAAAAATTTCTAATCAATTATTGGTGAATTCCTCAATGCTTTTTGGTAAGCGGCATGGCGAGCTTTTAAGACAGTCATAGTATATAAGTTATAAGTCATAGTTTCTTACACATGACTTAAACAGTTCTCGTGTAGATATGAAACACTACTCAACCAATATAAGACGAACTCTGGGGGAAACAAACATTCGTATGTTTGCAAAAAGCATTAAATTTTCGTAAATGTTTTTGAACCATTGTCACCATTAAACATCATATCGAACTACAACAGAATAAAAAAAGTCACGATATGGAAACCATGAATTAAACTATTCCAAGGAAGACATGCCTTATGCCTCGCTATATTGTTCAACTAAAAACAAAGTCACAACACGTAAGATTTGACAGAGCTAACAAATGCAGCATAGGTATGTAGATTGAGCGTGGACACACATACGTGAGGCAGCCGAGGATGCAGAAGCTGCAGTCCTTGCTCATGTTTTTGTTGCTGTAATTGCAGTCGCTGGTCCCTGTGTCCGTGCGATCTTGTCTAAATAAATGAATGAACGTTCCGAGTGAATTGCTCAAATCCCAACTGACCGGACAGTCTACATTGGAAAATACAAGTTAGTGCGAATTGCACTACGTTTTATATTTTCATGTCCTATTGTTTTGAAATTTACGGGAGTATTTGAAGAAAGAGGAGAGACACCAGCGACGAGCTCAATAGCTCTACTACCTCTAAAACAGAGAACATTAGAATAACACAAAAAAGTTAACGGTTTTAGCATTCATTTCATCATTTTTATACCATCAGTAGAAATATTTGTACAGAGGGACGAGATTAATTCAGTTTCGATTGTAAAAAAATTGTTCTTAAGCATTTCGCAAATTTTGGGTATCGGTGGTAATAGAAAAACTATATTATATCAAAGAATTTATAATTGAAATATAAATAGAAGAATACGGATATGCTTGCCTATACCTAAGACACTAGGAAACAAAAGAGGACATGCATATCCTAAAAAAAGGACATTAAAGTTCTTTTGGTCGTTAATGAGTCAAAGCTTCTCTAGAAATTCTTCAATGTCATGAGGCACATTAAGGCCTAACGCTTTTGAGTAATTAGCAGTTAGGAGAGCTGCAAATGAATCTAGATATCTTCATTACTATCATGAATATACCTTTTTCTCCAGAACAGTGCCGTATTTTGGGAGCTTGAAAATATACTTATTATATTTTCACCTCTTAGGAATATTTTTATCTATCAAATTAATCCATTGATGTACCTTTGATAAAGTGTCTGGAACATTGTTTTAAAAAGTACCTGTTTTTTAACCAATTTTTCACAAGTTCGATGGTAGGCTGAGAAAATTTCGATGGTTTGATAAAAGATAGGATAATGTTACAGAAAGTTCTGAATTATTTTTATCTGTTGACTTTCTATGTAGACGATATTCAGTACATAATTTTGAATCCTTGAACGTCGGTCTAAAACATAACTTCACTTATCATCAGGTTCATGAAAGCTAAAACAATGTATTCATACGGTTTTAGTCTCATACTAAATTGATATTTTTTGGTCAAACTAAGAACATTATCACGACGATCATAATATATATTTTCCAGATCTGTTTGATTTTGAAGCAAGACTCTGAACTTATTTTAAGGTGCAATCTGTAGCAGTTTTAACTTTCGCTAATAATTAACATTCACTTGAATATGACAATCACTGAACAAGGTCAAAGAGCTATGCACAGAAAATTATTTCAGAAAGAAATTCAGATGGAAGTCCTGAGTTTGTGCGGACCTAAATCCTTGTAGCAGAAGTGGGCAAGATTGCAGCCATGTTTCACTGCCACGTCCAGGAATTTAGCGGCTGTTCAAATGCTGCGCTGCTGCACGTGTAATTGCAGATGTAACTGCACTTGTAATTGCAGCTGTAACTGCACTTGTAATTGCAGCTGTAACTGCACTTGTAATTGCAGCTGTAACTGCACTTGTAATTGCAGCTGTAACCGCACTTGTAATTGCAGCTGTAACTGCACTTGTAATTGCAGCTGTAACCGCACATGTAATTGTACCTGTAGTAGTAGTTATAACTACATCTGGAGCTTCACCTATAACTGTATCTGTAATTACACTTACAGTAGCTGATGTAACTGCACCTATAATAACACCACTAGTGAGAGCTGTAACTGCATCTGCGGCTGTAGCCGTAATTTTCCCTAAAATTGTACAAGTAATTACATTTGTAACTGTATCTGTGATAGGATTTGTAACTGCCCCGTAACTACATTTGCAATTGCACTTGCAACTTTAGCTGCGATAAAACAAGCAAAAGCACGTGTACTTGTATCTATAACGGTTACTGTCACCAGGGTAACACTGACTCGAACACACACATAGTAAGGCACCACACACACAGTAAGGCACCACACACATAGTAAGGCACCACACACATAGTAAGGCACCACACACATAGTAAGGCACCACACACATAGTAAGGCACCACACACCGCTGCTGTACGTGGTGGGGCTACACAGCTACAGGGTTCCACACCGGCGCTTCAGAAGGTCACTAAACGGATCGATGACGCACTGAATGAAAAGCAGAATTTCTGGCGAGAATTTAATTATATCTAAAGCTCTTGTTCTGTTTTAATGCCACACACAGTGAGGGCAAGAACGAATAGTGTTCAAAGTATAGATTTGTTTTATTTTATTTCAAGTTGTCACCGTCACGAAATTTATGATTGATTCAATCTACCTTTTAAATTAAATTTATAGTAATACCACTACCACGGTCCACAGATATTACTCTGTATTAAAATAACGAGCTATAGATTGAAGTGAAGCTTACAGACATGAAATAGAATCAATTTTATTTTTTGCAAAATGCTGCTGCTGCAAATTAGTCGCTGCTGTGCTTGGCTGCACGACAATGTAAGACATTCAGCTGGCTATCAAGTCAAATGAATTTATTGAACATCAAAAAGGTTCATCATTTCAAAATAGTACTATAGATGAATTTTGTAGAATACGGGAGATTAAACGCCTAATGAATAATTTACTCGTAAATCTCGCTAAATACGAACATCTTATTTACTCTGAAGGAAGACGACATCAAAATGGACTGAAAAATTCTACCTAAGAAACATTAAAGCTTATAAAATACTTTACAGAATGGTTGGACAACACTTCACACAATGTATGAAGTCGTACTTGTCATTATCGAGCTCTGCATTTCTACACTAAGAAAGAAGAAATATGTCTTTGGACTTACAATTCCATTCAGCTCATTTTCCCGAGTTTTAAATGTGAAATAACTTCAAATGCTTCAAATGATCCTGAAATTTTTTCATGTAATGCACAAGCATTCATCACACTTTTCTTCCATTTATGCATGAACTCGTATGCAGTCTCTCCCTTGCTTTCCCCTTTTTAATCCTTCTCTAAAATTCCTGCGTCACATTTTTGACATTACGGGCGCAAATATTGAAACGCTAAGGGTTTCCTTTCAATCGAGTTAGGCCTACAAAATTTATTAAAGGTCCCTGCATTCTTTGGCCTAGGCCTACCGAGCCGTAAAGAGTTTATTGCATAGCTCACACCCATGCTGTACTTGCAGCTTCAGTTCACGGCTGTAATGTGTTCTGTGCAGGTCGGAGACAAGGCGTACATTCCCTCACGTAATTTCAAATGCCTCACAAGTAGATTGTAGCTACATTTGCAAATAATGCGCCTGTCTTCAAGCAAAATCTTCAACAGCAGTTCCTATCTAACATCAGTTCAAAAATATTTTTACAAGGCAAATCAAAGTATTTGTACTCAACTAAAAAATGTTCATAACGTCATAGGAGCTTTTACGTTGAAGTTATACCTTGAACAAACACTTGGTACGACAAATACCGCATCCCCGGCAAGAAATAGAGAATAAGATAATTAAATTTAGCTGTCTATGACTACTGAACCTGGGGCGAGTCTTGAGACATGAATAAATAACATTCATGTACATTTTATACTTAGAGTTATATTATCGTCATTTGAACTGAAAAACACTAATAAACTAGTGCAGATTTAAGTCTTCTCTTGTTTTTTTTCTCTTCAACATCATGCGTTTTTATGCATACCTTGGTATGTCAGATACCACCACACGCAAGAATTAGAATGCTGTCGCATTGCTTGGTGGGACGTAGGAAGGATTTAAGTTTAGTGAAACAGCTCGCCTCTAAGGCTTGAAAGGAAGGGATTTCTGTTAGACAGAGAAGCATACTTTGAAAGCCTCATTCACAAGATCTATTCTAGAGTAGATGCCAACGAAAAATTAATATTTTCCCTCTCTACTTTACCTGGAAACAAATGCTGCTCAATTTATTTGAAGGTTTGACAGGAGCATCAATGATACATTCTTTGAGTAGTGAAAATAAACTCAGCACGCAGAAGTTACCAATTCTATTTACTTTACAAGTATTTAGTCAGTGTTTTATATCCTTCTAATCAAAATATAAATTAAAAAATTGAAATAAAGAGTTATTCATCATGAACTTCCCTTTCCAGTTTGCGCAGGAATATTTATCTATCTACTCATTCTAGTTGTACAATGGAGTGAAAAACAAGTCCAAACTTTCAGTAACAAAATCTTTTATGAATAATTACCTAAACACGTACAAGAGTTGGGTTTGCTTTTGTTGAAAGTTCCTTTATTTCTCAGACCACACCTGCATGATAATGGGACACGGCGGCACGTACATTTATGCACGGATAAAAGAGCCTGAGCATCATTTGTAGTCGTAATTCCGGCAGAAAATAAATGTTCTCCACCTCCAAAAGCTGGACCTTTTCCTGCTTTGAAAGGCGCGAAGCCTCATTATTCAGAGCCAGTTGTTCAGGTGCTGCGAGCCACTTTTGTGAACTGGAACCTAAAATTGTTTCCCGCTCATAAAGACGCAATGCCACGCCTTCTCAAGACAACAATCATTCAATGCCAGCCATTTAGCCTTCAGATTTGCTGCATTAGTTAGCACGCAGTTTTGTTGCTCTTCATACTGTATATTCAGCTGGAAGGATGGTTGGTTCTTCTTATACTTTTTCCTTATTTCACTACTTTTGAACTGCAATAATTACTAATATCTATGTACAATATTTGATCATAAAAATACTTAAAAAATAATGTATCCAGACATTTTGAATCTTTCTTTAATAATTATTGTTTTTAAACTATTGCTTAAAAAATTCTCTCGGGAAGTCGCAATCATTAATTAGCACCCAAAATATTTACTATGTTATTTTAATATACTCGTACTTAACCCCTTAACCAATTATTGTTTCTGCTAAAAATTCATTACAGGGAATTTTTTATTTGTTAGTATACCAGTGTTTTTATGCGTTTAAATTAAGGCGTACAGAACTACTGATTTGAGGATAGATTACAGAAGTTCGTGGTTGGTTTTGATGCTGGAGTTGAGGGTACAAGTGAGCACGTCTATGTAGGTCAGGGAAAGTCATCTGGCAAACACGTGTCTGCACGTCCCCACCTACGACGAGTTAAGATAAGAACTATAGTATTTCAATTCATGATCACTATCTAAACTTGCATCTTAATAATCCTGATGAATAAAGGATTGATCTTACACTCACAACTCAGAGTAATATCATAGAATCAATTGTTCACCACCTCATCAAAGAAGTCAAATTCTGCCTAAAAAAAATTTCACAACTCTGTTGGAACTCATTTCAATATTTTTCAATAAGATTTTAGTGTAATTTCTTCCAAAACGAAGTTTGTGGCTACAATTTTTCTCTAATTTTGAAGTTTTGTTCACCAGCGTGGCTGGTGTTTCATATATATATTGCAACTTCGAAAGATTTTCTACAGAAAATTGTTCTCATCCAGAATTTTTTGCTTCGGAGTTTTCTGTTTCTAAGTCTCTTCTTTTAATTTCTTTGAGTGCATTCTGCTTCAGAGAGTCACTTGTTTCAGTAGTTCAGTGAGTTTTCTCCTTTTGAGAAGATTTTTTGTCAAGAATCATATTGGATTAAATCTCCTGCTATGGCGATTAGTTTTTTCTTAAACATATTCTATGAAATGAAGTCATACTCGTGAGAGTCCTGCATTGTTGAGAGGATCTTTATGTTCAATTCAGAATGAAAACAATTTATTGTACATGTTTCTATAAATTATTTTCATTTAAAATCAAAAACACAAATATATTTCAGCAAAATCAACAAATGCGCTAGGGAATGTTACTCGAGAAAAAGTCAACGGAACATAAAATCAGAAGCCAGTGGATGACATGCATATCTCACATGACATGAAGTACTGACATGAGTCTGTACGTAACGTCCACTGCCAGTGTAAGATGTACGGAGATGCAGTTGTTATTTTCCCCCAAAAATCAATAATGAAGTCCAAGTCTAACAAGCACGATTGTACATTCATCAAGTGCAAGAACCATCATTAGGATAGTCCACGGAGACGTGCTATGGTCTCACTAGTGAGCTGTTTCTTCTCTTCCAGTTGCTAAAGTAAATTTGTTTATTCCGATCCTCAAATTTCTTCTGCGCGTACACTGTTTGAAAGTCTTGAATGATTCAAAACGAATTGTGGATGTGCAAGTCATATTGGTTAATTCTATTTCACTGAAATATTCTCCTTGTATTTATGAAATTTTGTGTTCAAATACTGTTAGCGGGATTATTTGTTTCTTGTCTGCATCCGAGATTTATCTGGCAAACTTTTGTTTGTAAGATTATTCTTTTAAACCTCTATTCAGACGTTTTCCTGTTTTAATCTTAGTTGAAGAGTTCTGTTAAACATCTATATGTGGGTTCGTTCTACAATTTCTGTTAGGATTCTGATATTTTTAATGTTTGTGTGGAACATTTTTTGTTTAATGTGTTTGTGAGATTGTTCTGTTTAACATCTACCGGTAAAATTGTTTCGTTTAACATCAGTTTGTGAGATTGTTTTGTTTAAGATGTTTCTAAGACTGTTCTGTTCAACATCTGGTTGTGACATTGTTCTGTTTGAAATTGTCCGGTTGAACTTCAGTGAAATTTTATTCGTTCATGAAGGTATTATCCTTGACTTTTGGATCTCTTTTAAATTCTGCTGCTGTAGGATTTTTTTTGCTTCTGTGGCAAGTTACTCAGTCAGTTTTTTGGTGGTCATCATCGAGAATTTGGCGGCCACTTTGGGAGGACAATCCAATCTTGTGGCCTTGAGAGGCACACCAAAAACTAATGGAAAAGCGAAAAAACCATTCCGTGGAAACATGTGGTGAGAAAAACCTGGAGAGAATAATTTGGGAAAATAAGATTGATAGGTGAGGAAAAGTCACTATAGAATTGATAATTCAAGAAAAGGAAGAAATAATTACTGCTATAAAAATCAGGGAAGGAAAATTTAAAAAAATTTTGAATTGAATAATTTGATAAAAATCAGAGTAGAAAAATCTCAGTGGAATTACCATGAATAATTGAAGAAAATTCATAGTAGAATACATTAATGGAAATGAAGTAAGAATGACTATAGGAAAATCACTGGAAAATATTTGAAAAACCATTTTATGAAATAAAGTCAAGACGCGAGACGAGAATTGAAACTACATAATAGATTTTTTTTGGACTTTGTGTGTCAAGGAAATAACTAAAAACCAAATTTTGTGCATCTCACAAAAAACTGAGTCCCTAAACATAATATATAGTATTTAGTTACTACAATACCTTCCAAAAACGAAGGAGATATTTAATTTCTACTCAGAAAAAATGAAAAATACTAGAAATGTCCTTATAAACAGCTGAAAATATTCCTAGATGAAGTACTACGCCAATCCCAATCCGAATTTTATCGTCTGACCGGCGCTAATTTTCGTCAGCATTAACCGGTAATTATCGCCTTTTCTTACGATAAACCGATGATATCTTACGATAAACCGGTAATTATTATCTGAAAAAGACTATTTTTATCGTCTTTTCCCTATACTTGGAATGACGGTAGGAATAAGACTGTAAAGACCGGTCAATATCGTCGGCGAACATTTCATCGTCTGGAAATACCTATAATTACCGGTAATAACCGGTACTATTTCTATCGTCGGAAGTTCTTACTATAAACGATGATTACCACCTCAAATCGATGATTATCTCCAGTAAACCGACGAAAAAATTCGGATTGGGATGCCAAGGAAGTACGTAGTATTTACTGCCATGAAATTTCCTTCTGCTAAACGTCGTCTTAATTTTGACTAATTTTAACGTATATCATGGCACGCATTGCTTGCTGATATTCATGACTATGAGATTTGCAATACTGAATTGCCTCTGTATCCATCTGCACCAAAATTCATAGCATCAATACCCATCTACATCATCATAAAATGCCCAATCCCTATGTATCCCTATAATTGATTACTTCAATACCATAAAAATTGCCTCAGTACTCATCCACATCATGATCAATTACCTCAATGCATCTACTCCATAATTACAGCCCCAACGCATACCTTAATGTATTGCATCAATATCTATATTAAGTTATTTTAACATGATCCATCACACAGCAACTCTACTCTAAAAATCTGATACATTAATTCCCGGATTCATGGGTACACTTCAATTCCATACACTTCGGTAAATTTGCCAATGCCTTATTCCTTACACAAACACTGGAGCTCTGGAGACCAGCTGAGTATCGTGCAAGTCTGGAACTAATCATCAGCTAAAGCTCCTTTACTGCATCATCCTTGCGAGCTCGGCCATTCTTCAGTCCTACTTTTTACCCTAAAAACTGGGAAAAAATTTCCTTAAAAAACACCACCTCATTTCCTCAAATGCTTTGTCCACAAAATGAACTATACGAGTATGAGTGGTTGAATGCTCTGCATGTGACCTGCACCTGCTAAAACACTAAGAAAATATTTCTGTTATGAGAATCACCAAGCACAACTACACTACGTTCAAAACTATGTTAGCTGTTTCTGCTCAGCCTTTGAGCTTTTTATATGGAACTTGAAATGGGTTTTACATTTTATAATGAAATGAAGCGATAAAATAAAACGGAAAAAACATGCCCTCTTATGTTACTTTAAAACTTAACCAGCTCTTTCAGAACTTGCTGCTGCTGCTCGTGTAGGGGAAAACTGGAGGCAGCTTCAAGCCTTCAAGGAGCTCGAGTTTTTCTAAGACTCATTTGCTTGCGGACTGGTAGACTTTTAGCTCGCCTAGCCATTACCTACATAGGAAAAAGAGCGACTGAAATACAGGGTGTCCCAGAAGTAACTGACCCTTTTGATTTGCTAATAAACTGCAAACTATTAACGCTAGAATATTGAAACTTGTTTTATTCGAAAGAAAAACCTTTTTATGGCACAATAGGATACTTGATATCCTATTTACGAACCAGCTTGACATTTGATTTTTGCAAACCCTTAATTTTCATCATGTCTCCATACAGCAAAGAACGAAGAATAAGAATTTTGCAAATCTACACACGGACAATGTCAACAACAGAAGTGCAATGTGATTACAGAAATTATTTCAGAACAACAACAAATCCTTCGAAGAACACAATTAAATCGGTGTATCGAAAATTTACAGACACTGGAAATGTTAATGATAAACAACAATCTAGAAGATTAAAATCAACTCTAACTGAAGCTGTAATCGAGCGAGTTTCTGCAAGTGTTACAGATAATCCTAAAGCCTCCATCAGAAAATGTTCAACTCAATTATCCATTTCCCGATCGACATTACACCGCATTCTTAGAAAAGACTTGAAGTTATATCCTTACAAAATTAAATTAACCCAACGGTTATTGCCTAATGATTATCACAGTCATGTTAATTATTCCGAATCTTCCAGATCGTTGTTTATCATTAACATTTCCAGTGTCCGTAAATTTTCGGTACACCGATTTAATTGTGTTCTTCGAAGGATTTGTTGTTGTTCTGAAATAATTTCTGTAATCACATTGCACTTCTGTTGTTGACATTGTCCGTGTGTAGATTTGCAAAATTCTTATTCTTCGTTCTTTGCTGTATGGAGACATGATGAAAATTAAGGGTTTGCAATGAAGCAAAAATCAAATGTCAAGCTGGCTCGTAAATAGGATACCAAGTATCCTATTGTGCCATAAAAAGGTTTTTCTTTCGAATAAAACAAGTTTCAATATCTTAGCGTTAATAGTTTTCGGTTTATTAGCAAATCAAAAGGGTCAGTTACTTCTGGGACACCCTGTATTAACTGAGTACAAGCTATGTAATATCACCTGCATCAGCCATGCACACCCAGTATGATATGAAGAGTTGCGCTATGACTATCTAGTCCATGTAAATGACGTCATAAATGAAGAAATTTATTAGTCAAATATTTCTGAAATTCTGCTTCATACGAGCAAGTTCTTGATAAATGACATTCGTTAAGAAATCCTCTTTTTCAACTACTAGGGACGGATTTAATTGGATTAATCATTTAACCAGCTCTCCACTATCCTTCTTCCCTGAATGCATCAGGATGTTATCCAGCAGTCATATGCATTTCTGATTTGACATTTCGATGCCCAAAGCAATGAACCGTGAAATTCTCACGTTGGAACGCGTGCCGAGCTCTCAACCGCAACGCAACCGTGAGAAGTTACGTATAGACGAGAACTAATTATATTTTGCCCACAGGTCCTGTTCAACAGGATCACAGGAGGATGTCCTGTTCAACATTTTAGGGAGTGTGAAGCATTAGTTTCTGATTTTGAAATTATAACCTCGTACGGAGACAAATAAATAAAAAATTAAAATTCCAAAAAATAGACAGCGTATAAGAACCTTTGGATCTATCAGTTTGAAAGTGCTACATAAAATTAAATTGCATACATTTTTGATTTAGTTCAAATCGATTAAGAAGTATATGCATGAAGTGACCATTTCTTTGTTGTATTCTACTACCAGTTAATTAAACTAACGAAATATGTTAAGAACATTTTAGTTAAACGTTAGTTGGTTGCCAAAAAAATACTTAACCAACCCTTTTTGAATCCAAAAATTACGCTAAATCCTCAAGCACTGACAGCATACAAGAAGCACATTAGTAAAAAGGTGAAAACGGTAGTTTTAAATAAGAAAATTATTAAGTTAAGATAAAAATAGTAGACAAGAAGGACGATTGAAGACTTGGCTCCACTACCTCAAAACAGTTGGACCTGTCAAAACTAAATCTTCTTACGAAAGGATTTGTTTCATATGCCTACTCATATGGCAAGAGTTTACCAGAATTCAACTCCATGTTCCTGCGATGGAGAATTCACAAGATCAAGGGTAGTGTTCTTTGAGAACAGCTGCGTTGGCCTAACATTTGCTCGCAAATCCAATGCCATAAATTTTGAGTAATTCTTTCAAGACATTTGTTCATTCTTAAACAATTTTAACCAAGTCATATTTCACACTGGATACATGTCAACTCTCTCCAACAAAAGGATGAGAAATATTTCCTAAAAAAATTTACGCTGTCAGCATTTGGATGAAACTGTCATGTATCGGGACGGTTAAAATGTCGGAAGCTGTTGAGATGTACGGCAATCAATGAACCAAAAACGCGCAACGAGTCTTCACAGCACGGATTGATATCGAAATGGCAATCGTGTAATTCTTCTGATCAGACTGGTGATCAAAAATGAAAGTTTCCTTGACGAAACATTTAATTGCAGTGATATTTAACCATGACAATATTCTGTTGTCTTCAGGAACTAATTATAATGCAACAATTAACAAACCGCTTCATTTTAAAGAATTTTCGGGCTAACTATGATCTCCTTATAGGTATGCACAGATTTTTACAGTAGTTTCATGATTTTATTTAGTGTCACGAGGGTCTAAATGAAACAGAAAATGATCTTGTTAAAATCTAAAAGAAGAAAGTAATCACGCAACTAAAGAGAAACAACTCATGAACAAAGCATAGTTTAAATGAACGTCAACTGCTGCAGACAATAAACGTTATCAAAGCCTGAACGTATAGAAACAATAATATTCCGTAAGAAATATTCAATCAAGAGCTTCAATCGCACTGGATTAAGCCCAACTGAAAATGAAAGTAGATTTCTTTGTTTTGAAAGTTGCTCTATAAGGAACACTAGAATTATAATTACGGTCTTAAAAGAATTAATTCTAGATAAACGTGGCTTCCACAGAAGACTCTTCAAAATAATTAATGCTAATGCAGAAAACGAATTTGTAAAAGAGTATATAGATGTTGTTAGCACGTGAAAACTTGATGAAGTTTATGCAGGCACTTCTAGAGCAGCAGACGCTTCTAGCTGTGCTTCTAGAGCAGCAGACGCCTCTAGCTGTGCTTCTAGAGCAGCAGACGCCTCTAGCTGTGCTTCTAGAGCAGCAGACGCCTCTAGCTGTGCTTCTAGAGCAGCAGACGCCTCTAGCTGTGCTTCTAGAGCAGCAGACGCCTCTAGCTGTGCTTCTAGAGCAGCAGACGCCTCTAGCTGTGCATTTGATTGAATTAAGGAATTAAGGTCCGTCAGTTATCATTGGAGGTCGTGGCAGAGACGAGCCCCCGAGAAATACTTTTTCCTTTCGCTGAAAATAAAAATAATTTTATGAAAACTTACATTTTTCACAGAAGATATTTTAAGGAACAAAGTCTATAAATAACCTACGGAATGGGAAGATACTATAGAATTTCGATCAATTACGTTGCGTAAAAAAGAGCAATGATGCCTAGAACAATAGTAGTGCTTTATTCTTGTCATAAAATCAATCTGTAGGAATATAAGAATAAAGTAAATACATCATAAAGATTAGTATACGCTGTTATAAAGTTATTTGATGTATAAGCAAGATTTGAGACTAACCCAACATTGTATGTAGGTCGTGATTACGAGGAAAAGTTTTTCTTCGTAATAATAATTGAGATAAATTCCCAGAGCAATTAACAGCAGTGAAGAAAGAATGTTGTTCGAAATGCACGATCTTAACGAAACAATTGTTGCAATTACATCAAGATATACAACGTTCTGTGCTGAAGGTCAAGTAAAGTATGTATATGGTCAAGTTGTGCAGAAATCAATAGAAAAGTACTTGAAGAAATGTAAACAAGTTATCTACGTATATAATCGACTATGTATCTCTATCTCTCTCTTTCTGTATCTGTGTGTGTCCGTCCCATTACTTCCTATCTATTACTGAAGAAAAATTATTGAACTGAAATCAGAACGGGTATGCATGTATTACAAGCATTGTATTGTGGATACCAAATGCTCCGGATCATTATAAAATACTCAATTTTTTCCGTTTTTTAGCTTACTTCTTTTACACTGTCATGTTATCGCTAGAAAAGATGCAGAATGGAAGATCTGTGTATATTCATGAAAAATATTCATAATGTGATAGTACGACGGGTAAAACTAAAACATGTATTTTATTTCATGGGTCCTTAATTTTATCACTTTTAAACCAAGGAATTTCAACAGGTACTATCTGGACTATGTTATCGGTAGTTAAGATATAGAATGGAAGTTCTGAATATATTAATGAAAAGTACTCATCTAAAACACAAAAATTCGTCGTAAGTCGTTGATACAATTATCTTCATAATGATTTTAAGTTACTTAAACTTGAATCGTGGAATTTCCCCGGGAATTGTCTAGTTTATCAAATAACAGACGATAAGTGTTTCACGACAATCGAAATTTTTTTTACTTCTATCCAAGTGATAAGAAATCGCCTGAAAATTCAATTTTGACATCGTCTGGATATTTCGGTCGCCAATATCATGCGCAGTATTTACAATATACCGATATCATGTGCGGTATTTAGAACATGCATCACCGTGGTGTATAGAACATGCATCACCGTGGTATTTAGAACATGCATCACCGCGGTATTTAGAATAGGCATCGCAGTTTGCATCAAACTGAGAAGCGCTTTCACTCGTGGCGGACCGCCTGACGTGTACTCGTACAGGTAGAATAATTGTGTGGCGTCTGCAAAAATAACGAACATGTGTATGGCTACATCTCATTCAGAGATGTTGAAACACTAATAGGCAAAAGTTACGGGCTTCATCTTATTGGCGTATAGAAAAAAATATGAAAAACTGACACCTACGTTTAATTGTGAATGGATTATTTGCTGTGGCAGTGAATATGTTTTCGTAGGTTTACTGTTCATAGAACAGTTCATTTATCGATGATCCATAAATTAGCCTCCATCAACCAGCCAAGATTAAGATTTAAAAAGAGAAAAGCATACAAAAATAGCATGTGTTAGACAAAAATATGCATTTACTACCACGTTGAAGACTACATTCAAGTTTAAAAAGAGACATTTTTATAAAACGGACGACTGCACAGCATTAATGAGTAAAGCCTAATGTTGTTATGTAGTACAAGAGTTGACGTAGAAAGAAACTTGACTTCTAGTAAGATATTGTCTCTGAATAACGAGGATATAAATAATTAGGCTCCTGTATAGCGCAGGAAAATATTTTGTTTCTAAAGCAACTCAGTCCAAATTAATTTTGATTATCAGCTTGAAAATTTACTGACGTGTAAATCAAGTGCGAATGACCTCCTGCTCTAACAAGCCACTTATGGTCCTTAATTTTGGAAGAAGGGTTCTTCAAAATATTAACGAAGAGTTAATCAATTCATATTTTTGTGCGTTCCATTTATACCGTGAGCACACCAGCAAGAACTACGCTCTGGACTCTAAAGCTGCTAATATTTTGTTAATTTCGCAAATTTTATTTTCATTTTCTTCCTTTGCAGGAGTGTAGTAGTTTTTAAAGAGGACAATACATCAATAAGAGAAGGAGATGTTTTTCATAACTACAGTTCCTGAGCTCATGTCATCAGCAGAAACGTCAGATCTTTCTTCCAGTTTCTCGTCCTGTTGGATGAATTGTTCAACAGGCACGAGGAGTTCAACTCTACACTAGTTGATCGTTCAGTTGACATACTACACTGTCATGCATCCTGCCATAATGAACGCAAATCATGTCAAACTAGTACATCAGCACCTAAACAAATTTACATGTTTTTAATACAATTTATTTATTTCATTTGCCAGTCAAAGCCGCCCTCCCAAAGAACTTTCTACATTGAAGGGGAAGAAAGTTAATTAAGAAAAAATTATTATTCATAGTAATTCTGTGCCTTTGGTATCTACAATACAATGCATACAGTACATGTATACACGTTCCATTGAGAAGTCAATACTTAAACTAAGATAAAGATTTCATTTGATATCATTAGTAATGGTTTGTTTTAAATTAATTGCCCCTATCTAATTCAGTAGTGAGGGGAACAAGAAATATACATTTCAATAAATAAATGAGAAGTAAATAAACAAGTAAATGTGTACGGGAAGGTTTTACTATATAGTACTAGATAGTTCTCGACGAAATTCCACGATTTAGATTTGACAAATTTAAATTCAAAATAAACACGAATGTAATGAAGATTTGCAACGAACCATTATATTTTGAACAATTAATTTTCGAGAATATGTATAAAACTTATATTCTGTATCTTATCTACCGATAACATAGCCGTGTAGGAGAAGAAGGCTAATAACGGAAAAAAATGTATTTTAGAGCAATCCAGCACCTTTGGTATCCACAATGCAATGCTTATAGTATATAATAGTGATAAAATTAAATAAAACGAGCAAAACTCACGTGAACTTTATGTTCAGAAGCATGTGCTTCATATTTTCAACACCCTCGGGGTAAATAATTCAATTCATACAAGAAATATTCAAGTCTCAGAAAACGGAATCTCCGAGGGAAATAATTCATTGATATTCCCCTAATAAACTCGTACAAGAAAACGTTCAGTGAAGTTCGTGCATTATGGACAACCAAAGACAACAGAGACGATTAGCCTTGAAAATAAATGTATGAAAAGTTTTTGGAACCTAAATGAGATTTAAGAAAATGATGAAGCCACATTGCTGGTACCCAATTACCGATACAAAATTGTATTTGTCTTAAAATGATGAAACATGCGTGCACAAGAGTTTCTGATTTTAACGAGCGTTTCGATAAAAAGTAGCCAATAATTTTAAATATTGCTTAGGCAGTGAAATACTTGAGAAGAGGGGAAAGTTCTTACGTTGTCGATAGTGAAATGGAAGGAGTTTTTCAAGTTGCAAATGCTCGGGGCCAATAATTTTAAAATTCTCATCAAATGGAACATTTCCTATTCTTTAAATATAAATAATTCAGTCGATTGAAAACAAGATTTTTCAAATTGTTATTCAGCAGCCAAATGAGAGCTTAATTTTTAAGCAAGTATAAAAGATTGGTTCATATTGTAAGCAGGCTTATCGGGGCCTACAACTCTATTGTAGCTCGAAGTTCACCTAAAAACGACGCTGGTTCGTTAATCTTTGCAGAGACTGCGATAAGGACACAGCCAGCTAGAGAAAGGGTCAGCCTGATTAGAAATGCCTGCCTGCCTTTGTTTGCTTGGGGCTCTGTTAATCAGGACTTGTTCACTGCCCTCCTATACTTCAGCTCTGCACCAAGATCTTCGTCAGATCACGACTGATTCAGAACAGCGTAGTTCACGAGCAGCTGTGTGACGTCATGTGTGCCTTCCAGTGCCATTGTATGGTGAGCATGGCAATACCAACAAGCACTATACAATACTTTTATTTACTCATGAAAACACTGCAAATTGTTAATTTGAACACTCATGACTCAAAATATAAGCAGATACTAGTAAGTAATTTTGATCGCACCCATAAAAAAGTAATGATCAACATTTTCGGTTACTCATTATTCAATGAACTGGATAAAAATGTTTCGTAATTTAGAAGTCGTGTTGATAAATTTCAATGATGTATAAAATGCACTCATTCTATATAGAAATAAGAAATATTGTTTTAGAATTATTTTTGTAATAATGGTAGTTTAAAAAATGTTAGAAACTGTAATAGTTATATTTGAGAGGAAACAGCTAATAAAATACGTAACATTTCACGACGTACGATTAAAAGATCAAGAAATCTTGTGAAGATTTGGTGCAGAGGAAATACCTTTATAAATTTCTAGATAATTGGGATGTATAAATGCTCCAACTAATAAAATAATTTTTATTTAAAGGGTATAAAGGTTCATAATTTCGGAAAAGTAACGCATGGAAAAGCTATAGTAGATATTGGAAACATATTTTTCACTGCTTGAAAGTCTAATTAAAAGACACAAAATAATCATGAGTGCCCTTTATAGAGATTCAGAAACAAATGCAGAGATTGGAAGAAATATCGTCACGTACAGACATCGTGTAAACTGAAGCTTCGATATGAGATAGTGACGTACGCAGTTTATTTCAATCAAATATTCCAATAAAAGCATCAGAAAAATATTCTCGAGAAGTCATCGTGCCTTAGAAGTAATTTAAGCTTGAACTAAAATTAAGTACAGCTTCAGTACGAGCTTCTTCACATTAAGAAATACAGAAAGGGTTAAACATTTGTTCACCAAGAAATTTTTAACTTAACATACGTTCAACGAATAAAAAAGTGGTAAATAATATCAATAATTCTAAAAGGTGCATTGTAACGAAATATGTATCAAAAACACAAACAGCTCTGACGTAAATGAATTAAAAATATTTTTAAAACTGTATGAATGGAAAAATTGTACTTTCTTTCCATAGTTGAACAATCAGTTCCTTTTGCAAATTTATTAGTCGTTTTCCTTTTGCCCTGATGATAACCTTACTGTACGAAGTGGCTATGCAGGATATACAGGGTACATTAGTAGGATTAATGCCGGATATCCAGTGTACATTAGTAGGATTAGAAATAACTACTGATTACGTTACTAAACCAATCTAGAACATTCTATTCAAACGATTTTGAAATAAAAGTATTTAAAATATAAAATCTACAGCATACAAACTTCTTTCACCCCTTAAAATAGCATGAGATATTATAATTCATTTATATTATAACTTTCATCGTTTTCTATGCATACTTCGTCATTCTACTTCAATATGGAATAAATACTTTTAATTTGGTGGGTGTACATTATATTAACGATTGTTTGTGTTCGAATGTTTGTCTTCCTCCCCATTTGATTCAAAAATGTTCTTTAGTATTTTCTTTATTTAGTTGAAGTGATCAATGAGCTCTCGAACTAAAAATGAAGCTAACATATCTTACATCAGAAGTTTAATATGAAATTAGACCGATATGTACTGTCATAACATTGTTTTATACAGGGTGTCTCCAAAAAAATGTACTCACCCTTTAACCGTTGCTAACATGCTGTCTTCTTTGTGTTGCAGGTGTGAGGTTCGAACCTTTGCGAACATGATTAAATGTGATTAAAGAATCATGTTCGCAAAGGTTCGAACCTCACACCTGCAACACAAAGAAGACAGCATGTTAGCAACGGTTAAAGGGTCAGTACATTTTTTTTGAGACACCCTGTAGTTGATTAAAACAGTAATGAATCTGCAGAGTGAGTAC
>VCRD01000210.1:228543-240670 GCA_006783055.1 Trinorchestia longiramus | reverse complement strand
CATGAACAAAAGGAAATCATGCATGAATTTACACTAGATTGCCAAATTTCCTAACGAATGATCACTTCGTGGCATGATGTCTCTTCTAAAAAAAATATTTTCTAAAATTCTTGAAGCATCATTGCTAAAATCAATAAGCACCAATAGACAGTTGTTAGCATAGACAAAGATACGTTCATCTTTTTAATGTGGAAACATTTTACCTTAGCGTGGAAATATATACTTTTTAGTTTTGATAAGAGAATAAACAAACGTTATCATTTTAGCGTCATAATAATCAGGAGTCTGAAAAATATGCAAAAGCCTAATCCTAGAACAGGACATTTAGAGTAAAAACTAACCTTGATTTATACTTCATTAGTGATCAGTGAATGTTCGACACAACAAAAAGAGTATGCAATCGAAGTTTTTGTAACTTCACTCACCTTTGAAATTTAACGACCGTCAACCTTCATTCACAGTTTTCCTTGTGTTTTCCCACACATTCGATTACACTTGTCATTAAAATGCGCTATAGAACAGAATCATACTGTATGCTCTAACTATGCATGCTCAGTGTGTGTTGTCGAGCAGAAAGTGATTCCAAGACTCAAGTCAAGTCCCTTTTATTCTGGCAATGCAAATAGAATAGAATAGAATAGAATAGAATAGAATAGAATTAGGCTATAGAAACGAACCTTCTGGCCCATTCTTGGGTCGGATAATTACTTCGATAATTATTCGTTTTTTTACCCAAGTCCCATGCCGTATTTCTAGCCGCGTCAACCATGTCGGCAGCGGGATTCGAACCCGGGTCTTTTCGCTCGCAAGCAGATTCGCTCACCAGTCGACCAAGCTGGTGATAGCTTGGCAAATAAGAACTCACACAATCCAGCAAATAAGAACTCACACAAAGCAATGGAATGATCAAAATTTGTTTCATCTCGCACATCTCTTAACACTCGAATAAATTTTTTTATTGAAATTGGTGCTAATATTATCTACCTTTAGCTTGCTTAACAAGGTCAATTTGAGATTTCAAGATTTGGTATAAGTAGGCTTAGCCACGCTCTCTTAACGACTAGGCACCTCTTTTTCTATGGCGTTTATTGAACAAAACCTCAAGTTAACTTCTAATCAAAGAGCAAAATTGAAAGCAAATTACGAGCAAGCTAATTGTATTTCGTTGCTCTGCCACTAAGCTTGCACCTTAAAATCCATGAATGAAGAGTAAATTCAATGCATAAAACTATTACTGCTGCCGTCTGGTACCTTCTTTATTCACACAGAACTGTCCTCTGATCGGGGCTGCACTCAAAGCCTCAGCAACCGGACTCTGTCCGCCCGCATTCTCAATAATTACGAATAGTTTGGCAAAATCAAAATGTTCTCTCTGGAAAAATTTGAACTTTGATTTGTTTAAGTTGGCATTGCGAGTTTCATTATGTTATTGCCGTCCAAAGGTTATATAGGTAGTTGACCAGATACTATATTAAAAACTGAACAGACTGTATGAAACACAATTCAATTTTTATTTCGGCCTTGAATATTTGGGCAAAAGACATCTTCATAGCTGCCTCAAACTCCTACTGTTAGAAGAACGTCAGTTTCGTAGCTTCCGCACACGAACAATATTTTGCCCTGGAATTCACAGTCCAAGTAAAGAATTTTGAAATAAAATCACTCATTCGGATTAAAACTGTGCGCTGATGAATTAAAAATTTTGTTCGATCGTTTTGGCGATATCGAAAATACTCAAAACGTTTTTACTTTTTTAATGAATGGCAGCTGCAGAGTCTTCTATGCCAGTTTCCATACTCAGTTTAATACAAAAATTGTAATTGGACAAGACTATGTTGGAGCTAGTTATCATCCTTTATAAATGTTCATTACAATTACAGTTAAAGTAAAGTTCATGGCCTAGCCACATTCTCTTCTCTGCTCTGCCAGAAGCATGATAACTTCTTGTACAAAGAAGCAGCGTGTTCTCAAAATTCTGATTTTGGCAATCCAGACATGTTTCATGCACAAGTCAAATTCTCTGTTACAGAAATGTTAAGTGCTTTCTCAGTCCAAATAATTTGCCGTGAAGTACCTTTTTTAACTTTTACATTACCACGTTCTTTGTTTATTTTTAAAAAATCTCGCCAGATATTCGGCGATTCATTTTTAATTTAAATAAGCTGTATTATGCTTTAACACTTTGCCTCCGATTGCCTGGCTGGTGTAAATTTTCACTTTGTACGCATAGTCACTAGAAGGATCTGAAAAAATTACAGAACCTAACCTAAGTGGTACACATACGTACCACTTCGGAGTCAACGTGTTAATTCTTTTAAAATTTTTGCCGGAATAAGCCTATGCTCAAACTCCTCATAAAGTTATGTGAAAACTCTATCTCCATTTTCTTCATTAACTTCCTACGCAAAAAAGAAGCCTTATGTAATTTCATGTAAAATACATACTGTTGGGCATAAACCTTTGTTTCTTACTCATAAACTTTTTTCTGCCTAAGCCAATAGGCGTAATGAAACGAGGATTAGGTGAGGAAAGTATGCATCAGAAGGGAAGTCTTCATTTGCACAATTTATTGACAGAATCATTCGTCATTTTGAACCTTTCCCCTTAAATTCAGTCGCAATCCTCCAATCTTGTTGACCGAAACTCTTGACCGGATTATGTTTTCTCAAAGTTCAATAAAAACTTCGAAGGGGAGAGTAGCTGCTGATCTGCTCCTCCTCTTGTAAATCAGGAAATATTGGGAATATTTTGAAGAACAGCAACTTTTATTTCCGATTTCCAGATTACCAGTTCAGGAAACTTCGATGCTTGGACAGAAGCTCTAAGCCTAACGGACAAACTGTGCATACTTTCGATCCATGTAGAAACATTGGGAGTTTTGTTCTAGTACTTGCAGCGTTCACTTCGTTTGTTGAACTAAAAGTAGACTTTTCTCAAGTGCTTTGGTACAATGTTAATTAGGTTTCTTGTTTTCATTAACAATGATTTGCTATTTCAGGATGTTACGATATAGTTTAGAAATAAATCAATTACTAATTTCATCGTTCGTATGGTAATCGATTTCTGACACGCTTTCAACATTCGTGTCAATTGGCCGATTTACAGTTAGAGGAAGAAAATGAAAAATATCAACTTAAAGATTATACAATCATACGTTACAATAGGTTTGAATTTACAGTGAATATAAAAAATGAAGAAGCTACGATATAAAATATAGAAGTCAACGTACAAATTTATTTATGCTCGAAAAAATTATAAATTACATCAACCTTCAATTTCTATAAAAACATGCAGGCGAATGTGAAAACTGAATTGAGTTGGGCCCTGAACATCATCGAGCATTTCTATTGCTGATTATCTATAGGAAAATTTGTACACTTAAAGCAGTTATCCGATTTCAATTTCAATTACTTATTCCAAAGTGCAGAAGTGTTCTCTCTTTAGTTCACGTGTTAAAATCAACGAGAAAAGATTCATTTCCAGCATCCCTCAGGGGTAATTTGCAGAAAAAACAGAAATCTCGACCGCCGTGATCGTTATTTTTATGCTCGACTAGCAAGGATTATTTCTTGATTGAGCCTCATTACGTGCACAAAGAGAAGGATAATACAATCGCAAGCCTCGCTTGATCGGAGGAAAAGGAATTGTCATGAGAAACTTTTTGAGCATTTTCGATCTCATTAGAAACTAATTAATAAGAGAAGGAAACTATTGATACACCGAGAAGATGATACAGTTTTATAATGAGAAATGTACAGGTGAAACCATGCAAGGGCATTTCTATTTACAATGTACTCGCATGATCAATGGTTCTCTTAATAACGTTTGCATCAAATGCAATTTACTTTGCAGTTTAAAGCCCATGTAGAAATTATTTGGTCAGGTTATTAATTTCAAGGACGTTGACCGTGCCACACACAGTCGACTGCATGGTGGGCAGCCCACAGAAAAGCAATGATTTAAGTGGCAGTCCTCACACAGTAAAGCTTTACTGTGGCCTGCACGAGTTAATCCTTCACTTGTGCTCACTGCAGCAGATCAGACTAACTTTTGCCTACTTATTATAGGCAATTAGAATTGCTTTTAATGAAAAATTAACTGATACTTAAACTTGCATTTCTACTTTTGATCCTTGGGATGTTGTGTGACATCGAGCTTGTAAAATATAATAGTATTCCTTTAAAAATCGTAATCAAAAGTAATACGGTATTCTGGACGTTATCCCTTTCAGAGTGGGTAATTTTAGAATAATTCATTCAGATTCTTGAGTTCATAGATCTCTTGGCCTGGCTGTCTCAAAATTCCATGTCACTAAGCACGAACAACTGTGTATGAGCGTCAAAATTTTCTGTCTTGAGCTTTCAAGAACTAAAATTTTCGTATCACTACATCGTAATCCACTCCTGACGTAAAATGTGAGTGAAGAAGCAAAGGCAAGCTATGAATGTATGTATTTACTGGTATATATGAATTTTATAAGTTCACATGAAACGAAATATTATTTGTACAACACGTAAGCAACCATGCACATGTTGTTCCAAGGTTAGGAAGTCAAGACGAGTTTGGTTCGGTAAATTTGTGATTCCGAGTACACATGAAAAGTAGAAGATGTCATGAAGCATGTGTTATCAGATTGATTGTTTAAAGTAAACTTGGACACCCTTTCATCTGTAGTTATATCACACGGAAAGATTCAAAGAAGTTTCGGGGTACTGATAAGAAATTAAAAACCCATTTCTGAACTTATTTTGTCCCTTGTGTCATACTTGTAGTCAATAACTTGAATAAGTTGAGAATCGCATCGTCGCTGAGCCTCCGTTTTACTTTGTCATTAAAATTGGCTATACATAATTAAGTAATTATGTTTCAGTTATAGAAGTAAAATTATTTCTCAACCAATATCTCGAATGGACTTATAAATTCATTAACACAAACGCATGGAACACGCTTACTCTACACAGAAATGGAAGAATAGCTTTCATAAGTATTATAATTTAGCGCTGAGAACCTCAAGATCTGTCCATGGTCTGTAGACCAAGACCTCAATAACATCAAAAAGTTCGGAGCGAGTGCAGCAACATGGCAGGGGAATACATAATGTAATACACGAATATAATAATATAGTACAGGGTGAAGCAACTAGGAGACGGTCGAATTATGGATGCACAGTCAATACTTTGTTTATGTGAATACGCAAACAGAAAATTGTCGATTAATAGCTGATACATGCACAAGAATAATGGGATATACACTCCAGATGCTTAGTTAATATTCATTGTCTATTTTAGATATTTTTAATCTTCATGTAGCATTTTCACTTATGCAAATTAGATATTTTAAATTTCAATTCTCATCACAGATATTAAGATGGCAATATTAGGGGTCGAAAAAATAGTTCTAATTAATATTTTATGGGTCTCTTTATGAATTAATCAGTGTTTCAGTAAACAAATATACATATGTGTGTTTGCTAAAAAGTTCAAAGCCAAATCTATGCTGAATTATTTCAAGTTTCGAGTGTAGAACAAAGAGGAAAACATCTTCAAGTCTCAGGCAGTGCACAATTATGAAAATTTAGAATAAAAATGCCGTAACTCAAATCTTTATCATTTCTTTTGCCATCATATATAAGTGATGGAATTTCGAACAAATTCTTTGGCTGAGTGGAAAAATTTGCCATGCTATTTTTTTGTTTTGATCTTTACTTGCGAAATCAAAAATTTTCCAATACACAGGGCACGACAACATAACTTCCTTTTTCAAAATACTTTGCTTTGAAAAAAAGTAGTAATGCTGCAGCACTCTGTATAAACAAGCAAATGAATGAGTCATCATTTCTTTTACTAGAATTAGTTTCATATACTGATTTATTTACTCAGCAATCATTCAAGGTAAATATGATCAATTATCTTGAATAGTGCAAGATTTACTTTAAATTTCTACGTCACACAAATCCACTTCAGCACCTGCTCCTTAACCCCTTTATTTATCCTAATTCAGAATAACATTTTATTAGAAACAAATAGGTGGAAATTGAAAATTTATACCGAAAAATACCTTTCAAAGTCCTTTTGTGTGGATGAAAATTACCAACATTACGTCACCAAGACTCCCACTGGTACTGGCATAAATTAATATTTAGTGTACACTTCACATGAATACAAACAAACTCATCACCACCAGCTTCTGGTCTTCTACCGTCTTCATTACTTTTCCTTGTTCGTCGCAGCGCAGGACTTCGCTACTTCTGCACTTGCTAACAACCCACACACTCAAACCAAAAAAAAATGACAACTAATGTGCTGCTCGGACCCTCCTGAACCAAGCATCTTTTAACTAGTCAGTGCAAATTTGTGGACAGTGAATCATGCTTTTTAAATGGATCAAAGTATAATTTTTGGGAAGGGTAATTGCTATGTACTTTGAAAATGCTGTGAGTTAGAGAGTTCATGCGTGTCTCGCTCTCAGTCTTCACGCCTCAAGAGTTCTGAATCTTCTCAGATATAAAAAATTGTGGCGTACGATGGAGTTGGAGGACATAGTAATTTGCATCTTCTTATTATTTTGAAAGAGATGAGCTTAAAACAAAAACTTATTAGAAAAATTTGAAATCGTTTCACCTGAAACAAATGCAGATACTCAGGATTTTGAATAACTATTTTGCTCTGTTGCTTGATGAAATAATCGAAACAAGCAAGTTTATCTTGATTATTTCATCAATATGAAACGTAAATTATTTTAAACCTCAACATACGTTCACTACCTGACGCCTGTTTTCAAACTCTTCTAGACAGTAAATAATCCTCATAGAGCTTGGTCGTTAACCAGACATGCATTCTTTTCAATGAAGAAACTTGAGGAGAAAAAGTTATTTTACTGAAGAAAAGTATGTTCTGGAAACGAATTAGAGTTCAATTGGCATATTTTGAGGCCAAGTTTTTGAAAATGTCGCGACGACGTAGTAGCGAAGATCAAATGCTATGAAGGAGCCTCATTGAGTCGTTCACAAAGTTAAGAACTGCTGAACACAACTTAAATTCTAAAGATAATAAACGAGAAATGTGGGATACCTTCGATGAAGAATGATTTTATTGGTGATTGTTTTTAATATAATAGTCTTTGCTTTAGAGAATAATAAAATTTAAAAATAAAGTTCTCGGTGAGTCGAGAAAAGAGTAGTTATGCTATACTCCATAATGCAGATGATAAAGTTAACTAGAAGAAGACAATAAACAATGTGTTTTACATGGTTATGGTTCATAATTTTGAAACAAGGAAAACTATGGATATGAAATGAAGATTAAATCTGCATCACAAAGAGCAACTTCACTACGAACATTCCTCACATGAACCAATTGACTGAGAATGTAATTTGACCACAATGATATTATTAGACAGAGGCCAGTTCACTGCAATCGAGAAATGACAGCGATGTACACCAAAATAATATAGTTATCTCAGTTTAAACTGGTCACTAGTCTGACCAATCGCCAAATAAAATGGTTACCGTATTAAATATCTATAGCTCCTTACTAGTGAAGTAACTTCAATTCATTAAAAAATATGACTATTTAAATTTGTTTTCTAAGAATTTTTGAATAAATTTCCAAGTACTTTGCTGTATACAAATATTTCCAATATATATGTTAGTAGATTATGTATCATCGTCTCCCTATCATTTTCCTTGTGCTTCCATCGTTACTAAATTTAGATATCGACTGGAAGAAACACTTTTATTTAGTTATTGTTCGTTACCATTCGGTTTTAGCGCAAGTGACACTCGTTATAATAGTATTGTTTTGTTACCACGTTACTCTATACTGATAAGTAATTTTATTTACAAATTCCTTACAATATTCTTATCGGTATGTATATCGGTGATAAATTTTTATCTTTATATAGAAACAACTATGTCGAAGATAATTATCTTATTAATAAATGGAGTTAAATACACAGGACAGTTGGGCAGAACAGCTGGTAAAATAACTTTGGTATCGACTACACCTGTCGAGGTAACTCCTGCTGTGGCCTCTGTTTTGCGATACTTTTGATGGGCTGTGGCACTTTTCCCTTAGGCTTCGCAAGCTGCGGTCTTTGGTAATGTTGTTCTAGTTGCGGTCTCTCATACAGCTGGCGGTCATTCATGCTTGCTTTGTCGAAGCCTTGTGCATCAGAAGTTGTTTGCTGCTGGGCCTTGTGTCTCGGTTGTCGGTAGTGCTGGTACAGAGGCAACGTCCTGTCGGACATGACACCGGGGGGCAACACTGAGCCATAGTCAGACTCTCCGTCGGTGGTTGTGCGCTGGGAGAGAGTCTCGTATGAACCACATCGATTCTGCTGGTGCCACCGGGAAAAGTAAGGTTAATGTTTGGATACACTAAGTTTCTAATTTTTACTTAATTACTTCAATATGACATTCATTCTCGACAACCACAAGAAACATTTTTAAGGTTTTTAAGGGGCATTTAAAAGTAGGATTAGCTAACTAAAGATAAGAATGAATCATACAGGGCTTGAAAAGTCACAAAAAGTTAGTGTTGTGCTTAGAATTGAAAATGAAGGCAAAATGCTGCTGAAGGGTTTCAACTGTGAATTGAAAAACGTGATGGCTTTATAGGCATAAATTTAAAATAACAGTAAATTTCCTAGAATTCTTAACAAATATCGATTAGGTACCTAAGGGAAGGTAAGTTTGATTGGTTAAATTCTAAATGACTCTCATATTCCTTGATCCTTGCGGAACTATTTAGCCTGTGCTTAGTTGATGCAAACAGGACTCATACCTAGTCGTATTAGAGGTAAGCAATATCTGCATTCTTAGAGCCTACTTGTAACAAACCACAATCGTACCGAGACTGACATTTTGCTATACTGAGAGCACATCCGTACTACTCAAGGGAAGAGTATTATGTACATGTATAGGTTAAATATAATTGAAGGGTGGGCGTTTTGGCCAATCAAAATATTAATTTATGCAGTGGCAGCTGGTTTAAGTGTTACAATTCAAGTTTTGATGCAAATTAAGGTCTTAAATTTGTAGTTATAAATAAAGCTAAGATTTTTTTCAATTTCATCGATGCAAGAACATTTCTTCGAACGACAGCTCATGATGCCGGTAAGTTAGACCTAGAGCTAGAGGGAATGCTAGAGTAGTAGTCTTTTAGTAAAAGAAAAGAGTACCTAAAACATCTTAAAAACCCTAGGTATGGTTCAATTTATTGTAAAATAAGCGATATCTAAAAAAATATTCATAAACTGATAAAACATTTATGATCACGCTCTCACTCCTTTATTTCTCCTTATAGAAACCTGAATGCGTGAGAAGCAATTTCAATCTTCTGCAATTGTCTTCTGTTTTCACTTTCATAATTTACAAGAAACACTAGGTAAATTTCATTCAAATATGTTATCGAGACACTAGAAAAAAATTATTCTCATCATTTAGGGATACCAACATAAATAAATATGATTCTTCACGTTATACGTGAGTATTAAATGAAAGGAAAATAATTGAAACACAGTTTCGGTTGCATGCTCTTTGGTGTTGTAGGTCTTGGCTTTGAGAAGATAACTGTTGAAAAAAGTAAACCGACAGTCCTCCTCTCCAGCACAACTTGCTCATAGGAAGATTACTTTCTTGAAGCTCTACACAAATACTTTTTTCATGTATGAGATGAATATGCAGCCATGCTTGGTGGAGGGAACCTTTATTGACCATAAAAAGAGTTCAAAACTTTATCCAAACACTACTGTGAAGCACTTCCGTTCGGTTTGCGAACTATCCTTTGAAATGACGTTCTTATATTTCAATATTCATGTTCAAATATAAGTTAAATATTATCAGAAATTTAAAAATGACGGAAAGTAATTTTTCGACTTAAGCACTTTTTCTTTAGCTTGAAGACTAACCTTCAGTGCTTCAAAAGAAGATTGTGTTCATGCAAGATAATGCTCCTCCACATCCAGCGCAGACAGCTAAACAATACATTGCTTCATTGGGCTCGAGAGAGAGCAACTCTATGCTATGGTCAGCGTCTTCACCAGATTTAAATCCGATTAAATGTTTGTCAGAATAAAAAGCGAAATATATGTATCTGGTCAATAATTTAGCTCGAGAGCAGTATTATAGGATGCCATGAAATTCGCTTTGAGGTACATATGTTTTAATCGTATTGATTAAAGAATGAACTAATTCAGCAAACAGTCCTGTCTTCGAGGTAGCCAAACGAAACGGACATTACGTTACTAAATAACCGTCAGATTTATTAAAATGAAATAAGTGTGTCTTTTAAAATTAATACTCATTGTGCAGACCAGTATTTATTGTATTAATTTTCCTTTGGCCATTAGTTTATGATAAAAATTATGTAAGACCAATAGCGTGACTTGGTGAAAACTAATATTCGGTAAAAATATTGAAAGAAACTAATTCGGTTTTCTTTTAACACTGAATGTAAGCATTGCAAAATATTGAATCAAATGCTGCCTTGAGTTGATTACATAAGATATATTACATTACATACTGGTTCATATATTTTTAAACATAACTTGAGAAATATTGGAAAGAACTATCGCCGTGTGATTAACACAGCTCACTTTATTCACCGTCTAGTTAGTTATTTAGACTGCAACCACCGAACACTCACAGTTAGTTCTAAACAGTTACCGATATGAATATTGATTATAACTGCAATCAGATTCCCAGATAAAGTAAAAACCAAATTAATTTATGAACTGAAGAGGGAATTCAGACCAGTGGAGTTCATTTAGAACTCGGTTATTCGTGTGGAAACCATATGCAGTGCATTGTAGTAACCAGCTCACTTGTAGGGGAAATCTAATCATTTAGACCAGATGTACAAGCACGTGAGAGCATTTCATTGAAAAATTCCTCATTTGAGGTTCGAATTGCACACGCATAGTAAATTGCACGCCACAGAAGAGAATTTTTTTATTTTGCCAGTTGAATTAATGAGCCTGAGCATGAAAATGTCAGTGTAGAATTAATAAGCGTTGGTACAAAAAATGTCTGCGTAGAATTAATAAGCTCTAACACGGAAATATCAGTGTCAACAGGGCTTACAATTATACAGTGGATCCCGCTAATTGCATAGAAATTGCGCATCTGCTTTCATCCTCTAGAATTAACAATTTATTAAGTTATGATTAAGTAATTATTTTTATAATTTAAGACATTAATGTATGGTTTCTAATCATTTCAATGAATGCTTCTGAAAAATTGCATTTATACAATAAGAGATGAGCTAAGTAATGAAGGCTATGAGTGTTGACAACTTTAGAGTGGTGTGTCACATGACTTTCTTGTATATCAATACAAACCAGAAATCTGAGCAAGATCGTTGTCCATATAAGCGTTTTTATATGGCAACGTATGACACGTTTTCTGTTGTCTCCGTTAATTGATCGTACAATAATATTGGTCCCAATCAATGAACAAGATTATTGTAAAACGATCTCATGATTCTTGTGTTAGAGTTTTGACGATGCTTCTTCTAATTGAAAAGCATTTTTGAACATCATTTAGACTATTATCAAGAACATAGAATGCAATAACTCGGGAACAACTTATAATTCAACTGAAATGTTGAATAAATATAAACTTAAAGAGAACATTCATAATCAACAGTTTCATAATCAGAGCTCACACTTGGAAAAAGCTACGCTCTAAATTTTACCATGTAGTGTACACAGAGTTGTTATTTTCGGTTTTCAAAGCACAGCTCAAAACTCATGTATAATAATAACATATAATACAAAATAAGTAAATCCCTCCATCTACAGCTACCAAAACATACAGTTATAAGAATCAATGTTTACACACAGTAGTTCATTTTGTAAAGCTCACCATGTTAGCTTCATCAACATCATGAAGAGATGGAGCCTGATACACAACAGCCATAAACCCTTTCTGTTGAACTCCTCCATTTTTCTTGGCTCCCAGTTCGATGGCTTGCTTGGAGTATCTTCCTCCGTTGGGTGGCGCTTGTTGAAGAAGTCTAATTTGGTGTGTGGGAGTGTGGTTCTGGTATGCCACGCTGGAGGTCTCTGAGTGGGGGAACTTTTGATAGTTGTCAGGATCGTGAGAAAAATTTGCCTGCTCCCTAAA